>VWZS01000915.1:1461183-1722186 GCA_013397075.1 Rhabdornis inornatus | reverse complement strand
CCCCGCTCCGCGCCTCCCCGCCCCGCCGAGAGTTGGTGCCCGGCGGCGCCCCGCGGCCGCCCCGCCGGGCCGGTGGGGAAGGGAGGGCTGCGCCCGGGCGGCGGGGGCGGGCGGCGAAGTTTCTTCCCTTCCCTCTGGCTTCGGAGGTACCTGTTTGTATAATAATGGGTGGTAACGGTTTGGCCGGGGGCCCCCGCTCCGCTCTCCGTGCGTGTGTGACCAGCTGCTGCAGTCTATATAAGGAATTACATTTACATTTTAGACTTAAGGGCTGCTGTGGGGTAGTGTTTTTTCCCCTTTGGTACGTGTGTTACTTTAAGATGCAATGGGAAGGTACACGGCGGGGAGAATAAAGGCTCGTAACACCCACTCTCTACTTATTTTCTGGAAAATGGAGAAGTAGTTCGGTCCTCGTAGCACGACTTTCGGAATAGGATGTAGAGTAGGCGATTTTGTAACTCTCCTTGGCAATTTTAGGTTTTATGTGGCATTTCCTGTGCAGGGTCACAGATAGGAAGGCTTTGCCTGCGATCTGAGATGTTTTCATATGCAGTGAACGGTCTCCGAAATAGATCGCAGTCACGATCGGTGCTTCACCTCTCTAATCCTGACTGTTCGGGGCGTAACGTGGTGATAAATGACGGCCTTTCCAGGGGCTAACGGGTTGGTTTGATTGCGTTGAACTTAAAAGGGTTTTCTTATTTTTGCCGTGTGCGTTTTCTAGCAAGTATTCTTGTTTGCACGCTCATGTTATTAATTCCTTGTCCTAGTGTAAATATTTATATTTAGCTCATGATTTGGCTGTGCTAAAGGTAAGTTTGGAAAGTGCTTTTCTCTTTACCTTATTAAAAATGTGGATGATCAGAGAAAGGGGCTTTTCTTGCTGCTGACGACAACATGTGTGACATGTGAGTCTGAACCACCCAGCGTCTGTGCAGGAGCTGTAAACATGTTTACCTGAACAGGAAAGAAAATGGATTTTTCTCTTAAAGATCCAGTGATATGAATACCATACTCTTAAAAGTATATCAACAGATGACTTGGGAGAGAAATTTTCTGAAAACCTGGCTTTTGAAATCGACGGGAAAAAAAGCTCCTTGATTGCTGCAGCAAATGGCAACTTGTGCAGGTAGAAAAAAAAAGATGGTGTTTAGTTTTCTCCTGCATGCATGTCAGCCCCCTCCTGTCTGCTGCTTTCGTTCTCAAGGGAGGGATTTATTTACCACGCTTGCTGTCAGTGTTTTTCCTTTGTGCTTAATATTAGAAAACCAGATTTAAGGCTGTTTAGCACAAACCATTTTGTCTGCAGCGCGTATCACTTGCAGAAAACAAAAGGTGTGTAAGATGTGTATCATTCCAGGTGTCTTTCATCTTCATCACTTTTGGACCTCATTGCTGCACCCACTTTATTATAAAAAGCCTTTGAGTCTTTATCAACTAGTTCAGCAATGTAAAATGTAGTGTCTTGGTTTAGGCTGGTTTTGGTTCCTTTTATTGAGGAATTAAAACCCACTTAAGTCATTGTGCATTGGAGCATTGGGATCGGTTAGATAATAGAATCTGGATAATAGAGATTTCTCAGCAGTGGGTTTATGTTTGACTTGCAAATATTTACTGAAGAAAATGCATAGAAAAATGTTAACCCTTTAACCTTTAAAATAACTAAGTATGAGGCTTTTTCCCCCCCAAAGTCTCTAAATGCACTTGGTTCTTATAGGTATGTTCTGTTAATGAGAAATGGGCATAGGGGAGATGCATAAGCAACTGGCTTGTTTGTAGTATAAAAAAATAAAAAACATTTTAATGCTATTTCCTCTCCACTTTCCCACAGAATAGGAGATTATTACAGAGAGATTGCACTAGACATCCAGTATGCCAGTTAATAATACTAGGCTGTGGCATTGAGTTATTATACTGTAAACTTTACTTCTTTTATCTCTAGTTAAACTTGACACAGGTATTCTCGCACTGTAGACTTCTGTTTTGTTTTTTCTTTCCCCTGCTTTCTCTCTGTGTTTGGGAGCCATCCTGGTGCATTAACTCTAGCTGGAAAGACAGTCTTATCTTAACTCTAGAGCTGGTTCCTTTTCTACCTTGTTTATTGGTCCCTACAGGAGATCAGCAAAGAGCTGATTAAAGCCTCCCCTTACAAGGAAATCTGGCACTTCTTACCTGAAGAAAACGACCCTGTGTCATTGTCCTTAGTTCTGGCCAATACACAAAAACATCTACTACAGCAGAAGAGTTAACGAAGTGTTGAGATTATGTGATGCAGCAGAAACAGTGTGGTGGTTGTGAGTCTCTCATCCTGTCTACTACTTCCCCTTCTTCTTCTCTTTTGATTGAAAAATGAAGAGAAGGAAAGAGGCACGGTTTGGGTATTTTTTATTGGTCATCTGCATAGCCACACTCCTGCGTAGACTTCAAATAGATTCAATATCAGCAAAGGTTTTCTTATTCTGAGTTGGTTTGCAGACAGGATTAGTTGCTTTCTTAGCTTCTCTCATGTATGTTATGGGATTGTCTTAGTTCTTATTAAACAGCAAAAGTGACACAGCTTGTTCTTCAGCAATGCTGTGGGATAAGTAAAGCAAACTATATATTTAAAACTTTCCTTTCTAGAGTGTAAAAAGAAATCAACCTTAAGTATAGATGTTCTGAAAATAATGCAAGTATGCCTTCAGGTTTTCAGATGCGTATTTAATGGTAAAAAGAAGAATGTCTGAATCTGACTAAATTCTGCATGCTGTCAGGTACATGTGAGAAGAAGGTATAAGCCAGCCTTAGTCACAGTGAGCTCATTACTAAAAGGTTTTGTAGATTGACTTGTTAGAGTGCTATTTCAGTTGCTTTACAGTTGGTTCTTCTTTCTGTTTATTTCTATTAGATAACGATTTCATATAAAGTTTTGCTACCAAGCTCAGACCTGTAAGAAGACTGTAAGACCCTTTGAATAAGGCAAAAGCATATTTCTTTTAGCTCCAAGGTGTTAACTACTGGAAGGATGTCAGGTGTTAGTGACATTTGGGATACAGCATTCTTGGCTGGGCCTGTCTTCCCTTGCCCCCTTACCTTTCTTTTTTGCTGGGTATCATGTTTTCACTCTAGTGTTAATTTAAATTTGCAATTTGGGATTTGTGGAATGTAGCCCAAGTTAAAATTTCAGGCACATGTGAACAGGTCTACATGGACAACTGAATTAACTGTTAACTGAGACCAAGGAAACCTTCTCTCATAAACAAGTAGTACTCCTGTTTTAATGTTAGCTAGTGGAATATAATGCTAGTTCTCTTAAAAAGGTCCCTATCTTTTTATTTCTCTGTCAGCAATCAGTGCTTGTTAATTTAACACTTGTGAAGCAGGTTGTCCTAAGGTAATTAACTACCTGAGGCAATTGTTCTTTGTTTTTTAAGGTAATTTGTTTCCTGAAACAATTTGCCTTGCTTATAGGGCTCTGTACATGTGCTGCTGAAAGGGTTAATGAAAAGTAGCAAAAAGATGAAACTTTCCTTCTGGCGTGGGCTCCTCACTCATTGAAATCAATTTTTTTTTAGCTAGAAGTCTGAGGATTTGACTTGTTTGAATTCAGTCCAAATTTTCTGTTGAATATTTTTAGTTGCATCAGATAGACTCAATGGGGAGGGGTTTCTGTGGGCTTTGGGCTTTATCACAGGTCCTGTTAATTGGTGTTACTGACTTTGGTTGGGCCCGTGCTCTCTGTAAGCAGCTCCTCTTTGCACAGAGCAGGAAGAAGGGGTTCTATAGCTGTTCCCTGCTTCCTTCCCCACGGAGACCCCGGTGGTGGTATTAACCTGTAATTTCTTCTTGTAGAATTTTTCCAGTGGGGGGAGAGGCTGAAGTACTCTGAAGTCAAAATATCAGTCATGCCCTTCCTCATGTGGAAACACCTGTTTTAATAGAGTCTAAAATGCCAATGAGGAATGGCAGACATTTTAAACATGTATTTACTGTGGTAAAGAAATAAAATTAACTTCTGTGAAACTTGGGTTGTAGGTTTTTTGCTTATTGGGGTTTTTAAACTCTATTGCAGAGAAACTACTGGAACTGTATTATCCGGCCAAATGCCTTTTAAGCATCCCTGCTTCTAAATTCAGTCATTATTGTTTACCAAAAATATAAGCTTATTGCTCTCAAGTCATTAGCTGTTTGTAGTCACTTCAAAAACATTTAACTAACTTATATTGCAAGCTGATTGGGGTAGGTGTGCTTTGTCAACTGTAAACCTGATCTTTAACAGTACATACTGCATCTCTGGAAATCAGAAGGATTCTTTCTACTGATGATGAGTTTCGCATACCCAAAACTGGTGGTTGGAAACCAAAAATTACTCTATGTAGGCTTTCATACGATATTGCAAAGTATAGTTTCAGATTAACTTTCACCTGATTAACATCAATATTCCTGAATTTTTGGTGGTTGTTACCTATATTTTTCAAGAAGACTCATGCCTAGGATCTTTTCTGTTCTGGGCGAGTAAGCAGAGCCCTGTCTTTCATTTGTGGTCTCAAACTCTGGTGTTTCATTCTGGCAGCTATAATAGGCCTGTGATTTTTGAGAACTAAATTCTCAAGTGACTTACCCAAGGTCACACAGGAAGTCCATAGCAAGACTGAGACTCAATCCATTTTTAATCTTCAGGACTATCCTTGCATTTGGCTTGATCTAGAGCCTTAAAGGGAAAGAATAGTTTTGTCAATTGGTAGTTACTATTCCTTTCAGCTTGAGTTCTTTCATATTTATTGGACTATTTTTCTTTCACCAAACAAGTGGCAAGATGCAAAACTCAATTTTGTCTTTTTTTAGCCATTTTTAGATGGTATTAAGATAGGAAACATCACCAGTGAAAATACTGTCTTCATAGTCTGTGTAGTGATGTGCCAGATAAGTAGAGTGCTGTCTTTTGGTGTGTTTTTTTAATTCCCAAATCTTAAGTTCAGTGATGCAAGGATAGACAAAAGTAAATCACATCAGGAGAGAATCAGTTAAAGACTACACTGGTAACATCAACACCCCTGCTGGGATGTGGAGGGTTTTAAGGGGGCTGTTTTCTTGGAGTTTGACATCTGGGCAGAAATGATTTCATCAGATGTTGGTGTTTTTGTGGCAGTAATGACTAAAGAAGTCTCAGCATATTACCAGTATTTCTAATATTTGAAAATGGTAAATAAATAAGAGTATAAGTCCTCCTTAAAACAGAAATTTCCCAGAAACGTTAGTAAGTGCCAGGCCTGATAAGTCGACTTGACTGGAACAAACACATGTGAGTCTAGGTTTTACCAGCACAGCTGCTTGTCACAGGTGGAGCTGTGCGGGAAGTGCAGCAGGTGGGTGCTGCTCCTGCTGGGGCAGAGTGAGGCAAAGGTGAGTGTGAAGTGTTCTCGTATCTTCGTGTGTGAAGATGTGTGGTTAGCTCCAGTCATGAGACACTGCAATACATCAGCTTGGGTAGGGATTCTTTCCTGCTGAGGGAAATGTTGTTTGAAGTCTTTAGTAGTTAAAAAAAAAATGGACAAGCCTCCAAGCAAAGGCTGGAGAGCAGAGCGTTGTATGCATGAGTGCTGGATGAGTGAGGCAAAGTGTGTATGTGGAAAGAGGAGAGTGGAATAGGCAGGGGAGTAGCCTGCTTCTCACTGAAGGTCTGATACCTGATTTCTGATGCGCCTTGCTGCCCTTCCAGGGAGAAGTGTATTTAGCCGCTGCATGAGAAGATCTCAGTGATAAATAGTTTTGGCCTCAGTTGGCTGGGTAATGCCTTGAAATACTGGAATTGTTGTTGAGTTATGTAGGGGGTTTCATGAGTGTATTGTTTTGTAATTCTTTCTATTTCCATGTTATGTTGGCAAGTTTTTTTAACCTTTTATAAGCCGTTGCCTCTAATACTCTGGGTTGACTTTTTTAGCTAATTATTATGTGCTTGTGTATTTATTTCTCAGTCTTGGTTTGCTTTTCTGGTTCCTTGCATCTTATTTTATTGTTGTTGGAAAGAGTAACAAAAGTTTGATATTTTAAAAGACTGTTCACAGTTGCAACTTTCTAATCTTTGTGACCATTTCTTTTAAAGAAACGCTAGAGTTGCTTACATTTTTCCTACTGAGCTACAGTTTGTTTATTTAATAACCTATGTATCTCTTTCTTGATTAGATAAGTAGTGTTCCCGAGTGACAGTCAAGGAGAATGGGAAGCCCAGTCAAGAGCAGTGAGACTTGATGGATAAAATACTGACTCCAGTTAAATGCAGCATAGCTTTATAAATCTATTTCAGTACTCCTGAGAAAAATACTACTTCCTTTATGGTATGTAAGCACCTTTCAGGCAGTAAAAATGTATGTACTGAGTCTTTCTGTATCTTGGCCTATACATCCAATTCCTTGTGTGAATACCTGGCAGCTTACATTCATGTGTTAGGAGGATAGGCGATGGTACAGTAGAAAGAAGAAACTTGTTAAATTTTTATCTGTGTGTGGAGCAGTGAGGCAGAATTCAGATGTTTCAGTTGGGTAGTGCTGAACATATTAACCAGGTTTCTTTAGACTTGTACATTTGTCCCCAGAAAGGACAATAGAGAAGAAAGGAGCCTTTTCTACTTTGCCTCACTCTGATTGTCTCAGATGCCGTTAGTGTAATGTCACTATATCTTTTATTTTAACATGCTTTTTCAGAGCAACAGAAGTTAACTAAAAATATGCTTTCTCATTTTTGAGAAGTCAGTACTGTTTGAAAGCAGCCTGTTTCAGTTCTCTTCCTTTTCAGCTGTCATTCCCAGCTGTCACAATCTCCTTGATGTGAGGACTTTACCACTGTTGTTTCAAAGTAGTTTGGTTAACAGCTGCTGTCACCCAAAGGTTAAAACCTGAAAACAGGCATCCTTTATTGGTTTCCTTACAAATATTTGCTTTCTGTTTGGTAGCATCTTTCTTGTTGCTCTCCCTTCAATGTGTTCCATTGATCCTATTTTTGGAGAACTGTGTAAAGCAAATGATCATGTCTAATGATGAATGTATTCTTTGGGATGTGGTAGGCTGCTTAATTATAACTGAAAAAGAGAGCAAAAAAAAATTTCTTTGCTGTGCTGAGTTGACATTGCACCCTGTTCAGTTAGGATCTGTGAATATGAGTAGCAGTTCTTCTTCAGTGAAAGGACATGTAAAGTTAGTTCTTTAAACACTAAGAACTCTCTATGGTATGGGAGTGTATCAGAAGGAAAAGGAACAACTGTTCCTTAACTAACTGCATGGTATTCTGTACTACTTTTGATGCAGATACCCTCTCTTTTTGCAACTCCTCTGTTCTTTAGCTTCTCGCAGGTCAAGTGATAGATCAGGAGCACTGGAGGAGCTGGCAAGATCATTGGAGATAAATGGGTTATAAACCTTGCCATTCACCATGATCCGGAGAGTGATTTTCATGGACAGCACTTGAAGTGAAGGGGTTAAGAGTCTGATATTGTAGAGAGTATTTTTACCTATGAACTAGAGTGCCTGTCCTTATTAGGATCAAATGCTAGTTGGGCCAGTGATGCTAGAGAACACCTTCAGTTATTATGATATAAATGTTTTTATTATTTCAGCAAATGTCCCTTTCCCAATTGTCTTTGATAGGCAGCTGACAGACAGTGAGGGCAGTTTTCTATTCTGCTTTGTAGGCATCCATCCACAGATGTGTATATGGAAGAAAGCAAAATGATATTATAAAATATCACAAATGTGGCATGATTAGAAAAAGGCCTGGGGAAATCTATTACATCTGAAAAAGGGTGAACTAAAGAACAGAAAAATCAGGCCTTAGCTACAAGACTTAAGTTGATTTTTGTTGGACTGGTATATCCCTAAAGAAGCAGGTTGTTTGTTTTCCTAACACCTTCCTCTTCACCTGAGCTGACATAATTTTTATTAATGCCCAGAAGCATCAGGAAGATGAGTTGTCCCTTTTTCTAAGATGCACTTGTCTTTAAACAGTTTTTCTTAATGTCTTGAGGTATTTTTGCCTTTTGTGCTTCCAGATATGTATCAGATTTTCCTTTTTCACACCTTCTAGTCCATTTTATAATTTCTGTTAAGTTCCTGTAAGCCATCTCCTGTAAGTCATGTTAAGTCTTAGACTGGAAAAGGAGATACAGTTCAGAATCTGTAACCCGTTTAATCTTCCATCCTGTTTTGTTTGTCTTTCCATAGCCTTTCCTTTTCTTTATGGTATTCCTGGCACAGCTATTTAGTTAAGTCAAGCAGAATAGAACCAGTCACACACTACTGGATTAATTCTTATGCTCTTGTTCACAGGAAGGAGCTAGGTACAGTTTGCCTGGTGAAGAACATGAGGTGGTGAATAAGGACTTTGAAGCAGATTTGGAGCTGTAATGACTGGCTTCCTTCCCTGCTGCTGTCCCTTCCCCTTCCTTGCTAAGCATTTTCATTTGAAACAGTAAGGTGTGGTCATTGGTCATATCTGTTCTCAACTTCCAGTAATTTTTTGCTCACTGCTGAGTTGTACCATAATTGCATATGCAAATGTAGTATTTTTTCCCCCTTCTTACCTTGTACATGTGGCAGAGGAAGATAAGGTTGCAGAGTACAGTCGGGGATGTGCTGCTGCTGAGGAGGTGCTGCAGATAGCTGTAGAAGGAGACAAGTACTCAATCTGCAGGACAAGGCTCAGCAGGGGATTTCAGAACTTCCATGTCTGAAAGGCAACAAGAAAACAGTGTTTTTGCCAACTTTAAACTCTAGATAGGAGCAGATTGTAGGATGGCTTGTTATAACAACCTATTTTGATACATTCTAGCTATTGAGTGCTGGAAGTAAATTTGCATTTCAAATATGAATTTGTTTTGTAGACATATATAAATCTACCTCTATCTGTATATATCTGTAGTTATATCCAATAATTTAATCTATTAGACTGGCTTGAATACTCCTAGTAGTAACAAAAGGTAGACTTCTGTTCATAAGTGTTGTAATGATAGTAAAACCATGGAGACTAATTCTATGGAACAGACTATTCTGACAACTTCTGCCCTTCATGGTGAGACTTATCTTGTACATTTTCCAGATTTGGAAATGACAGACGTACTGTGTTCCTGGAACACTAAATATGGTTTTGAGCAAATATTGGAAGATAGAATTGGTTCTATAGCGCAGGCAAAATGGGAGGCTTTCTGCACAAAAGTGAAATAATACCTTAGAAATGAGAAGCAGAATTTAATTGGTAGTTGTGGCATAGGAAAAGGGAAATAGTTCCAGTGACATGTCACTCCGTATAACGTGCCATAGTTCTCTCTGTTTCTCCACGTGATTAATCATGCCTGCATAGTTCATGTGGTACCTACATGATGGAGACAGACACCTTAAAAAGATGAGCCTTGTTTTTACCTCAGCATGTGAGTGAATAAAACTAGTGGCAGACTTTGTTTCTGTGGACTGAGCCAGTTCACACAAAGAGAATTTTAGCTTTCCAACTGTAAAGGGTACAAATAGACTTGGTTGAATAAAAATCATGATGCACAGCAGAGGTTTATGATCCTGACAGAAAATTCTTATGAGGTGTTTGATGCAAACTGTTGTCTGTGGATCTGATACTTCAAAAATATGTTTGGCATTACTGCTCATGACAGTGCTAAGATGCTTTCCTTCAGAAGTGAAATAAAGTGGTCAAGAACTCTAGCAAATATGGGTGTTTTCTTTGTTTTGGAATGAAGTTGCAAGCTTTCTCCATTTATTTATGTCAAGTGCCTAGAAAAAATGTAATTAAAAAGCTCCTTGTTGTTGCACCACTGTATGCAAATAATTTCATTGCATTTGCTTTTTTATATGTATGTTGTCACAATAACTTGGCATATAGAAAATATGTACAACTTTTTAGAAGAGAGTGAGTTCTTCTCCGAGCTGGAAAGAAAACAAGTGCTGAAATCTAGAACAAGGCATTTGACAATCTTTAATAGTTTACAGTTGCCTATATTTAACTCTTATTTCATCTTTCTAACTTTTGACAATATTTTAAATCATTTTGAAGGTCTCATATAGCAAATTCTCAGAATAAAAATGTTTGGGACTTTTCAAAAATTCTAAGGTGCTCTCTTACTGAGAAAAGTCTTCCAGCTTTGTGCCTTAATGTATCCTAATTGGACATCCTAATGAAGCTTTTTATCCCTTAAATACTTCTCCAACCTGTCTACCTTTAAAAAGTTTGTGTGTCTTCCTTCAACCACAGTTTTAAGTAGAATTGTCAATCCCATGTGTGTCTTATTCTTTCTTGGGTCTACTGTTGGAACACTTTGTAGCTGAAGTGTGTGTGCGCATGTGCAGCTGCATGTGCTGTTTTCCTGCCTTTTCCTTTTGTCTGTGAAGCTTCTGGCTGATAGCAGATTAGCCATCTGAATGTGGGCAGCAAAGAGTAATGGGCTGTACAGAATGCCTGGGGCTTCTTGCATACAATAAAATGACTCCATTATAAAGCAAAAAAATGACAAGCCTGCCATGGAGGATATCTGTACTGGGGAGATGGAGAGAGTAGCCTTTGGTTTATGATCATGTTAATGGGTGTAAAATAAACTTAATTTTTTTCAACTGTCAAAAGTATTCCTAGGTGCTTTACAGAGCAGTGCTGACCTGGTGGTTCTTCCAGCAGAAAAGTACTTATGAGCTAAATTGGTGATGTACTACTTGCTATTCCTGATTGCTGTATATGTGGGGGAAGGAAGAGAGTAACAGCATGATGGCTCAGTTTCATTTTCATCATGCAGGTGTGTGTGGTTTTTTCCTTTCTTTTAAATTTTTTTATATCTAATGCTTTGCTTAGTTACAGGATTACATAATCTGCTCTGCAGAAGTGTGTTAGGTTTATTAAGTCTTTTGGAAGATGTGCTAATACAGATTTGAAGGAAATTGGGCCAGGAACATGGCGGAGACACAGGGAATCCAGGTGCTGGAGGAGGACATGAAATATAAAGCTGTAGAGAGTTGGATCAAGTGGACAAATGAGGCTGTGTGCAGAAGCATAGTAGCAGGAAAACTAACGAGGAATCTTACTAAAGTTTTTTTGGCAACTATACTTATCCATTGTAAGAATCCAGTGTTTAAAAAGCCTTCTTGATTGTCTGCAGTTTACTGTGTCAGTAAGCAGTAGTGGCTGCTTGTGCACTCCTAACTTCCAGTTACAGCTTTCAAGAAAAGATTTTTTGTTTTTATGACATTGAAGCTCTAAAAGGTGCTCTCCCCCATTAAAAAAAACCCCAGGTGCAATATGTTAATTTATGCTAAATGGAAGATCTTCCTGGTTTACGTCTGCTCAGGAAATTAAGACAGATTCTGATATATGAGCTTCAAACTAACTGGCAAGTCAGGATAAATACAGTTAGGTATATGGAATATGGATGAATTATTAAAACATAGAAAACTTATCTTAAAATGCTTAATTAAATATACCTCTTAAATGACATTTGGTTTAGTTTGTGTTGCTTGTTGTAGTCTGTTCAATATGTCACTGTGGTTACAACTGAAGTGGACTCTGGAAATCTATGCCTTAGTAGCAAAATGTATGAATTGCAACTTTTAATAAATAAAATGGCAATACTGTTTGAACAAGCCTTATTTTTCTCATTCTGTTAGCTGCTGCAAGGTCTCCTTGTGACTATTCTGGATGTGGATACTGATTTGTTGTAAGGATCATGTCCCTTGAAGATCTCATTTTAGCTACATGTTACACACCAACTTTTCTCAGTCTCTTGGATTGATTTGCCTTAAGCAAAAAAACCCTTCCTGAAAAGTTTCTGCTCCCCTCCTCTCCTCCAGTAGTCTGCTGCCCATCGCCTCCTCCCCCGTCTCCCAAGGAAAAAGGAAGCAACTGAAAATGATTATACCATAGAGCTCCACAAATGCTGCTCCCTTGACAGCAGTGTTAATTCTCTTTACATACATTTTTATTTTGCATTCAGAATCGTTTGTATAATCATATGACCTTTTTATGGTGCTGAAGATGGTAGCTACCTGGCAAGGAAGCTGGTGATAAAACTAAAGCTTAGTTAACTAACAGTGGGTAGTCTCTTAAGTGGCGACAAATAAAATACATTCCAGACTACTTTAAGAGAGATCTGTGGGGTTTTTCTCGTCTCCTCTTTCCTTGCCCCATATGATTGCTGTGGTTTACAGTAGGAAGCCACTAGTTTCTGCAGTCACAGATAGAAAGGGAGGTGTATTCACTGGTAAGTGACGTAAAGACATCTGAGTAAGAATAAGAAAGTGAACTCTCTTAGGGGGGAAGGAGTTAGCTACATATTTTACAAATCTTTCAACATCTGTGACTTAATTGACACTGCCGAAAGCAGCATGTTTAATGCAGCATTTATGAATATGAATAAAAAGATCTAGATCTGGTCTTGTCTTCTATAGGATTTTCATAGTTGCACGTCAGACTGAGAAGGGTATTGCCTTCAACTGACCTGGCTGGCATGGCTACAGTATTGTGCCATGGCTGGTTTTCAGGACAGGTATGGGAAATTGCAGAAGAGCAGAGTGGCAGAAGAGTTGAAAGATCATATTTACTTAACCAGAAGAAAATATGGAAAATGGGGGTTTCATTATCTTAAGAGTATTTAGGTACAGAAAAACTATTCTTTTGGTGGACAGTTTTACTTGTGCTTTTCTGTGTCATTTAAGGTAGAATGGTGGCATAGCTTACTCAAACACCGCATTATGAGGAAAGTTTGCAGATATTAAAGAGTCTGTGCTAATATATTCCAAACATTAGTAGAAGAAGTCTTGTCATGGGGTATATACCATTGAGGGGTGGGGGTGGGATGGGATATGTGGGACTCATTGTCCTTGTTTCCTAGAGATGAACGATTGCTCTTCATTAGTGGCAAGTGATGTGGTATGTCAGTCTGTCTGATGGAGGGGTACACTGTTTCTAAATGTTCCTTTCAGAAAAATTCACTAAAACCGCAATTTTAAAAGAACTTTCTGCATCCTGTTAGTTTGGAAGTAAATATTTGGTTAACTAACATGGTTGAAGTTCTCCATTTAAAAAAACACTAGTAAAATATAGTCCTAGTACTAATAAACAACATTAGCCCTCAATTATAACAGCCTTTGGGTTGATACTTAAGATGTCTTTGTAACTCTTTGTTGGCCAATACTAGTACAGCAGGATTGGAATCCTGAGTTTAGGGCAGGATAATTAAGAGCACCAGCTGCAGAGTTATGAAGTGCCTGAAGAAGCATGGGGCAGAAACTTGTAAATCCATATTTTTCAGGTTTAAAAGGTAACCAGTTCAGAATATTTACTGCTAGATTTAACTCAAACTACAACATATTTTAAAACTATGCAAACAGGTTGTCTTTTGCTGATTGGAGTGAGGAGGATGTGGAAAGAACTTAGTGTCTCCTCTGTAAAATATCTAGTGTACAAACTGAATTTACAGAAGGCCTTGTGCAAATAAAAGTGCAATGCTTGTCATAAAATGAGATGCTTAGAAAATGCAAGCCTGGAAGGTGCCTTCTTGTTTCCTTCACCTTGTGTCCTCCCCCCAGTTTTCCTGTTATGAATCCTGGTGGCCAGCCCTTGCTTTGAGCTTTGACAAACACAGTGCTGTTAAGATCTGGAAGTTCACAGGTTTGCAGTGACTTGCTCTTGCTTCCTACTTCAGCCCAGAACCATGCAGTTTACCTGTCTTTTAATTGTCTGTTGTTTTTCTTTGATAGAACAGACTTGTTTCTGCAGTGGACAAGTTAGGGTATGTGAAATATTGTTTGTTGCCATCTTTTCTATGTGTTGTAGGCCCTGTGTGAGTTCTGGTGACTCCAGCAAATATGAAGAAGAGTCTTTTAGATGTTCTGTATAGACAGATGTTGTAAAACCTCATATTTTTTTTCTTTATTCTGGAATTTAGTAGTTAAAAGAAGTTAAATGAGTCAGTTGAATGTTCTCACTCCTGGATGAAGTAGTGAATGCTGTCATGCTTATCTAGCTGTCCAAGAACATCAAGATTTTAAGATGTGCAGAGCTACAGTGTATTTTCACCTCCATTCTTCCCCCTCTTCCTAGCAAGACTGTTTTAGAGATCGGGAAAAAAAAAAGCTACCAAAAAAAGCCAAATCTGTGTTTTTCAGCTTAAATAAAGCTTATGATTATCTCTGCTGTAATAATAGGTTGTTTAGGTTTCTTGGAGCAAATCATGCAGTTCTGGAAAACCTATGTGATTGTTACAGAGTATTTCAGTGGACAGTCTCTGATACAGTTGGGAACTCTTTAATTTGAGTAACTTGCAGAGTCTGAAATGTAATCCTCAGCTGATCAGCCTGTAGCATATGAGGACAAGGAGTGTCAAGTTCTGTTTTGGAGGAAGCATGTATTAAAATCATTCAGGTTCATTCACGTGTGCTTGCCCTTAGATTTTCTTTTGATATTGACTTGTAATGGTGTTCTGGAAAACCATACAGCCAAAAGTATGTTGATATTACTGCCTTGGGTGTTATTGATTACTAATCAATACCGCTGATTCTATTTCTTTTTTTTTGTTTTGTTTTGTTTTTTAAAGTCTTGTTGGCTGAATCTTATTTCTCTGTACCTTGCAGGTTCCCAAAGTATCTGGTAGCCATCACAGCCATCTACAAAACCCAGAATATTCTAAAACTAGTAAGCAACTGCACCAACGTGACAAATATTTTGCATACACAGCATGATAGAATAGGAGGGATTTCTGTACCACCTTGAACACAACCTGCCAGGCATTAGGAAAGCAATGTGCTTTGTTCACAGCAGGGGACAGAAGGGATTTGGAGAGAAGTGAGGCCTGCGTTGCCTTGTGATGCTTGTGTTGTCAGCCTCATGTGAGGAAGAATAAGTGTTTTTTAGTCATCTGTCCTGTCTCAAACCCTCTAGAATTGTTACTTTAGTTGGTTTTTTTCCTCCATTTCTGCAAGCTGGACAGTCATGGAAAGCCTACGTGTAGGTTCCATTTAGGCTTGGGGGCTCTGGAACAAAATATTCAGTCTTTGAGATCATGTCAATCTTCTACTTTTTAATGGAATTTTAGTTATTCATGTGGGAAACATGCAGATGAAGAAGTCATACTGAGCATCTTCAGGATTCAGGGGGCCTATTTTCTTAGCCAAAAAGAACAAGCATATTTTGTGCTTCCTTGAGAGGTGGGGGTTTTTTCCCATTTGTCAAAAGAATAAAGATTGTCTTCTGCCCAAAGGTTATTTGAATTGATGCCCTAGTGTTTGAGATGAGAGCATGTAATGCAACTAATTCCTGTCATGGGGTTAATGGTGTGTGTCCCACTAGACACAGTGCTCTTGCTGCTGCCTTGAGAAGCAGTCAGTGGGGCAGTCCTGTGTCTGCTGTTACCAAATTGTATGTCTTTGGAGGAAACTGAGGAATGGAGGCTGCTTTTTGGCAGATGCACTCTCAGTGCTTTGTCATAGGAATTAGAGGTGGTAGTAGGAGATGTTGGTGCCTTACTCTTCAGCTTGGGAGAGTCTGGGTTGCTGACAAAGTGACAGAAATGTGTCTGATTGCCAGCTATGATGAGCCAGCATCCTTATGTGAAACCACCTCCTGTAATAAAATGAGGTTTGAGATTCTCTCTAGTTAAGATGTCTACTGGTGGCAAAATGCTATATTATTTCTAAGACATAAAGAAATAGAGTTGTTCCTAGGAAAACACTGCTTCAGAAATGCCACTTTTTAGGGTGTAGACCTCTACATCGGCAGTAAAAACAAAAAAACAACTTGCTTGCTGAACTGTGACCTGTTTTGGAGTGACAGTCTTGCAGCTTGCTGAATCGACAGCTGGGCTTGCCGCTGTGCTGCCCGGAGCTGAGAGCGAGCTTCACAAAGGCTTTGGAAGAATACATTTGTTTTCCTTCACTGTTGTTATTTCTCAGCAGGTTTTCAGTTGCTACTTCCCCACTTTTAGTAGCCCTGAAGCTTCCCAGCCCGCTACTGTTTCAAGTTAGTTTCTTGTGTGTCTTCTTTAAATATCCTTAATGGCAGCTGGAAGACTCAAATAATGTTTGAGAAACTAAGAAAATCAATGAGAAGTTATTTGATAAAGCTTTTTGAGCTCTCTGGTTTAGCTAAGTGATTTAAATGTGACTTTTTTTTCCGATTTGAATCAACTAATTAACCTCCAGTTAGGTAGAAGAACCTGTGGGTTTGTTTTTTTATGTAAAGAGGGAAGGATAAATGGTTTGGTCAGGCCTTCTTTCTAATAATAATTCAATATTCTGCAGATGAGTTATGTGAGTTGACATGAATCTGGCTAAAAAGGAAAATTATCCATCTTTTCCAGATGAAGTAGTGCCAATTGTGAGGATTAAATGTTTGTGCAAAAATTATATTATATCTGAGCTAAATTTTGCTAAACATGCTATGATATATTTGGCTGGCATAGACTGTATGCCAGTGTTTGTGGCAAGGGGGATTTAAACTAGTTCATTTCAAATCCTGGCAAGCTGCAGCTGAAACATTGCTGAATGACCTTTGACATAGGGACCCATGAATGCCCCAAGTATGATTTCACTTTCACCACGTTCTTTGTGAATCTGAATGCTTGTCAAATCAGATGTGTGTTTAGACCTTTTCACTGAATATGCTTGGAGGGAAAGAACAAAGCCTGGGGTCAACTTGGCATAATCCCTGCGTTTATCTTTATTCTATTATAGCGGGTTGTGGGGGATGGAGTTACTATTCTCTGTGAGGTGAAAGTGCAAGTAGAGTGTAGGTAGGCTATCCGTCTTTTCTTCCAGACTTTCCCAGCAGCCTAACTGGGCTCCCATGATTTACTCGTGTTAGTGTATGGCTGACTAGGCAGATTGCTGGTTGATCTGTGTGCTTTGCTAGTTTTTCTACCCACCACTATTCTGTAGCTGCTGCGCCTACCCACTGGTGTAAACAAGCACCTATAGCTTGTCCCGGGTAGCACATGCAGGAATGGCTCTGTGCTACAAAGTGCTTTGTTCTCCCCAGTGGACATGGGAGAGGAAGTAACATGGCTTTTCACATTACAGCTACTTTTGCTTCGGTATAATTTTTTTATTTTAAGAGATAAACAGCTTTATATGGTACATATGTCTTTTTTGCTTTTTCAGGCTATTAGTCACACTCAAGTAAGGAGTGACTAAGTCTGTTATTACCCATTCAAATTGGGAAAGCCTTTGTCTCTAAGGGAAGAACTGTACGAAATGATTGTTATAGACTTTTTGCAGTATTTTTAGATTTTACTCCTCTGGTAGATTCACTTCACAATACAGGATTGTTTCTGTGTGGAGCTAGAGTGGTCTGAATCTGTAAACGAGCTATTGTGCGGTGAAGTACAAGTGGGTGGAGGAACTCTATGACAAAAGGCCCAGTTACCTTTACAGTTTGTTCGCTGTACCTCATACACTTTGTTTCAGAAGAAAAGCACTATTCAAGGACTGGAGGATAAGGAGGCAGCCTTTCACACGAGGCTTATGGGAAATTTCTTTTTGACTTGGGGGTTTTCATCTTGTGTACCCTGCACCTTCTGAGGCTTTCCCTGAAACAACTTAATGTGTCTCTGAACCCTGTGCACCTTGTGGGGTGAGCACTTCCAAGTCTGATGCTTTGACCGGTGTTTATCACCTTAACACGTGCATTTGTTTGGGTTTTTTCCTGTTGGATTTTTAATTAAATGTTGAAAAATTTATTTTTAAGGAAAGATCATGTTCCCTCTTTTTTTAAAGGCTTCCAAATTAGGAAATAACTCACACTCATTAACTTCAGAGATTTAAAGCACATTAAACATGAAGGAGATCTGTCTTTTTATATAGACGTAACTAAACCTGTTAAGAGTAATTGTGAAATCATGAGTGTACTTCTTTATTTTTTAAGCTAAACTTGGAAGCTTGACGTCCTCAGCAGTTCCCTTCAACTTCTTCCATGTTTTTTCATTGTTTACTTTATCTTTTCATAACTTAGAGGATAAGTACTTTAAAACCTGTTCATTCTGTTTGAAAACAAATATGCTTCACTCAGCACCCAATTTTCAGATTTAAAACACTTTTGCACAAAGAATTGCTCTTGAGCTGGATGTTTTTGGGGTTTGGATTATTTTTTAAAGGAGAATTGTGTTATTTGAGTCCATCTTGGAAGAGAGGAGAGCAAGTGCTCTGGGGAGATCAGGATTCTGCTTCTCTTGCCTGACCCCCAGGCAAGCAGGAGATGGCTGAAGACAAGCAGCTGCCTTGCACTCTGTCTGGACGTGAACACCCAGAGCTGGCTCCTGCTTTCCTCCCAGAAGCACTAGAAGGTGTACTCAGCCCCACAGGTCACAGCCCTGCACATGAGTTGAAACTAAAAGACTTCAGCCCAGTAGAATAATTTTAAAATATAGTTGATACCTGTGTTAGCCGTCTGGGTTATGGAGGCAGTAGCCACTGGCAGGAGGGCAGAAGAGGTATTTCATCATCTCTTGCTGCTTTAAGGAATATGTTTAGTGCCTTTCTTTGACACTACCTACATAATTTTGCTCAGAATCTCAGGCTGAGCAGCGTGGTGTGCTTTTTTGTTGGATCCTGTCTTGACTGTGCACCCTCTCCCTATCACAACCTGCCTTGGTTTGGATGTTGCTCTTACATACCTGAGCGTCACCAGCCTGCATTTAGGAGCCTACAAATCTGCCTGTAGTGTTCTTTGTGGCATGCTTAGTTCAATTGTATAATATTAATGACAGCAAGAACTTGCATCTTTAAACCCCTTACTGCTGCAGGCCGTAAACCAGTAAGTTACAAAACATGCCACAATGCTAAGTGTTTCTCTGTATAAGAAAACTCTGAACAGTTCCACCATAGTTGAGTGAAACTGATATGTGTTTTTCAGAGCTGTTTTCTTGTCTGCTACTTTTGGGTACTTGTAAATAATACCAGAAAATCCTTTGCATGTATTAATCAGAATGAAAAGGCAAGAGTCATATGTTTGCTTTTGCAGTTTCAAGTTTTTTAATTGGTAAATCAAATCTTCTGTTCTTAAAATGCTACTTATATGTTACGCAATAATAGCTTTTATTTCAGCCTCTCTCCTCTTCTGTCAGGTGATGAAACTACATGCTGTGTAAGAGTTTCTATTTTCTTTATGTTCTCTGTTTCCAGACTGTTTCAAACCTGAAATGTTAAAGGAGGTTTTCTAGTAACTAATGCTCCTACAGCTTCTCCATTGGTTTCCAAGCCTGCTATGTTCTCTTGGGGTTGTTTTTGGTCTAGTTGTGTGAGTGTGGGATTTGGAGAAGCATCTCTACCAGCTGTGAAGTGAGAAGGCTGAACTGGAGGAGCAATGCCGGAGGAAACAAACCCGCTGTTTTGTATCTAGTTGCGAAGCTGATCTGATTTCACAGTTGATCTCAAATGCAGTCTAGGTCAAGGAGACAGCTATTTACTTCAGTAATACCAACAGCTGACAATTCAGGAATGTAAACTTGTTGGATTTTATGTGTTTCTTACTGTCCTAAGTGCAAGTGCCTGGGGGAATAAATGAAATGTGCCTTAAAGGCTAATTGGCATAGTTGAGACCATAAAGGCACAAATAGAAGTGCATTCAAAGCCACAGTTCCTGGCAGAATAGCTGACCAGAAGCCTGCCATGTGGGGGTCCTTCAGCTCATCTGCCCCTGCAACTTGCCATGCTGCTGCAGAGTCTTCTTGCTAATTTGGGAAGTTTTCCTTCTGAGGCCTGGAGCCCACTGACATAAAGCATTCCTTCAAACTGGACTGAAATCTATGTTCTACCTTCCTGCTCTGGTTTTGAGCTCTTAGACAATGTAAAATGTTGAACAATGTGAATGGCCTTATCTCAAAATGGAAACTGGTGGATTTGTCCCTAGGTTTCTCTCTGTCTGGGAACAGTTGAGTTGAGTCCTCTTGAATGTCTGGCTACTGACAGCCCCAAGGCTTTTGTTTTTGCTTTGAGCTTTAGCTAACTACTGTCATTTGGTTATGTTTTAGAATGCTTTGTTCCAAAAGGAAAATTAAAATTTACCTCACCTGTTCATTTAAAAACAGCTCTGATCCTATTTGAGTAGCACCTACTAAAGACTGAAACAAGCCAACCGCTCCACACTGCTAGTACTGTGGAATTGTTTTCCAGAATTTTTATTTGTTGGTTGGTGTGATTTATTTCTTGAAGCTAGTCCTGTCCTAGTAGCTAAGAGAGGATGCAGGACAATCAAAATAATTACGAATTTAGGTCCTCTGGCAAAATAACAAAGAGGCTATTACTTGGAATTACTTGGCAAAAGTATTAGATGAAGGAAATAATATCCTGTCAAGTAAAGGTTTAGGGAAAATGTTAGGTCTGGTGGTCATGTTGAAAAAGTAAAAGTGAGGAAAGAACATCTTTTGTCAGACTTTAAGACAGCAAAATAATGCAGAATCACTGTCATGTTATTTACAGCAATATTTTGCTCAAGTCTTCCTGGAAGTGCTGCTTGAATCTATGCTTTAATATCTTGGTTTCTTGACTGAAAATCATTCCTGGTCAAGGAGGCAGGCAAGCCCAAAGGAGAAAATTAATGAATTGTAGATAGAGGTTTCACTCACATTCTACCATGGGAATCCTATTTGCTAAGAAAGCTGGATGTAGACAAACACCCCAGTAGGCCAGCTGTTGGCATCTCAAGGGTTAAGAATGTAGCCTGTGCTTTAGCTGCTTTCACT
This sequence comes from Rhabdornis inornatus, assembly GCA_013397075.1. Taxonomy (NCBI): domain Eukaryota; kingdom Metazoa; phylum Chordata; class Aves; order Passeriformes; family Rhabdornithidae; genus Rhabdornis; species Rhabdornis inornatus. The sequence goes on along the minus strand of VWZS01000915.1, from coordinate 1,701,500 downwards.
CTTCTGTCCTTTCGTCTGACTGAGATACTGAGGGACTGAGAGGGAGAGGGATGTTAGCCTGCATAATTGTCAAACAAGTGGTCCCAGTGTTATTCTATGGGCAACCAATTGATGCAATCTGTGGCTCTGTCAACAAGTGGATCTGTTATCTCACAATTGGGAGAGATTAAGAACAAGTGGTCAATTTACAGCAATCTAGGGAAGTGGTGCTTTGTTGTCTTATTGCGGTATCTGAGCACGCCCTAACTCAAATTCTACCTTCTGTATTGTAGGAGTTTACTGGTGTGGGATTTTTTCTGTTTGTTTGTTTGCGGTTTGTTTAATTTAGAATATATTATTTTCTTTCACTTGACCTTTATTTATTTAATTTTCTAGTTTGTAAGTCCAGGGCTATGTACGTATGTGTGGCAACTGGGAAAAATGTGACAGAACGATAATAAGAAGATACATCCATGTCATCCCTTCCCTACTCACACAGTTCATGAATGAGGGATTTTTTCCCTGAGCAGTTGTGTGCTGGAAGTCGTTCAGATGTGTTGCTGTTTTTAGAGACAATTTTTGTAGGGCAGAATCTCTCCTTCCTTATGTATGTCTAGAAACTCTTTTCTTTTCCTGCACACTGAAACATGTATGGAACATAGTTCAGGAATTCGGCTCATTCTGTTAGCAAGCTTTCTTACTGACTTCTCTTTTCCCCATGTCCTCTTTCAGAAAAGGTTTTTTTAAAGGACTGTTGTCTCAAGGTTGCTTACAGCATGTGTACGTTTGGCCTATCAGCATGCCTATGTACTTTGGCTGTATAAATTGTAGGGTTGGCTCACAGTCTTGGGCACCTAAATTTAGATTGCCAGGGTGTGAGCTCATTGCCTATGCTCCCATTATAGTCTGCACAGACCTAGCCAGGGGACCTGAAGAACTGTTCAGCTGACTGAACATAGGTATCTGCTTTAGGATGAACAGAATATACCATTGATTATAGTGGGAACTTAAGCAGCTAGTTGATGCAAGAATGCCTGAATCTAGGTTTTACTGTCTGTGAGCTGTGTCTCACCTTAATGCTGTTTTTACCTCTGCCAGTCGAAAAATTGTTTTATGCTCTTTCAGTGTTAAAACTCACTAAGAGAGTTCTCTCCTATAAGACTTTCTTTGGAAAATAATAATAGCAGTTGAAATTCCTGAGTGCCAAAAGTTACATCTTGAAGATATTACCTGTCTAGAGCTTTCTCTAAAAATCTAATCTTCAGTTCTCTGAGACTCAAAGACTGGTATCTTAGTTCATCTGGGAAACAGGCTACCTGCCATCCCCCTGCCCCATATACCTTCCTTCAGAGCATCTTGGTATCAACCCATCTGACTCAAGTCAGGTTGTTTGTGTCTCCTACTGGGAAAGGAATGAGCTTTTTTGCAATCTATATGCAGTCTCAGAGTGTTGTAAGGAAATAGCAACAAGGTTGTGCTATTTTCTCTTGTTGAGTTGCATGTGCTGTTATAGATGGTCACAACTAGCTTTTAATCTAAAATGTTAATTTCTTTTGATTACTTAAACTGTGCTTTTGTACTGAAATGGTGATCATAAATGAGATTGAGGCATTGGAGTGGGGAGGTTTAATAATGGGAAAAGCTGCTTTGAAGCTTTGAATTGAGATGTATCTGTGAAGGACTAATTTTTTTTTTTTTTAAAGTTTTCAGGGCCTTGAATTCAATGTGATTAGAGTAATTGTTAGTTGTTTCAGATCAAGGAAGCATCAATTGTGTTAGCTGAGCAACTTAGACACAAAAATGTCTTTTCTTACTCCCTTCTTCTTCTTCTTTTATAGTAGTAGCTGCCTTCTTGAAGGTCTCTTTGTAGCCAGAGTACACATCTTGGATTTTGCTATGTCCTCAATATTCAGAGTGCTCACTAACCACAGGATGCATTCAGTACTTAAGGAGTGAAGTGTCTGTGGGAGGGGGGCAGCACAGACAAGAGCTGAAGAATGATGCTAAAACAAATAGATATTTTTAGTTAAACCTCCCACACTGTACAAAGGTATAGCTGAAATTATTCGATCTTGCAGTGCTCATGCTGTACCGTGCTGTCTTACAGTCCTTTTGATTTCATTTATGGAAATTAATTGATTTACGTTAGAATAGGAGTAGGTTTGCACTGTTGTAATAAACTAGGGGCCTGATGGAAGGCAGAATAGGCATCCTGTAGGAATTCAGCCTGTAGCTGGGTCTTTTAAAATCTCAGATTCTGAAGTAAAGTGATAGGATTGTTTGAACCATCCCTACAGGTGCAGATTTCCTAGGAGGAGATTAAGAGGGTTGGTGTCTCAAACTTCATGCATATTTTTTTCTTCAGTGTTGTTTTGCAGATATAAATACAGGCAGCCTGACAAGTATCGTTTCTTCCTTTTCTTCTCTCCCATAACTGTATCAATGTAGTATCCATCTCTTTGCAACATCAGTTTGTATCAGGGGTTTTTTTGTGACAAGGCTTTTTACTTGAGAACTAAAAATTCCTGTTAAAAATTACAGAGGAGATAAGTCTATATGCATAACTGTATTAAAAGTTTTGCATTAATTTTTCCAAATTTCCATTGAAAAGAACTAATTTAATTACATGGACTAAGCAATATATTAATCTCTTCCTGTAGAAATCAAAATCTCTTGAAGTTATAGAAGAAGCTCTATTAAAAGTCACCACATTCCTTCAGTGATCTGGAAATGTGATACTTGAGTGAAAATGATCTATGCAGTGTTTTCTTCTGATCCTTTCATGTTAGTGTGAATTTTAAGAAGTCTTTAGGAAATACTTAAAAAAAATCCAAAAACATTTTAAAACAGCATATTTGTAGTTGTTTCAAATACCATTTTGAAGAATTCAAATCCATGTGTTTGACAGTGAAACAAAACTGGGTTTTTTTAGTATGAAAGAAACTGGTGATCTGAAAATAATTTGTCCTATATGTAGCAGTAAGTAGGATTATCTACTCAAAATGAATGTTCACTTGCTAACTTCTCATATTGACCTTTTGGGGATTTCAGTCTTGAATAGCTTCAGCTAGAATGTAATTACAGGAAACACTAGAAAGTCTTTCAGTCTGTAGTTGCTCACTGCTGCTAACATGTGCATACCTTTGGAAGGATGGTCCTGGAAGGCACTGAGGTTCATGGTGGCCAGCTGATAGTGAGCTTCCAGGACTATGGAATGGCTCCTTGTTGACAGGAAAATGCTAAGGAGGTGGTGTTGCAGTTGTCACTAGTGAAGACCAAAGCTAGAATATCATGCCTGCTTTTTGTACCAGCTCTTCAGAATTGTTGCTAGCATGATGTACAAGAAAGATTGTGTCTTTGTTCATATTAAAAAACAAACCAAAGTGAAACAAATATTAAAAAAAAACCACCTGGAAGTACCACCACCATGAACAAAAAACAACCCCCAAAAACCAAAACACCAAACTGACGTTAAAATTTTAGCAAAACTAAAGTGCTGAGTATGAAGAAACCTACTTTGAGTTTACCTGGAGGAAGAGTAGGAAGTGTTGTGGTAAGTCTCATAGCTCAGAGGAAGATATGTGAAAGCTGAAGTTGGGTAGTTCTAGCAGGTAAAAGTAGATGTCTATTGCTTGTCAGCAGTTACTTCTAGCATAGCTTCTTCTATGTGTCAGATCTTAAAGACAGTTAAATTTGGGGAATTTATGAAACATTAGTTTGTGATGACCATAAATTAATTTTTAAATGGGCTTAATAAGCCTTTTAAAATAGCAGTTTCCAAAACTAGTAACCAGGAATCATGGACTTCTTGAGCTGGTGGCTGAAACCTGTGTTCTGTGCTGCTCAAGGTGGCAGACTAGATCATTATGCTGGTTTCTGTTTTTAAGCTGGGGATGGGGGNGGGGGGGGGGGGGGGGGGGACGGACGCACAATTCTTTGCACATTTGGAAATTGATTACAGTCTAGATACAAGATTTCTGTATTTGTGTTCTGAGAAATGTTCCCAAATACTGATTGCTTAAGAAAAGCTGGGAAAAGCTTCCTCAGATGCAGTTTGGTTAAGATTACATGCATGCAATGCATCTCTAAGTTTGGAGAATATATGCAGCCTTTTCCACAAATATTCTATTGAGTGGTAATTTGACTGTATGTCTTCTGCACTTCATTTAAAATGAGTATGCCTGTGTCCCTCTCTCATGGCAAAAGTACATTGTAGTGTGAGGGTTGGTGGGCAGCACTGGTGTCTGTGAGAGCTTTCTACAGATAGTGGAGCTCTTTGGTGGGCATTTGCCCCAACAGGTAAATTGCAAAGTTAATGAATAGCTAATTCTTACACCACCTCCACTACTGAGTTTTGTGTGTAATCTAAACAGTTGAAAAAGGATGTTATTGGGGTTATAACACAAGAACAGCAGGTAAAACTTACTTTCAGGTAGAACTGTAGGTTATTTGCATTACTTGTATGTTCAAGTATCAGACTTGGGAGTTTTTGAATGATGTACCTGGCCGTACTTTGTCTGAGGGCTGTGTGATGTTAGGTTTTCTTTATTGGTCACATGTGCAGCAGCTGGCCACAATAAGCTGGAGATGCTCTTGGTCTACACCTGATTTCTTTCAACTAGATTGTTGTATTGGGAAGAAACACAGTTCCATTCTACCATGTATTGGCTGCTGTTGGCTTCTAAAAGCTCAGCAATGAGTGAGTGTATTGTTGACATCCTTCTGTTACAAGATGTATTTTATTGTTTACCCCTCCAGATGTTTGAGCATTTTTTAAAGTCAGCTTTAAACATGCAGTGCTGTCAGCTGGGGTGGAAGGGGAAAACACACATTGCTGATACTGTCAATGATCCTTTCTGCTGTTTATTGAATGGAATAACTGACAAAGGTGACTGTTTTGAGCGTTGCTCATGTGCTGATGAACCTTTAATCTCTGACATTACCGTTGGAAAGGCTTTGATTGCATTTTTTTATAGCACTGTGCATATCTAGTAATTTTGATTTATCCTCTCGAAGGGAAGAAAAGTAGTTGTGGTGTTTCAAGTGGATCAGTAAGGAGAAAGGAGCTATGCTGGTCGTCAGCATAACTGCAACTCTAATTGCCAGTTATTTTGCAAAGCAATGATGATGATGTGAAATAGTCATCTTTTTCCCATTCTTCTCTTGGATGAACCCTTCTGTGGGCTCTTGCTAGTGCAATTGTAAGCTGGTAAATAGTGGTTGTAACCTACAGTGCTGCAGTTCCAATGTTTGCTTTTTGTCTGAGGTGGTTTTCTGCTGAATGTGTGTGCTCTGTGATTATCTAATCTGCTCCAGTATATCTAGGGTGCCTGGCCTTCTGGAAGCACAACCCAACGTGACCCTTAATTGCACAGCTGGCAAGGGGTGCTGGTGTTGGCCAGGATTAGTTTTGAAATGCTGGCAGCCCCAGGAGCCTGTCTGCTTCCTGTATTGTGCCGGAGTTGTCTGGAGGACTCTGCTTGGTAAACTCCAGGAGATTGCATCCCATGGGTCAACTAGTTTTACTGGATAGGAACAATACATATTTCATAACTTTACTTAATAACATCGTTCTGTAAATTAAACAACAAAGGGGTTTTTTGGGTGGAAGAATTACCCGTGGAAGAATATTGATATGCTGTGCAATTCTGTTCAGTGTTAAATGTAGCTCTTTGCAGAAGTCAGTGAAAAGTTACAATGTCAATTTGTCTCTACAAATTACTTTGTTGCAAGCAACATGCTACTGTGGCTCAGAAAATCTGGTTCTTTCCTGAAGTCTTGAACAGAGCAGGTTTACTTAGTCTAGTCCAACGTAAGCAACATGCATCATAGACTTTCCACAACTGCATCTTGCTCAAGCTGGAATCTATAGAAACTGTATGCTACCTTAATGTTTTAATTTTTTTAGTTTTGGGAGAGTGTTTAGTTCTCAGCTAAAAAATTATTCTTTCAACAGTGCAAACCAAAAATATCTTCAGATTCTGGGTATTGTAGGGATTTTAATGTATTTTTTCTGTTCCAAGTGTAAGGACATATGTGACAGGAAATTGTTTTGGGTTTTGTAAGTTGGTTAGAGTTATTTTTTCTTTTGAAGGATGTGATTCTTCTGGTGCGTTCTTGGTGCAGTAGAATGTATAGTGAATTAACCAAGGCCAACAGTCTCTGGTGTAATTACAGCACTGAGATGTTGCTCATGTAAGGGGGCAAAAATCCATGATCTATGCTAGAAGAACTCAACACAAGTTCAGAACAGGCTGCATATGTTTCATCCCAAACATGCGTCTGAGTCAACTTACTAGTTCTTTGTGTCTTTTTTTCTTCTTGCTTTTGCATTCCTGCTATGCTTTTTCACATTTTTTTTTTTGTTTATATTGCAAAGATAGTAAAAGATGGATGCTTTTTGCGTTAGGGATCTAAGTGGACCTTTCTGCTTGTGGACCTTTGTGAGGTTTTTCCCTTTCTTTCCGCTTCTCCCTGCCCCTTTAAGCCCTCTACTCCTCTCTTTGCTCCAGTCCTCAGCCTAACTGAGGTGTTTAGGTTTACTTTTAGCAGTGCTCTGAACCCAGTTTCTGGTGAAATATGAACAAAGCTTCTGCTAACCGTGCAAGTGTAGAAGATCTATGTAAATTGCTGAATGCAATGAATATAACAATTACACAAACATGGAACTCAGCCTTGGTTTTCTTTTAGGATGGTGCTCTGAAGTTAGACTTGTGTTTCTGGTGAGATCAGTAATGACTTGGAACAGTCCTGTAGAATTGTGTAGTATTTATGTGTGAAGAGGCAGGGACATCTGTACTAAGTAATTTTTTTTTTTGTGATGAGAATTTCTGTCAACTGATTGAGTACCATCTCATTAGTTTGAACAGGTCAGAAAAATGTTTCTTTTAATGTAAGAACCAAAGTTGTTGCTTACAACTTTAACATTTTAGTAGTTTTTTCTGCTGCCAAGTAACAGCAGCAAGTTCCTCCTCCTGTGCCATCAAGATAAAAGTTTAAATAACAGTCTTGGTAACTGAAAAGCATCTCTGTGACTGAATTAACTGCTAACAACATTATCATACCTGCCAGTGATTTCCTTTGAGGTATATCAACCAACTTTTGGTAAAGAAAGACTCCTACTATGATGTCTGCTGGAATCTGGACAGCTGATCACCATTTTCCAGTGACTGTTTTGAACCACCAAACCAGCACTTACATGATAATGGACCATTTCAAACCTGTATGGTTTGCACTTACTTTAGTAGAGTTGTTAAGTCAAGTGAAGCAGCTGTAAATGAGTCCAGCAGTTTTTTAGGTAGGTTTGAAGAGTTCCCTAAGGAGTAACTTCTGAAAGGGATCCATAAAGAATTTCTTTTAAATGCTTAGCAATGTTTTTGGTAGCATGAACTGTAACAGATTTTTGGTGTAGAAAGTAGGCAGCTGTCAGGCATGGTTTGGAAAGTTTTAGCTTAAAAGAAAAGAAAAAAAGACACCAAAGTTTTATTTGCATGAGACTTTCCCAAAACAATTAGCATTACCATAGAGCCAGTCCTCTGTGTCACCAGCATGAGAAGCATGGAAGAAATGCAATTTTTGTCCCAATGTAGAGTTTGTGAAAAGTCCCATAAAGAGTATTTCTATAGCTTTGAGCTCCAAAACCAAACAAGACCCAATCTTCTCCTCCCTCCCTCCCAATTTTAAATGTGGTTAGAACAGATGAAACAAACCACAAAGCAAACTAATGCAAAAATGTCTGACAATCTGATTTGCAACTCATTTCAAAGTAAGATGTGTGGCATTTAGCTGGTTGTAAGAAGCTGTTCAGAATCCATTATTTTGAGGTTTCAGAATCTAGATGTTCACATTTAGAAATAAATTTCACTGGTATTAGTTTCACTGTTTCTGATTCCAGGTTCCACATGCTATTGTTGCATTAATAAATACCACAACCAATAAAATATATTAGGTATGGCTTGAGGCATTGTTAACAGCTTAGCTTGCGCTGTTCCCATGGAGGTGAGATGTGAATGAAGAGCTCAACATGTGATTTGAAGATGAGAACACAACTCTGCTGCTGTACTTTTACCTATCCAAACCTGAAAGTTACTACATTGTTGAGTTAGCACCTATTTGGCAATTGTCAAGTAGCTTGCTGTTGAATTGTTTAAAATTACTGGACTTCCTGAAATGTTGCAGTACTCCTATGTTATTTAACTGTATAAACATGTTGTGCTGCCTTCATCCCTTGATCCTTTCAGCCTAACTGTGGTGTGAGACAGGCAGTATCAGTAATTGTCTTCTATGATGCTGTGCCATGATTAATCTCAGTACAGAGATCTACCAGAGTTCCAATTGCAATCCTGAGAAATTGATCTGGTGATGTTTTGGCATATCTGTGATATTTGTATGGATGCTTGTTCAGCATCACAAGAAGCACCAAAGGACTGTTTTTCAGACAATGCGAATGTGGACATGGGTGGCCTCCTAGATATTTTCAGCTCTTCCTCCAACTTCTCCACTTTAATGAATGTTAGTGGGCAGGGAGAGAGCGGACCACAGGCACGTGAAGGTATGTGTGCTTCAGCTGGTGAGCTCTTAACTTTTTGAGCTGTAGGAATGATACTTAGGCTTATCTTGAGTGGACATTTCTGTGGTTGGTTCTTCTGTTGTGCTCTAAGTGCTTTTAATGGTATACTTAACAATTCAGACAACCTTTCTGCACAGAAATGTCTTTAGAAGCCAAGTTTTGTAATTTACTACTATTACTGAAGCTCATAGCTTCCCATTAGAAAAAGGGTATGCGGTTCCAAGAGTAGCATATCCCAAGGCAACAGTATTTTCTACAGATAACTGCTTGGTCTTGTGTCAGGAGAGGAACATCACTTTTGTAATCTCAGAAGTAATCTCAGAAGTTACTTGCAGCAAGGTCTATTGTAATTGTCCGAGTAGTGCTGCGTAGTCACTTGGAATCAGGACAGAGCTGGTAGAATAAGTTGAAAATCCTGACTCTGAGACATCAGCATTCAGCAACATTGTAAAGCAGATCTGTTTCCTTATGCTCTGTGCCTCAAATATGGGTGTTCTGAAGATTTATAAAACAGAAGGGTTTATGCTGTTTCTCAAGCATTAGGCTGCCACTGTATTTGGACAAAGACCTTTGAAACACAGCCACCTGTTCAAAGTTGCTTTGTGAAACCAGTTATTTCATATTTCCCCGAGTAGATATCAAAGCAGGTATCTACAGTGTATTCTTACACTGTGTACTACCTATTGTTATGACTTTAGTCACTGTTTCTGTAAGTCATCTATGAAGGAGGAAATCCATCTTGTTAATGCCTCTAAATTTGTTCATTCTAGTAGTGTGGCAATTCCTGTGCATTTCAAGTTCTGAAACTTAATGTTCTGTTCCCTGGTATGAAAGCATTCACTTTTTTTAGGCTTTTCTAAACTATCCTTTAATGTACTGAGAATTAGTTCATTATTTTTCTTCAAAGGTGTCTGGCCAAGATGTGGGAAAAGTTTTTATCCTGATACTGAAGCATGTCTTGTAAATTACCTGTTCATTGACCTGTGTGAAACAGGATGATTCCCATGGAAAAGCTTTTAGCGTGATCTCTTATGATTGTCATACCTGGTCTGTTGATATAAACCTTTAATTTTCTTTGTTTTGAATAAGAAAAAAGATGTCTGCTGCTATATGCAATTGACTCACTTTAAAGGCACTATTTAAAAGGGAGAGAGTTTGGCTCAGTGAAAAGATTTAATTGTGAAATACAGAAAACTTGTCTGTACAGCTGTGGTTGAGGGAAATGAAGTTGATGTTCCAGCCATCCATTGAAACCTCATCGCAAAACACTACTGCACTTCAGGGGAAGTAGGACAGCAAAGGTGAGACACTAGAGTATTGGAAACTCATCCTGATTGCATTGGTTTCAGAGATGTTGGCAAGAGGCATGGCCAGGTGCCTTGGCTGATATAGCTATGGCAGTAAAACTTTCCTGAGTCACTTAGGAGTTTGTATTGACAGACTCTGATTTTCCTGTGACACACTTGGAGATACTAAGATAAGCCAGTAAATCCAGTAAATGCTGGATCTGTCCTTTTCCTAGGCACAGTGCAGATCATCGCTTGTCTGATCATATGGAACTGGCAAAGCCTTTCAGTTACAGATCTAGTGCTGCAGAATGGAATGGGATTGTTGAGGCCCATGGAATATGGGCTTCCTCATCCATGAATCTGAAGGGTCGTGTAGTGTGACCTCACTTCTGTGCTGGTGCACGGTGACTCCAGTCATTGTCTAACACAAGAACTGAAGGCTTAACCTCTTGTGGTTTTGGAGAACCAGGCTTTTCTCCTCAAGCCTGATTAACTGTAAATTCCTTATCAATTTAACTTGTGCTGTGTCATGCCCTTTATTTTAATAGCCGTGACTCACTATATGGGCACCAGTGTGTTATGCTGAGTTCGAGTAATAGCCTTCCCTCGGTCATGGCCGTGCTTCGGCATCGAGCTCTGGCTGTGAGCGGCATTGGGTTACTCACGAGAGGAAGGGCGTGGAGGAAATGTGATACAGCTTGACAAATGGCCTGTAACCCTCTTAGCCTGAACCTGCCAGAACATACACACATAGTCAAGGCCATATGCTGCTTAAAGATTATTTTATATATGAAAAGAGAAGAGCAGCTGGCAGACATAGCTAATACAGGCGAGTTCATGGAGCTGAGATGTCCCAGGCATCTGGGAACCAGCCTAGTTGCGGGAGAGATGACATGTCTTAAGGCTGTGCGTTAATTCAAGGGGAGAAAATCAGTTCTAAGTTTCGGGGTTTTTTATAAAAGAAGCATAAGATAACCAGGAAAAATTATCAGGAACTGTACTTCAAGTGTAGGTGTTTGGTGGAGTGCTTTTTTTGAGGAAATAGTAGCTGACAAAAGCAGAATGGAAAGACATCCATACAAATGTAGCGATCATAGCATGTTTGAAGATACAATGTAAAGCCTCAGTGTGAAAGAGCAACCCTGGGCAAGAATTAAAAGCTTTGGAATAAGAAGTTTTCTACTTCTTGGCCTACCTTGGCTTTGTATTTTTCTCTTGTAAATCTTACAGTTTAGTATTTGAGTCATTTGTTTTCAGCTAATAGTAAACCAGTCTCCAGAAAAGCAGATTCATGTTCTTAAGTCTCTTGTAAGGACCTCCTGTCTCTGTGATGCATTGAAGAAATAATGCCAAGCATTATGACTACATAAAAACTCTAAAGTGTTCATATAACTGTAATAAACACTGTCTTTATAGGATGTAAGCTTTATTGAAGTCTCAGTGTTCCTTTGACAGCGTAATTTCCCATCATGCTAGTCAAAGAGCAACAAAGGAGGTGACTGTGTTAGGGGGTGACCAGAAAAACAATGGAAGAAGGAGCCACGTTCTCAAAAATATTTATTGTGTGCATTTTACAACCATTTTCCCTGCACTTACTTGGGCTGAAGATGTTTCTGTGTAATACCTGGTTTTTTGTATGTTCATCCCTTACTATTCCCACTGGGCCTTCTCCTCAACTGCTTATTTGCTTCTGTCTCATACTATAAGTGAAGAAGAAAAGTAGAAAAATTTTCCAGTGTTTGGAGTAGAGTCAGCCAGGAATGGCCTTGGGTTGTCTTCCAGAGCAGGGAGGGCACAGGTAAAGAGGCATGAAAGGAGCTGTGGCAGACTCTGTCCTGTGGGATAAGGGATGAGGTACACTAGTTTCATCTTAATTTAATGTGAAATGTGGGGGAAGGCTGAGGATGGAGATTGTAAGCTCGGTATTACATAAAGGTATAAGATTCTGGAACTTAGCTTTGCGTGATGGAAGCATTATGTAACAAAATAAAATATTAATATGAGATTTTTAGCAAGGAGAAAAATTTAAGATTTAACACTTGTCATAGTCAGCTATATTAAAGCCACTGGATTTGTATGATTCAGAAATTTAAGGACTGTCTGTTATGTTCAAGGGAGTATCTCCCTGTGCGCCTTCTGTACTCCCATCTCTTCATCTTCCATTTATTTGCTTCCCCTCTATAGGGGAAGAAAAATGTTGGATGACTTTTATGGATTTGAGACTGGCTTAATGCACACAGATTGGCAGTAAGGTTTTGTAATTGTTAACTGTTGATGATGGCTTTCTCCTCCTACTGAAAATACATTTTATGGTTGGGCAAGTTGTGGAAAAATTCACTTAAGTTTTCTAACAGTGATTTTTAATGCTCCATTTGCTGGGGGGGGCAGCCAGAGTGGGGAAATCAGTTTGGCTGTGAGTTCCGTGTTGGATGTGTTTTTCTAACAAAGGTCAATGCTTACATTTTCACTTCAGAAGTGCTTGGAACTTGTCTTTGCTAGACCTCTGGAAGTAGCAGTTTGTTAGGCTTCATTGCCTATTGAATAGGAGTTTAGTGAATGGTTAAATCACTTTGCATGTGAACTATGACTCTTTTATGACCTGTTTAAAACTAATTAACACACCATCCTTACTTGAAGCAACTTGTAAGTTTTGACTTTGAACAACAAAAACCAAGCTTGAGCAAGTGCTAAACTCCTTCAGTTAGACTTCAGTCCAATTTTAAAAAACTTCCCCTAAATCAGATTTATAAAACTAACACACTTTACTTTTCTCTCTTATTGTATGCATGCTTTTTATTTCAGCTACAACCAGTCACAGTAAAATACTTTGTTATATTCTACCATGGGAGGGATGGCAATAGGAGCACATGTGGAAGTTTGACCTTTAAAGGTCCATTCCAACCCAAACTGTTCCCTGATTCTGAGTTTCAGGTCAGAAACATAAAAAATGCCTGACACACCACCTCTGCCAAAAAAAGTCCCAAACCCCAACAACACCCACCAAAAAAAAGCCTTCGAGAATACACACCATGAGAAAACCAAACCTGAAACAACCCTATCATTAAACAGAACTTAGAAAAGAGAGCAAGAGCAGAAGTATAAAGTACCTTCAATAATGCTACTGGTTGAGGTAGGCAGTTCTTTAACTGAGAGATTTTCATCACATATGGTGGTATAAACAAATGTAATTTGTAGTAAGAAGTAAACAAATTATTACTACCAAACTTGAAATCATAGTTGGTAGTATTTATTTTTGTTTGCTTTGTTGTGTTTGTTTGGATTTTTTTTTTAAGTTGTATGTTGTCTTTTTGTTTCTTATACTGATCAGTTTTGCAAGTCATGTGTAACATTTCAGGAGCAGTATCATAATACATACATTCGGTTTCTTTATCAAAAAATGTTGTTCTTTCCTTTTAGGCAGTCTTTTGCCAAAAGAATACCTGCAAATTACTTTTAGTATCAATGTCAGGAATGTCTTGTATCTTCTTTCCCCTGTCTCAAATTATATGTTCTAAACAGCCATTAAGATAGAGCTGCTTCTGAGGCTTTCCCAAGCTGTCTATATTAAACGTTGGAGAGTCAGTTCTAATCACTAGCAGAGTGTGTAAGCCTGAGCTGCCCTGTGTTAGAACATGTGATTGTGGCATATACTGGAAATGGTATTTCTTCTTGGCAGTGACTAGGTGGCAAAGAATCTGAAGCCACTACACTTGAAAAAATAAGGAACCTGAGGGGTTGAAGGAAACACTGGGTTTTGTCTTGGTGTTCACTTTTAAGTACTCTTCTGACAAGAGCTGGTGTAAACTTGGAAGAAATTGATACTGTTTTTTTTTCTCTCCCAAGTTTTGAGATGTAATTTCAGCTTCGTTAACATCAGGCACCTGGGATCACTCATGTATTGCTTTATTATCCAAAAGCTCCACCTATCATTATACTATCATACAACAGTGTGAAATGTTGTGGGGATTAGGGGATTTAAAAGCAAAGCATGTATATAGGTTCGAGATCAAAGTGTAATTGTACTGTTAAGTAAATGCTGAGGGGTCACAGTTTGTGCTTCTTAGTCCTGAAAAGGTAAGTAAAAAATTCTTGGCGTAGGACACCAATATGTACATCTTCAGATTTAAGAGCCCTCCAGTGGCTAAGTATATGTTTCATTTATGCAGATGAAAACAGCATAGACTAATATTGTTTTATAGAGGTGATACTAAATACATTTGTATTATCTCCTTTACGTTTATGTCTGATTAGGCTTTATCCTATTTAATGCACTGTTGTATTGCAAGAGAGAAAGGTGGCAGTAGGGTTTTTGTTGTGGGCATCTCCCCCCTCCCCAAACCCTTTGTATTTGTTTTGTTTGGTTTAGGGTTTGCTGATAAAGCGGCAGCACTTACCAAAAGCCCATTAGATAATTGCTTCTTAAAACAGTGATTTGCATGTGTTGTTTTCTTAATGTTGTGATAGTCATGCTGATTCTTGTTCACTGTAAGAGTACTGCCACTGCTAGCCAAACACTGAGTTACTGCTGGGACAGTTACTTGCTGTAGCATGAGGTAAATTTCCCTCTCATCCTCCCTAAGCAAACAAAAATAATTGCTTGGAATTTCTTGCAATCTTCTTTTAATTCCTCAGTCTTCCAGTCTATTCTGGAAAACGGCTTTATATTTTCTTTGCTGTGCTTTTGCTTGTGGGTGTGGGTTTGGGGACTTTTGTAAGTGTTTTGGGAACTTCTGGATATTGGAGATCAACAGCAGAGACAGCTGGCTGATTGCTCCTATGGTTATTAGCAGGCAGATGGAGCAAAAAGCATGTCAGTCTTTTTGGCACTATTTCAACTACACTTGCCCTCTGCACAAAGGACTTTTGTATTTTCCGTTACACTGAGAATCCTTGTATAGCAAAACAAATCATGATGGGAAAATTAAGTATATGGGATATTTGTACCCCTTGTGACTCTTCACTGTTGTAATCCGTCTGTGTCCAGCTTGTGATAAACTTCATGTTGAAGCCTTTGTTTTCTCCTAGGAAATGGTGCAAGGCCTCATCTTGTGTCTAAGAGTGAACTACACAGGATCTAGAAGCCTGGAAATCCAGACCGTGGCTTCTTCATGTGTCCTGGAGAGTAATGTCCTTTTTGTATCACTGTGAATCAAGCCAGCAAGGGGTGCTGTTTATGAGACTGTTTTAATATCATTAGAGGGAGGCAATTTCTGCTAATTAGCCAGTCATTTTGGTTGCCCCAAAAGAATAGAATGAAACTTAAAAAGTGTGGAGTTTTTTCCCCTGCCTTCACTGTGTTTGAAACTCTGAAGACTGATAGCCTCACACTAAAAAGGTTAAATTAAGGTAGCATCACATCTTGAGGAAGATGAGACTTTTTCCTTTAATTAATGGTCTTTAGTATATTTCTTTATCGCTTAAGATCTAGAAACTGACAGATTTACAAGAACTAGAGAGTATTTTCTGACTATAGTAAAGAAAAAAATCCCAGAGTATTTCTGACTTTTATATAAAAATGAGATTTGTGACAGTGTTTGGTATGCTTTTTTGGCTGCCACTGTTCTTTCCATTTTCTGTAGAAATTTTTAGTGATCAATGACTACTCACTCCTTGCTGAAAGCTTTTTTTGTTTTAGAATAGTGATGCCCCGAAGGACATGGGATTTACTCAGAACCATTTTCACACATGTTGATTTGTTAAACCATTTCTTAAAGAAATGTCCTTCTTTAAAGTTTCACAGCTGGTCATGGATAGGCAATCTAGGAACAACTAATGTTTTTTTATGCTAACTGCATCTTCATCTCACTGAGTTTATTTAAAAGCTCATTGAAGCTTAGGAACTTTTTTCTGGTGGACAGAGAACAACATCTTGAACAATTTAAGGTTTTTTTGTGGTTTTTATTTGGTTTTTCCTGCTGTTGGTTGAGATTTTGTTTGTTTATTTCTACTTTTCTGTTTTTCTGCAGAATTTAATCTTATAGAAATTTTTGTTCTTCACTTAATATATTGTATTTGGGATTCTGGATCTGTACTTTCTATGACAAGTTAGAAAACTAGAATAGAGAATTTTCTTTCACCTGTTTTCTGCACAATGTGGGGCAGCACGTGCATGTATGTTGAACAGATACAGGAATGTGTATTAAGAATAGGAGTTCTCTGTATGTATAGGTGTTGAATGGGCTTTGCTGGGGAATTAAAGACATGCAGGTGCATTGCTTCTGTCAGAACTTCTGCATGGCTGTGGAAAGTGTAAAACATTTTAAGTGATTAGGAGGCAAACTGCTTGTGCAGTATAGTTTAACTGAGTCTTTGGATTAGAGAGATGTTTTCAATAAATAATTGCAATACACTTTCTATTTGTCTTTCATTACACAAGATGTAAAATCTGTAGCATGTACAGTGACTCAATACTTGTTAAAGCAGCTTTGAGCCTTTCTAGATGAGTTGGTTCCAGATGTACTGAAGAACTTCATCTTCTATGGCAGTATAAAATGAGACTTTATATTTTTTTCCCAGAGTTCTTGGTGGTGATCCTCACGTGCTGCTGTGTCCATCAGGTGCTTCAGGGACTGAATAATTGTAGGCTGAGGGGGTTTTATGTTGTATGGATGTATGAAAGTAGTCACCACGTCTCAGAGAATCCTCAAAGTTACCTTGAATGCAGTAGAAGTTACGTTTTTGGTGTTGAAAAATGGTAATTCATGGTGTACCTAATGTTGAACAATCAAAACTGATATGCTGAAGGATGAAACATACCAGTTTCATGAAAGCATGGTCAAAGCATGAGGAGGATGGGGTGTTTCTTTTCTCGTATAATCCTGTCTCAGACTATGGAAGGGTATGTGGTGTTGAAAAATAAGCATTTTTTGAAGTGAGTGTAACCAACCTATCTTTAATTGCCTGGATGTGGTTGAAGAAATGAACGCCTGTCTTATATTGCACTCCTCTTCAAGAAGCTTCACCAGGTGCAGAAGTTGAGCTCAATAAAGCTAGTTGTGAGAAAACCTGACTTTTTCTACCTAACCACCATTATTTCTACAGTGAATCTCACTGCTGTTTTGTTAGTAATTTTTCCACCTTTCTTTTTCTTTCTGCACCAGTGTGCAAATATGGGTAAGGAACTTGCTGATAAAGTGAAGCAGGTGACTGCTTTTAACCTTGCTGGACCTGTCTTCTTTGAAGAATTTGGAGGTTTGGCATGTGTCTGTGCAATAAACACTGATTGTTTTCCCACAAATTACTTGCTCTTCCTTGCTACCCTGAAAAATCACTAATGAGGAAGAATACATCCACCTTATGGAGGAAAAGTAGATCTCATCTTCATTTTTTTTCTACTGTCTTTGACTCCTGTGCTGTAATCAGCTTCAGAGGGAGTCATTGTGTTCAATTCTTGGTGCTGTCTAGCTCTGGTAATCAGTCTCCTTCTTCTGAATCAATAATAGGCACTGGCTTTAAGGTTGCTTGATGGTGAATGAAGGGCATGAGTTTGGTTTTGGTTTGTTGGCTTTGTTTGGGGTTTCATTTTTGTGGGTGTTTATTTGTGTTCTTTTTAAATTTCACTAATGCTTTATGTAGAACATCTCCCACTCACTGTGCCTTTGAATATAACTCTATCACTTAGAGCCAGTTTAGGTCATTTGCAGCCCCTTAATATTGTCAGCAACATGCAACCCCTTAGAGCAGATGGCTGTTAGGCATTAGCTTACTGTGGAAAATTCTGTACAATGATGGTGATCTGCTTTCTGTATTTATCAAGAACATACACATCTGATGTTTAGGATATTACTAGCTGCTTTTCATGCATTTTTTTGCCATTTTTATATAGTCTTTAAAAGTACTTAATAGGTTAATGTGGAATCACTTGTTTCTTTTGTTGGTAAACAAAGACAGTCACCAACTTCTTGCTGTGGAGGACATGATTGATGAAGATCCATATGTCTGTTTAAGGCCAGCTTTAAAGATTTTCCCTACAATTAGATGGAGAGCTCTTCAAAGGCTTGATCCAAAGGGGTTTCACCTGCTTTTAGAGTCTCTTCACATTGAAGTTGTCATCATAAATAGCTCACTGTGTTGGATATACTGCCTGTTCCATGGGTTAACAAAAAATGATATGGTATTTTTAAGCAGTATGGACCAAATTATGTTATTTCAAGAGTTCTTGAAATTGTCAGAAACTTCCTGGTAGAATTTAGCACCTGCTGCCTTTTTAAATTTCTGGCTTCAGGTTCCCTTTAGGCAAATAACGTGACCAGAAGTTAAAACTTGGGTTTGGTGAACTGTGTTTCGTAGGCTACCCTGATTGCTTCTCAGTGTATGGGTATCACTGAAAGTTTAGAGAAAAGCTGAAGGACATGTAAGAACTTTAATCTACTCGAGGAAACCTATGCAGAAGATGTTAAGTCTTCCCAGGCACTAGAGAAAATGCTGACTCCATACAGTAATTGTACTATTCAGTTCAACTCAACATGCCATAAAGTGATGGGGAAATTAAAGTTTTTGTTGTTTTTTTTAAGGGTTGTGATGGACTGGAGCTGTTAAGAACAATCCCTCTAGCAGAGCCATTTTGAAATTTTTTAATAATTTTTTTATACTTTTGCCAAGGCTATTCTTTGTTTATTTTGCCTATTTAAAAGCCTCCTAAAATACTTGAACCAGGTTATTTACCAAATTCAACAGACAATTAGAAACTGAATTATAGTTTCACTACTATTAAATCCAACTGTGGTACTAGAGATGCCTGATACAAGAACACAAATTATCAGAACACATTGGCTAACTCCATGAAACAGTTTCAGAAGAGAAGTCAAAAAAGTTTGAGTAAATCCTGAGTTGGAGTGAGTTTCTCTGGGTGTTTTATGGATTTTGTGGTGTACTGTGTAACTCAGAATAATGCTCTTCATGGTGAGCAACTGTAGAGTGGAGACACAACCAGAAGTAGTGTTATGAATAACTGAGGATGCTTCTAAATTAATTTTACCTTAGGAAAATAATAATTTACAAAGGCACATGTTACAGTGTTTCCTGAGCAAAGTAGATTTGAAAGGCAGCTTTTGTCAGTATAATTAAGGCTTTTGTGGCATTTATATATAATTCATACCTGTCAAGACTTTGAAACTAGACCTTCTTAGTGAGACCTTATCCAGAAATGCTATGGCTTTAGTAGCATGAAAATAGGCACATGCAGGAATGTGTGAACCTCATTCTGTGTCTGTTTGTGTTAATAACCTCTTCTCATACTGTTTAGGATGGCAAATAGTGACAGCATACCCAAACAGACAAATTATTGGAATAATAATGATGAATAACCTTAGATACTTGTTCTGTGAAATCTATCAGCTATAAAGTTTTGTATAAAGCTCTTAGTATGTGTAAAGGTCATGGAAAGCTAGGCAGTGAAGTTGTTCAGAAAGTTAAAAGAAATACTCAAATTATCCAAGTTCTTCAAGCTGTAATAGTTTGTGTTTGTCAAGCTTTCAAGTACCATCTTAAAGCACTTCAGTACATGGAAGAAAAATGCTTCTGCAGGAGACTGTAACCTCACAGCAGAGCTGTGTCCCCTTGATGTACTGCTACTAGCCATGCCTGCAGAGATTCCCCAGTTTCTGCTTGTCCTTAAGGCTTCAGCTCATGAATGAAGTTAATGCTAACTGTCCTCAAGGATGGTTTGAAACTGTAATTCATGGTTTTTTTCCTACCAGCTGGTCTGCTGAACTCATAGTTGTGCTTGGGAATTTGCTTTTGCACTCAGGCATGTAAAGCAGCCAGAGAAGTAGTTTCTACAACATAAGGGATTGTCTTATTGACTCAAGAAGCAGAAAGAGTAAGTGATTATCTACCTAGGGTGGGAGTGGGGCTAGGAAGCAGGACAAATTAGACCTGTTCCCTAATCTGAGAGGGTGAGGAGATAGCTGAACTAATTACACTAGTCATCTGTTAATTACATTAGTCCATGTCCTAATGCATTAGTAGATCTGTGTGTTCTGGGAAGATAGGTCTCCTACTGAAGTTAAAATAATTTCCCTTATGGTGGGTCTCCTGTGGGGTCTCAGGTCCTGCCAGCAAACCTGCTCCAGCATGGGCTTCTCTCTCCACAGGTCCTGCTAGGAGTCTGTTCCAGCATGGGCTTCTCGCTGGGTCTGCCTTCTTTGGGCATCCACCTGCTCTGGTGTGGGGTCTTCCATGGGCTGCAGGTGGAGATTTGCTCCACTGTAGACCTGCAGGGTCACAGCCACCTCACCATGGTGTCTTCACCATGGGCTGCAGGTGAACCTCAGCTCTGGCACATGCAGCACTTCCTCCCTTCTTTCTCCACTGATTTTGGTGTCTGCAGAGTTGTTTCTGTCACACATTCACTCTTCTCTCCACTGTTATTATTCCAAGCAGTTTCCCCCTTCTTAAATGTTTTATTCCAGAGGTGCTGCTGCAAGGGCTTGGCCTGGGTCTGGCTGGCATTGGCTCTGTTGGACGTAGGAGAATCTTCTGGCATGTTCTCTTAGAAGCCACCCCTGTAGCCCCCTGCTACCAACATCTTGCAATGCAAACCTGATACAGACCTGCACCTTGTGACATTCCTTCAAGAAAGTTTGAAGAGAGGATGAACCTGACTTCAAGCAATATTGGCAAGGCTGTCATTCTGTTGAGGAAAAAGCCTCCTAGCGAAACCAATGCTGCTTCGACTTAGTCTGGCTTGTCCTTTCATTGGTCCAAGAGCATTAATTTGCTAAAACAGTTCTGTTTATAGTGACCCTACAAACATGTTGACAAGTGGTCTGTATTTACACCACACTGAAAGTGAGAGAAGTTTCAAATGTGAGGCATAGAAGTGTAATGATGTTGGGACACTACTGGGATTGTTTGGAGACAGCGTTGATCTGTAACTATGTCGTCCTGGGCTCTCAGCTGAGAGGTGTGGTTGTTAATATGATTGTGTGTCAATGCCAGTAAGGGTCCTCACAGGGTTTAATTAGCACAGAAGAGCGTGTGTTTTGCAGGCTGAAATAATTAACTGGTTTTGGACTTGGTAGCTCCATTTTAAATAGTGATGATCTATGACTCCTAATTTAGATGAGATGCAGGAATGAGAGGGCAGAATGAAGGTTAATACTTAAATTTAGACACTGAAATTCAGATTGATATTTGACCTTCTTATTTCCCCCCTTTTTTAAACTGCAGCATTCTCTTTGTCTCTTCAAAATTGAAATATATTTATCTCAATTTTCATGTTACTTTTGTGATGATGTTTTGTCATTTTTGGAGATTGGAAAAGGAGAGCATTTCTGTAAAAATGTCTTTGTATCAGTAACTATTTGTCAGATGCCATCTGTGAGACTTCTGTTAGTAGGCATTGGTATTAGTGATTAACCTGCTGTGACCATCTCTGTATTTAACTGAGTTGTCTTGTTCATGGGGAAGATGGAGATTAACAGAACAAAATATGATTATTCCAACATCTAATCAATTCAGATGTGATTTTGATCTTCAAGTGACAGCATTTATTGGCAGTTGGTGACTAAGATTTTTAATTTGTTGAATTGCTAAATATATGTTTTATAGGTTTCAGTGATCTTTGTGGGTCCCTTTCAATGCAGGATGCGATTATTTGGAAAGCTGTTAGTGTTTGGGAGGCAGGGAGAAGTATTTTAATACAGGCTCATATATGTACTGTACTTATATATGTACTGCTATGGGTCATCATCTACCTGGGCATCTTCTTAGTTTAGGTAACCTGTACTTATATCTCTAACTACTTAGGTATTTCCATTTTTCCTCCCGAAGAGTTCTGCTCGAGTGTCTTCTTGCAGTCATTTAAAGTTAAGAGCATCATGACGAGAACAGTGTCTCCTGTAGCTTGCTGTAGGAGTTTTATCTCTTAAAAAGGCAGTTGTCCATGCAGAGGGAAGTGTAGAACCATATATTAATCTCATAACAGTTGCAAACCATTCCTGAAGAAAGTATTGGGAGCTACAACTGAAGTGTTTATGTTTCAAGAAAAAACTTAAATACAGAACAGATATTTCTGTATCCTTCCTGAACGCTTGTACTTACTGTACACAAGTAAGTGCTGTTGCACTTCTCTTACTTGATTGAAGAAGTTGAAATTATTCAAAACTATTTGTAAAAAAGCGTTACTAACTTCCACTATAATAGGAAAAAAGCAGTTGCAGTTTGACTAAGCCTTAAGTTCTGCATGTTTTGTTTTCACTGGAGAAGATGGATGGGTGATAAAACATGGCATGGAGTAGATACTCAAGCTTTGCAAATGTTTCATATTAGTATGGTAGTTTGCAGTCCTGTACCTTGTGAAGGTACTCCTGTGATGAGATTGGGGGGTGTTGATTTTGATGGGAGTTTTTGTTCTTACAAATTTTAAGTAGTTTTCCTTCTTTACTCTTCAGCTGTCTCCATAGTAATTACCCATTCATGTTTGTGCTTCTTTCAACTGATTTATTGCTCACTTGTAACATTTCTAGATACTGTCTACTTACAAATTAGCAGCTGGACAAAACAGGTTTAGAAGAACGTGTAAAAAGTTACATTTAAAGAAGAAAAAGCTGCTTGCAATTAAATAGCTTTAAAGAAATTGAGAGTAAGCTAGAGAAAGTTAATTTTCCTTATAGGTAACTTCCCATGCTTCATTTTAAGGGCCCAAGCAGTTAATACAATGTAGTAGTCCCGTGCGAGTTTAAGTGTTGAATGTTTTTCTCTTCAGTTACTGCTAGTATCCATAGTGTGTAAAATGTAAAGCTACTGGGCCAGATTAAAGCATTGTATTCTGACTTCCATAAAGGTCTCCCTCCGTAGGAAGCACAGTTGAACACTATAGCTGAATAGCGCTCTGGATTACTGCTGTAAGTCTGCACTCTATCACTCTGCTTGGTACTATAAGGGTTTTTAAAACATCCTTTCAGTATGCATTGCATTTCTCGGTGTAAACTACTATCCCTTGTACTAGCTCCCTGGTTTTTTGCTTTCATCTTCCTCGGCAGTATGTAGGACAGCAGCAGGAAGAAGGAATGGAAGCTGGACAAATTTCAGTTGCTGAAGAAGTTGTAGAATGTCCTTGTAATAGGCCCCCTATTGAGAGGGGCCCTGCTCTTGCAAGATGTGTACAAGTGTTGATGCTAATGGAAATTGCTGCATCATGCTTCCTGCCTTGCACAACCTGGCATAGCAGCTCATGGGTTTTGCTTCATAATCTGCCTGTTGCTATGGGACTTCTGCAGGAGAAGGTTGATGCATTTCTGCTTGTTGAATTGTGTTTATAAGTGGTTGTCACTGGCTGGGAATGGATTGAATTTACAGGTTGAGCACCTCTTGCTCTAGATGATCTCAGACTGCTGCCAACACAGTGGGTTTTTACACTTGAGTGGGTTTTTTACAAGTTGAGCTTGTGAACACTTGTAGCAAACCACTCATTCTTCTATGGAACAGGCTTGGATGCAGTTATTGTATTTATGTTTAGCATGTGGAGATATTTAACGTGTAATCTGGCAGAAAATTAAGAAAATTCTAAATTAATTGTTAAGAGAGAGGCAAAAGTTTATATTGTGTAACTGTGTATTTAATGGGTCATAGTTGAAAATAGTAGTAATAAATGAGAATATTTGTCCTAAGTTTTGTATGCTAAAGAAAGACACTCTGCAGTACTGGTATTACACTGATGTTAAAAAGTGTGAAAATAAAGTTGTTCCATGTCCAGCATGATGATGGCATTAATTCCTACCACTCTACTGTGCAGAGCAACAATAACCCCTGCCAATCTCCTCTGTTTGGGAGGGACAAAAGGGTGGGGAAGAATGTCAGACTGTTAGTATAGTTTTCTAGTCCCATTTCAAATATTTATTGAGCCTGTTAATGAATACAAAATGAGCCAGAGTCCTTGTCAGAGAGAGGGCTTGACTCCTTTTGTTGCCCTTGTGCCATTATGAAATGCAAAGTTACACAGGAGTGGGTCACAGAAAGATAACTTCCGTGTTCCGTGGTCCTAATGGCTCTTCGTATTACTTATTGAACACTTGAAACCAAAAAGTAAACTGAACAGGCTATATTTAAAACCACAGTTCCACAAGGTTTATTCATGTTCACATTACTGTTGAGGGCTTTCCTTTTCTCACATCTCTGACATCCTGAATTAGTAATTTTATGTGTTTCTAAAAGCCTTGGAACCAAGGTAATTTTAGATGAAAATTTGAGATGATTTGGCTAAGGAAAATAATTCAAAAGAAGACTAGGATTCTTGTTAGATGATACAAGTCCTGAACTTTCTTTCTCTTCTTTCCTTCTATTTGTGATATTCAAGCTACATCTTTCCACTCCAAATCAATGTTTCTGTGCTAGAGACAGCATGTCAGTGGCAGCAGTGCCCTAATCCATGAGCTCCATGGACCTTCTCTTATGTTACATTAAGACCTGAAGCTTTCTTTAAAAGTATTAAACATTCAGTGAGCTGTGACTGTATAGAAACAGTTATTTCATAAATATCTGAGGAGGAGTAATATACCTGTTTCAGCACCTGTTTTGGAGGATGTGTGTAACTTCTAAATGATGGGCTCACACATTCTCTTTTGTCCCCTAGTGTTCTACTGCTACACCGAAGAGGTAAAAAAGCCCAGATGAACATTCTACTAAGTTTGGTACATGGATAGAATTATATTACTAAACACAAGAAGCTTTGAAATTTAAAAAGCTTACATTCAAATGTAATAAACATAATTGCAGAAGGCTGCATGTGTCAATTAGCTAGAAGATGTGGGGGGACAGGAGTGTGAGCAAGCAGTGTAAATACCTCTCTTTCCTATATTCTAATTGAGAGTACTCTGATTTTGCTTGGATTAGCTTCTCAGTGATCATAAACTTGTCAGAGGAGATCTTTTTGCTCCAAACTATCAGTGTAATTTTTTTAAAATTACTTCTTGTTTCTTTCCCTGGTCACTTCGTCTGTGATGTCTTGTAAGGGAATACCAGTTTTCACTAGACACTACTTCATAATGTACAGGCTGAAAAGGAGCAGTACAATATTCTTTTCCTTCTCTGTCTTTCAGGAAACAACTTCTTTGTGAGGAAGTTTTGTGTATACTGTGTGTGGGGTTTTGATGTATGAGTTACCAGATCTGTGAGTCTTGTGAGCATCTTGTTTGCATAAGTTGAAAACAAGATATTTGTAGAGTTTCCTTACAGCTGTCCTCTGTCTGTGCCTGTAAGAAGTAAATTGAAAAATCTATATTTAAAACCCTACGACTGAACCAATACAGGCAGAATTCCTTCTCCCTGCAATAAGACTTTGAGGAAGACTGCTGTGAAAGCATGTTTGTTGTGATGTGTGTTAGGAGATACAGAACTTGTGATTTGCTCTTTGTACTGATGCAGGTTGCACTATATAGGTTTAGTTATGTAATTAGTTAATCACACACATTTAACTATGAAGTCTTTTTCATGTTCGTTTTTAAATGTTTAAATAAAATAAACTCAGAACACTTGTCATTTTAGGATGTGCTACATATCTACTAAGTTTCAGCAGTAAGCATATGTTTTAAGAAACTGATGGGATTGGTATTCAGTACAAAGCTAGGCTCTTGGTGATCCTGAATCAGAGCTTTTCCTGAAGTTGTATAGAACGCAGAATTCTTCATGTTCTCCATATTCCTCAAGATATGAAAATTGCTGAGGAGTGAACTTGTGTGAAAGGATAACATTTTGGGATATAGTTTAAATGGAGATATGTTTTATCAGTCTTAACTTTGTGTGATGAGAATTTTCAGAGAACAGATTCTGTGATAAGAATCCATCCCTTGCATAGAACGAGTTCATTATGGCTTGTACTCAACCCTCCCATCTCTTCCCTGTCACTTATTTTTGTATCTAGTGCTTAAAATCTTTTTATCCGTGAGAAAATCCTAGTTTGTTTTTGTTTTATTCCATTGATAAAAGTCTTTGCAACTTCATAATCCATTTTCTTACAAGTGTTAATTGATGGCCAAAAAACCTGATCTAGGCAATAACCCCTTATGCATGGCTTGGGAAGAATAATTGAAACTGAAGTAAACACCAAGTGATGTCCCTTGAAACCCAAGAACTTCTGAAGTATAAATCTGCCTCTCATTCATCCATTTTAGGAGCAGATTGTTGTTCTTTTTACTGAATTCATGCATTTTAGGAGAAGATTGTTCTTCTTACTGATGTTTAGGTATTATCTTATTCAAGTTTGCAATAGTATTCTCCAGATTGATGTTAAAATAGCATCCCTTGTGCTGCCCTCCTTCCCCATCCCCATGTCTGTCTGTCTGTCTGCACACAGAGTCACAGACAAACCTTTTAACTACTCTTCATTGTTGTACGCTGATTTATCTGTGGGGATATTATGCCTCTGGGGTGTGTCTATGAGTTTGAGAAAAGTTTTCTGAAGACAAGTTTAATTTTTTAATTACTGGATGCCTAAGTCATCTCTGCAATGATAAAAGTTTCATCCTTTAAAGCATATTCCTTTTGCAGGACTATCTCTTACATCAGTTCTCAGCTGGAGGATTTACTTTTTTTATACAACCAGTGTATTTAAGCTTCAAATGCTATAGTTTTTCTGTTAATCTTCATAAATGAAGTACAGGCTACGGGGCAGGAGGAGAGAGAACTTACCTCTTTTGGTCAGATTCAGGACTGTAGAATGGTTCACATGCTGATCTTTGCTTGCAAGAGTATTTCTGGTATATATGTGGCTTTTGGGAATTTGTTAGTCAACAGCTACTTGTATGAGTAATCTTAGACATTTTGTCTCTTACTTTCGTATTTACATTTTTTCTTTTGGTTTGGTGCCAGTTGTTCATTGTTGTAAGGTGCTTAAAGGTTCAGTCCTGATTCTTCAGGAAGTTTAATGCTGCTTCAAAGAGAGTTGTGCTATCTTGACCTGAAGAATTG
The DNA here is from genome assembly GCA_013397075.1 of Rhabdornis inornatus. Classification (NCBI taxonomy): domain Eukaryota; kingdom Metazoa; phylum Chordata; class Aves; order Passeriformes; family Rhabdornithidae; genus Rhabdornis; species Rhabdornis inornatus. Next base: position 1,674,755 of record VWZS01000915.1, on the reverse strand, counting down.
TACAGAAATATTTATGCAAGTCTTCCCTCAACCTATGCAACAAACAAACTTTTCCTCAAACTATTCAACAAACTTTGGCATTGTATGTGCTTGTATCTGTATTGGAGTCTGCTTTCTGGGAACTCCACTGTCACCCTTGTCATCTCTTTCTCATGTTGGCTCTTTTAATTGCATGCTGAGTAAATTATTTTGTTTAAAATTTGTGTGGTTTCTTTTTATAACTAGTATGTGGTTTAAGCTAAATGCTTCCCTCCTCTGTTAATTTAATCTAGTAGTTGGGATCTTTTGTGCTGGTTATTACTTTGAGAATTTCAGTGATGGGACTGTTTTACAGTTTTGGGTATGTGAGCAGTGAATTGATCAAGAATAGGGAATTACAAACTTAAGCAGCAGTGATATTTATTAAGTGTAAGTAAGGCAATTCTTTAAGCAGGTATTTAGGTAATTAAACAAACCGTAAGAGTCACATAGAAGAAGCATTTTAGCTGATCACATTCTGGCTGAGATTTCATATTAAAAAATTAAAATATCTTCTTGTTTCTTATGAGAGATCAGGCTGCTGGAAATGCACGTGGTATTTGGTAATACAGGTTCAAGTCCTAAGCTGTTGAGGCCAATAACTAATGTTAATGTGCCTTATGGAGGTGGTATGCAGATATTCCATTGTCATGAGTAGTAATTGCCATGTTATAACTCATGCCTTGGTTTCAGCAGCAAGTGGCTGTTTGTAAATATTGCAGATTTGGAGTTTTCACATAGAACTCTGTAGACACTGTAGACATTTGCTTTAAAATATTGCATTTATTCTGTTTTTCCTGTGAGTTCTTGCTTGGTTTATGTTAGATACCAAATAAATCGTCCATTAGGAGAAAGGCCTGTATGCACAGTACTCATATTTTACTTGTCAATACTTGTGTGTAGTATGCAAACAGATTTTATTCTAGTTAAGTATTGTCCTACATTTTTTTATTATTAAAGGCAAGTAAAGAAAACTTCAAGTTCTTAAGTTACACATCAGTATGTTCTGTGACCTGTATTCTTCCCCTACATGGACACTTGTGCAGGGGCTATAGCAAGTTAAATAAGACATCTCAGTAGAAATCAGAAAGGTCAGGTAGAAGAAGGGACTTAACATACTTTATAGGTGAAGGATGCTAGCTTTTCAAAAATCCTGTTATACACTTGAGAAGATGCAGATGCCACTGTGGTATCCAGATTTTTTTTGGTCTCCTCAGCCAAATATATTTTTAAGAAAACTTCTATTTTTTTATTTCCTACTCTTTCCCTTCCCTCCTGAGCCCTTTCTGAAAACAGTCCTAACCTCTGGTTGCAAAATGCAGTTCTATTATTAACTTATTTTTAAATATTTATATAATAGTTTTATAAAATGTCTAGTTACTGCTTTTGGTACTCTGAGATATCTGTATCCCTCCTCTGCAAGTTGAAAGGAAAAACCCCCAGCCCCTGAAAAAGGATCATGCTTTCTCCTCCTCTTCCTTTGAATTAATTTAGAGGAAACCCTGAGAACTAAAAATTTAGATTCTATCTCCACTGTTTTTATTTCCTTCATGCTTTCATATTAGAGATGGAAAGTAATTTTGCAAAGCTATGGCCAATTGAAGACTTCCAGCTTTTTAGATAGGAACCAACATCACTCAAGAAACCACTATCAAATAGAATGGGTGTCCATGGCAGTAGGTAAAGAAGGATTATTACGTGTGTCTGAATTTAAATAGTCAAATGGAGCTGTCAAAATATGCACTATAATGAATACTGAAGAACAATACAATACAGCTGAGGCATCCATTGCATTAATTTTCTGATTACATGACTGTATGCAATTATTATGACAAGTAAATGAAAGTGAAATGTAAATGGGGAGGAAGAAGAGATAGTAGAGTCATATTTAAGTTTAAAAAAGTATATATTTAAAACAACTGACTTATTACTCCGAACTTGGAAACAAAAACTTCAAGGAGATGTTTAAAACATCTTTGAATAAAGATCCCTGCATGAGCAAAGGTTTAGTGCCAAACTAGTTAGGATATTTCATACTAAAAAATGAAAGGTACTAGAGAATGATCATGCTGTCTTACTCAGAAGGAATTATTCAAAATTCATATTTATTGCCAGTCTGTGGGTAAGAGTAGTTCTGGCTTCTTGTCAATAGAAAAACTTTAACTTTTGTCCTACATCTCCATTGTGTCCTGGTTTCTTGGCCCCTGAAAGAGAGTGAAGTTATCATAAGCTGCCTGTAGTGTTTACTCCTGTCTGTTAAAATTCCGTTTGTATTCTTGTCAATTTTATAATTGTGCTAAATTCTAGACTTGAGCCTGTCATAAATTAACAACATTCTTTCAGTCTTCCGTCCTGATCTACAGGCTCCAGCCCTCTTGTGTTCATGCGTAGATACAATCTTGTCGTTTTTTTTGTGTCTGGGTTTTTTGTGGTTTGGTTTTTGAGGGTATGTGTAATAAATAGTTTCACCTATTCTTAGTTCCATATCAAATGTTCCATGGCCTACGTTCAAAACCTCAGAGCTGGGATCTTGCTATTTCTTGTGCAGGAAGACCACAGGATGATTTTGTGTGGGACTTGTGTCAAGACCTTGCATGTGGCCAAAGGTTGTCTGCTGTCTTCTTGATGTGATACTGCTTTGGTGTGTCAGAATGGGGCACCCACTGCTCTGTGCTCTATCCCTTCCAATTCTTGGTCATTTCTAGTCAACCAGCTTTGGCAGCCTCTGTTTCTTGCAGTAGCTGATGAATCTTTGTGTGTTGTGTTTGAAAAAGGCATGGTAAACTTAGGCTAAAGCATTAGTCAAAAATGGAAAAGAAAACATCTGTATCCTGGTAGGAAAAGAAAAAGATACATTAGTGGTGAGTTTCTTCTACAGCAATGCAATTAAAGACATACAACAGAATAGGTGTACTTTGGTCAACTTTCAAAAATTATTTTTAACACTCTTTTTGGTCCCTAAAGCTACTCTCTAATTTTCTTGACTGAAGACCATGTATAATTTCTATTGAAACTGATCTGCTGATATAATTACCAGTGTTTATCATCAAGTGAATTGGCTTGCTTATTCAGTGACTTAGCTTTAAATCTAATGGAATTTTCTTTTAATAAGTAAGAAATTTAGAAATACTCTCAATGAAAATATGCATTTCAGAAGTGGGAGGGAAAATAGCAATGCACCTTGGTGCTACCAAGGCAGCATGGAAAATCGGATAGAATAATGTTTTCCTAACTTGTTTACCAGGCAATTGAGAGAGTATTTTTCCTTAATCTGGGAATTATATTGTAGTTTTCTGTATGGTAAACATTTCCTGCTGCTAAAATGGATTGATGAATAGTAGTTCTGATAAGGATTATGGGGTTTAATGAATACATTATAGTTCTTCATATTCATACATTCAAACAACCATTGAAAATCTTTACCTGAGCCTTCAGTATTCAAGCCTTGATTCAGAATATTTGAAAATGTAAAATTCACTTTGTTCAGCTTCAAGATACCCTGTCAAAATATTTGTATATTTATTACCTTTGATGTATAGTAAATGTCAAGGCTTGGCTGTGAATGTCTTCAATTTTATTGTCAATTTTACTTAAGATTGCCTTGATTTGAGTAGGGTTGTTTTGGTTTCTCTTTTAGGATGCGAGTAATCCCTTCACATTTTGCCTCATGACATGAAGAAACCAAAGGAAATTATTAAATGCATGTGAATGGGAAAGACTGAAAACCGAATTCTGTAAAATTACAGTAGATAATAAATGTTTTAAATTACTCTTTAAACATCTTTATTAGAAAGGCTGGGGTGCTATTAGTTACGGTTTAATCTCAGTGAGCACTACTGAGATGCATAAAAGTGATTCTTGTTTTATGGCTTATGACTCTTGCTAAGATTTTTTTATTCTATAAAGCTGTTCCTAGAGAACTTTATGTATACATAGAGATTTGTGTATCATCTCTGTTAGGTGACATGACCTTATACTTCTTTTGACAGTGCAGCCTGACACTTGCAGGATTCAGGTTTAATATGTTTGCAATGTATTGATCTTTAAATCTCTTAGTTATGTATCTGATGATACAAGTGTTGATGGTATAAGGAACCAAAAATTCAGTTTCAGTCATTGTTATTTCCTATCAGTGAATACTGACCTGGATAGCATTGAATGAAGGTGGACATTTCTGTAGATATTTCTGATATGAAATTCTAGTTGCATATATCAGTAGGAGATAGGATTTTAAAATAAAGAAAATGCATCATTAATACATCTGACTCATATTCTCACATATTCTGTGCTTCTATTAAAGAACAAACTAATCTTATTAATGCCCAAACTTAACCAAATGAATTTGTTTTCAGGAGTGTTTCATTTGGTTGTAAACATTGTTGAGTTCTCACAAACCCAAGTATCTTATAGCATAGTATACAATGGGGAAAAATTATAATGTATGTAATTAGGTACTTACAGTGGAGAATGCAGCACATAAGTGAGCTGCAGAAGTGCAAAAATAAAAGCTGTGACTGCTGAAGGGGGGGTGATATAGCTTTCACTTCAGGCTGCTGTTGTACTCTGGTATTAATATGCAAATAAATGCACATATACACAATCACTTCGTCCCCAGCTGAACTTTGTCGTCCCCTCAAGGTCACAATAAAATCATTGCCCACAGTGATTGTATTCACAGATAATATGATTTGAAGGATCTGGAGGTGCCTTTTAAATTACACTGCAAGACTGGCAGATTCCAGAAAGACCAGAGAAATGTTTGATCCTCCTTTTAGAGAAGGTGATAAGTTTGTGCAAGAAGTTGCCAGTATCCCAGTACAGAGTATGGCACTTTCATTAGACAGCAGAAATACCACAGACGGATTTTTGGACGGGAAAGTGTTGCAAGGGAAAATGGTTTTGACTTTTCCTAAATGATGTGCTGAACTCAAATGAAGATACTGGACATACTGCTATTGAGGAATTACTCTAATGGGAATCAGGCTAACTTCATTCCTGCAGGAATGTTTCAACTGTCCAAAAAAGTCCTTTGTAGTTGTGTTGAGGGCCCCTCCCCGCCCCCAGCTGGGATGTCTGTAAGAATGTTCCTTAAAACTAAAAAGAAATGGAAAGGAACAGCCCAGGGTGGTGTGATTTTTCTTGAAGCCTTGAAATCACCACATAACCTGCAAGTGGTTGACTTGTGTGAAAGATCAAGAGAGTTTGTGTGATTGGATGGTGCAGTAAATGGAAGTACAGAAAGAGGAAGATAACCTTTCCTCATAAAGTTCAAATGGTGCCTAGCATTGGGAATAGGAAGTGTATTAGGTTCTAGTAGGCTTAATCCAGAAACACCAGAGAGGGCCAAACAAAGAGTCTGGGGAACAATTTACAAGGTGCCTGAAAACTATTAAAGCCTGGTTTTTTCAAGCATCTGAAACAACAAGCTTTCTGTAATACTAGAAACTGATTAATGTATGGAAGTGGCACTTGAAGAAAATAAGATCACGGAACAAAAAGGAGATGCCTTCAGGTGAGTGCGTTCACAGCATAGGAGGTCTGACAAGTTCAGTCCAGCTCTGCTCTCTTGCAAAAGGAAACTGCCTTTAAACAAGTTGTTAAAGGGTTTGGAGGTGGGGGGAGTAAGCAGCCCCTAGGTGACATGTAGCCTTCCTTATGGATGACACAAGAATGAAATCACTGAGCAATCTGTGGCATTCAGTACATTTACTGCTCAGGACTGCTTTGGTATCGGGGCAGTTGGGAAGGTGGGTACAGATTGGGGGTGAGTCCAGAGAGTTCCAGACCTGCAGGTTTCACACTCCTGATTTCTCTAAAAGTGTCACAGGGCAGGTGGACAAGAGGGATAGGCTGTTGACATGGCTAGCCAAAACCTTGTGAAAGGTTCTTAAATCCTTTAGACAGAGAAATTAATTTAAAATTGAGGGTACCAGAAAAAGGGAGTGGTGATGAACTAGGATACTCACAAATGCAGAAAACTTTTTTTCAGTAAATTATCTGGAAAAGGGGGTGGAGAGCAAAAAGACTAATTTTGCAAATGATGTGAAGTTATTCAGGGTCATGGAAACAAGGGTGAAATGGAATTGCAGAGAAATTTCCTGCTAGTATAGCAAAAGGGACAAATAAAATTCAGTGTTTTAAAAACTCTAATACTGTAGCAGAATACTTGTCCTATGATAAAGGACAAGTAGCTTAATTCCTAATACATGCGTCAAAAGAACAGACAGTTGTCTCATCTTTCAGAGAGACTAAAATATTAACATAATATATAAAATTTTTCAACAGAAATTCATGCAAAAAAAGGAATTGTGCTGCAGCAGCTAGAACAAGAAAATAGATATTAAACCTAATACTATTTAAACAATGGGGTTTTTTTCTTCTTACAAATTAGGCAGTGTTTTAAGCAAGAAGTTTATGAGAAGTAGAATCACTGCTCAAAAGAGGTGGGATGACACTATGACCATTTGAAATGGCAAATAGAGTATAGATACAGATGAAAGTAGAAAGCAGAATTGGAAAACAGTTGGGCTTAGATGAAATTGCCATTTCATTTAAGCTGTTTATTACTCCATGTTTTGGAACCAAATATTAGTGTATTTTAACAGCTGACTGTGAGATCAAGTACATAAAATCCATTTTTTTAAAGTACAAAATCAACTGATGTAAATTATGTAGCTGTTTCCCGTGTTAGGGAGAACTTCATAAGCATAGAAAGAATTGAAGAGAGGAAACCAAAGTGAAACATGGCAGATATTCTGGTAGCAATGCTCCTGACTTGTCTTAGAGTTTTAATTTTTTTGTAAGGCATATATTTGAGGCAAATGGTCCTGAATACTGCAGTTGTGATTAGTTTCTATCTCCAAGGAAATCAATGCCATAACACACCATTAAACTAAACCAAAACTGCAATACAGGTACACTGAAAAGGTTTTTATAGTTCATTATAGATCAGATTATCATATTTACCAAATTATGTAAAGAGAAAATATCAACAACATTTCATCTAGTCTGTAGCCAGCATAATCTAATTTAAAATGAATATGATACAAAAACCAGTGCAGGACAGGAAAGAACAATAAAAGAAAAATTTACAATCTAAGGGGTAAGTGTAATGCAAGGAGGAAGGAAAATCCTGCAATATAGTTGCTTTACATGGTTGCTGCTACCACAGAATTACTTCTCTTGTAAGAAGAACCAAAAGAACAGATTAATTCCCTGTCAAATCAAATATTCCCTGTGAGACTACATATAACATTAAACATGGGAACAGTGGATTTTTAGCAACTCTCCATCTGAACCAGAGTGCAGCAGACTCCAGAGAGTCCATCTAGTTGCTGTAAATTCTTTCTTTTTCAAGACAAGACATATCATTCTGCAACATTCCCTCTTCGTGAGAAGACTTAAATTATATTCTCTGTTCCGTCTTCAACTGCAGGAATGGAAATTTTTCTTTCAAATGAAACACACCCACTCTAAATACGCAATATGTGTTGGATTCCAGTCTTTCTCTGGGTTTATTTTTTATCTTAGTTCAAACCTTTAAGACAAAGCTTTTCCACTGAGCTCAAGAGGATGCATGTGCATGTAAAAAAGGAGCAAATACGTCAGCAATTCTGTTAATTTATATTTATTCTCTAGAAGTGATTGACAGGTTTTGAAGTTTATTTTGGACAAAAGGCTACTATATTTTGCAGAGAAATTCATCCTTAGTCATGCCATTGATATGCCTATAAAGTGTCACCATCACCTGTTCTTTATTCCCAGTGTTCAAGAGTTCCCTTGTAACATTTGTTTCTTCTTGACTTTTGGCAGATCTGTGGATATTCTGGCTGAAAAACAAATGCATATATCTGACCAGAAAAGGATTGTTTTATAAACTGCTGAGTTTTTCCTGGTAATTTTACTTGTTAAACTTTAGCAGCAAAAGAAGCTTTTGATGCTTTAAGTGGGCTGTGAACATAATTTACCACTTTGAGTTTAATTAATTGTTGATATCCGAATCTTGTCAAATGTAATTTGCTTTGAAAGAAGTGAGGCAGCAAATGGAGTACCTGGAGACTGTAGTCTAGGACTTGGAAGCCTTGTTCTATTAAAAAAAAAAGAAAGAATCCTTGAAGCGAGACCCCTTTAAATTCCTGTCCTTCTTGATTTATGTGCTCTTATGTCTTAAACAGTTTTAACTTTTATTGCTCTAAGTGACCACTCAGAGGTTAAAAAATGGCAAGCTGCGTAGTTAATTTGTATCTCACTACTTTTCCTCTCTGTTCTGTCTTTTCTCTCCAAACACAGATCTCCAAACACAGATTCTTCACTGAATGCATCTATATGGGTAATTGCTTTTAGGTTCCTGATAACTTGCACTTTTTTCCATGTAACTCAGGTTTCAGTGCAGATGTGTGGTATATATTTAATGGAAAATTAGTCACAGCAGCTTTCCATTTTATTATCCCATGTATTGCTTTGAATCTTGCAGTGTAACGTTCAACAGTATTCAGAAATAAGAAGTATTTCTAAATAGGTATTTGTAGTACTTCACAACTGTGTCTTTTCATAACGCTGCTTTGAGGGCAATTGTAAAGGGAAGGTTTTCCATCAGTTTTGAGTGACTTTTTTTTACATTCTTAAATACTTCAATGTTTAACTTGCGCAATACCAAGAATAGCTCCTGCTAGCATAGCTGCAGCTGATTATTTAGTAGCTGTTTGTTTTAGGAGAAAATTCAGGTGGATATCTGAAAAAAATGGAGAAACTAGCATAATTAATGAGGTTTAAATAACTTTGGTCTGAATTGCCTGCTTGATGTCAATAGAGAATCTGTAGCAAAGACAGGAATAGCATATGGTTATATCAGCAAAAGTCTGTCTTGCTGCAATCCTGGTATCATTCACAACTTTGCAAGTTCTGCAGTAAATGAACCAAAGGTGCAACAGTCGCTGACAGTTCCTCATTCTTTCCCAGTGGAGATGCATCCTCTACACTAAAAGAGTAATGCAGTTTTGTTGGGAAGGGCCACATAAATCATGGTTTCAAATGACTTTATTTTCATGTGAGGTGGGAAGAGTGGAGTTTAACAGCCTGAACTGATACCTTTGCACTTTCACTGTGTGCAGCTGATCAGCAAGTTGTGAACTCTTGAAATCCCCATGGAGTCATGTGGCCTGGGCTGTTGCTGCTGGTTCCACTGACAACTGTAGGAGAAGGCATATTTTGCTACCAAGCTGTATAACCTTTGCCAAGAGAGAAGACAGATAACAATTAGGAGTTAGGCATTCCACTTGAAAAAGTTCTGAAAAGCATAGAAGCTTCTCTTTTTTCTGAGAATGAAAATTTCTCTTTCCCAACTTGCTTTCGTACACCCTACCCCTCCCTACTCCATCTTTGGATGTTTGACTCAGTCTTGTTCATGATATCCAACTGCATTATTCAGAGTTCCTGTGTCAATCACACTCTCTTCATTCAGTCTGTACCAGTATCTTCATGGAAACTTATCTGATTCCCTTCTCCCTTTTTTCTGACTACCATTCTTTATTTCCTTCCTTGGACCTCTTTCTAATTTTTCTTCTTTTTCCTCTGTTCCATCTTATTGTGCTCACATCTCACCAGTGTCTATCAGAAGAAATGGAAAAAAGCTACATGGATGTGTCTTCTTCCCACTGCCTTTCAGCACCTGTGATGTTGTCTCTGTGTCCCCTCCTTTGCAGTCCCAGTTTCCCAGCTCTGATAGTCCCTACTTGTGCCTTTCTCTCTGTTCCCAGTTTTCCCACTTTCTCAGCATCCTCATTCTCACTGTTCACCCGACTGCTTGCTAAGTCCTTCACCTGCCATTTTTCTTACTGTCTTTTAGTCAATTACCTGCCTTCCATGATTTGGTTTTCCATTGACCTTCCCTCCAGTTCCCACTGTTCTTGCCAAGTAGGCTCAAATCCTCCCTTGCCAGTTTCCTGCAGCTTCCCACTCACCGCATCTGCTACAATCTACTTTTTTCCTTTTCCTCACTTCATTCATGCCCTTTGCATTCTAATCACATTTTCCTTTCTATGTTGCCTAGGTGTCAGCACAGAGTAGTTGAAAGCTGAGGAGAAACTTTCTGGCTTCTGGATTATATTTTCAGTGCTTACCTAATCAAAGAGCTAAAACTGTGGGGAAAATTCATTTTTGAAGAGACCAGCTTTATCCTTGAAGTCATGGTTGTCAAAGAAGGATTGTAAAACTTCCTTGGTAAAATTCCTAAACTTTTTCCAGTGCTGTTGTGGCAGTTTCTTCCAGACAATGTCGGTGCACAAAAGATACTCAGTTGCTGGGGTTTTGTCTGTATACTGTATGAAGCAGTTTGGGTGCTGTAACTTGGAAACTTTTACTCTGGGGAAAATGGAGCATAGAAACCTCTGACAATATTGAGGGTGTCCATAGTTTTTAGACAGCTTAGCTGATAAAGTTGAAAAGACCTACTGAGACTTGCTATGTGGTGTTGTGGATCTCAACTCTTTTTATTGTCATTAGTATGTACAAACTTCTTATTCCCATAGTGCCTTGAAGATGTATTTTAGGCCAATTCTAGAGGATGAAAACAGTAAAATGCAAATTCCTATCCTGTAAATTGCATTGTTAAACACATCAGGCTCCCCCTACTAAATCTACAGATGCCACCGTGCTCGAAGATGAAGCTTCAGTGTGCGTGCGTGTATTTTGCTCAGGTTTTAAAATATTTTAAAATGTATCCAGGTTTCTTGAAATGGTTTTAGCTATTTTATGACATGTTGAGTATTTGCCTCAAGTTAGATAATGTGTCAAAACTCGAACAAAGTTGACTGATGTTCCTTTTTATAAGAAAGTGAAAACAAAGTGTTCTAATAGCAACTTGAATGTTGAACAATCTTTAAATTTCATTCTAGCCTGCATAATTTTAGACAGCTCTTGTGGAATCACAATAAATGTCTTGGTTCCTTGCTGCACTGTTAGAAGAAGTAACTATCCCTTAACCATGATGACAAAGGTAATTAAAGCCTCTCTTCTGCCTCTTTATCACAGATCTCCGTTTGCTCTCCCACCATTACCAGTGAGAGTGTACAGTTCCACCTGAGCCAAACTACTAAAGTTTGGTCAAGGAGTCAGATTTTTAGTGTCTTTTAAGATAGAAATTATGCATCAGAACTGTTGCCTTGTTTTCTGCAATTCAGTGATCAAATCTAATTATAAGGACTGTGTGCCCTGAATCAGACTAAGGATCTGGCTAGGGAGTGTCCTGGTTCTCTGTACAGTTTTTGAGGTCTGTCTGGGAGGGAGGGTGTGTTCATACCTTCTACTTGCAGGCTCCACAGAGATTCCTTTGTGGTGGAGGCTTTTCTGCATGGAGCATTCTGGCATGGGCTTTCCTTTTTTGTGTTTGAGGGCTCCAGGGTGGCCAATAGGTCTTCACTGTCATATCAAAAGATCTTTTCCAAAACTATTCTGAGCTGCCACTCTTTCACCAAAACCACCTTAGAACCTGAAAGCTTCTCAACACAGTTGGATCCCTCTTGGTCATTCAGAAAGTGAGGAGAAACCTTACTAAAGAAAAGCAACCCAATCCCCATCCTGCACACAGGCCTGAAAACTCTCTTACCATGCCATGTGCTAGAGAGGCCATGAACTTGATTTAAGTAGCTGTGGTGGATCCCATGCTGCTTGTCTATCCCACCTGCTGCAGCATTTGACTGCTACAATTTTCCATCTTAGGTAAGTCTTCCTAGACTCACATTTCTGTGCAGAGCACCACTGGGTGTCATCCACCAACTCCTTGGACACCTTCAAGGATTGGTGGGTGTTGGCAGTGCTGCTCTGCTTGGCATGTCCTCATAATTCATCTTCCAGCCTCCAAACCCTGGAAGTTATTTGATTTGTTGTTCATCTCTGAGCAGATGAGCTGTTTGGATTTGCAGCATAAATGGAGAAAAATGTAAAAGATTTAGTTAGTAAGTACTAAGTGCAGATGCTAAGGGAACATTGTGAAAAAAGGAGAACAGCAAACTATCCATATTGAGCAGTGTGACTCAGTGGCTCAAGTAACTTCCCAAATCAAAATGTCTACGTACAATAAAAGTCAAACAAGATTACATATATATGCTCTGTGGAACGCCTTCTATATGATCTAGTATGCCCCATTATGTTACTCTGTGAAGTTTTCCTATCATGCCTCTGTAAATGCATTGCCTTTCTATTTAGATCTTCTGGGGTTTTCTTCTTTTTTATTTCACTCTGCTTTTTTAAAAATTGTTAGGTTTTGCTTATAGGGAGAAATTTTACAGTGACAAACCAATAGTAATAACATCTGTTTTGTATAGCAGTAAATTATCTGAAATGCTGCTTACTTAGTTTTTAATGGCTAACAACCAATATTTCTACCTGAACTGTCACACACTTCATAATTGTTTTGTTTAGTGTGTTAAAATAGGCAGGGATTTTTATATACTTGGAGTTTGAGCTGTGTAAACATGAAACAACTATTATGAAATGCACTGAAAACATTCTCAATTACTTAAGCACTGAATATGTGGATGATTGCAAAGATTTTCATTTTCTATGCTATTGTATAAAAGTAGATTTCCATGTTTAACTTTTTATTTTAGAAGCTTCATTAGCACAGTTTTGGTTTTCACTGACAGCCCATAGCAGTAGTCGAAAGGCATTTGATGTGGTTGTTTCTATATGCCTTTATTGGAATTACACTTTTACCCAAGTTTCACTATGTGTAAAACTAGTTTAGCATTTCACTGCTCTGATTTTTAGGTTCATCCTCTTAAATTCAGGGTGTTTGTATGTGTATATGTATTTTTTATGATTATGGCTTTTTAAATATCTAATTTCTGAAATTAAAACTGTCATCCTGTGACACATAGGGTTAAAAAACACCCAACCATTAAGGCCATTACATAAAAAATAAAAAAATACTTTGTAATTTCTGCCTTTGATATGTTAGAATTGTTCCATTTCAGGATTTCTCTGCCTCTTTATTAAGGCTGTACGGTACAACATACATATATATGTGTGTGTGTATGTGCATGTATATATATTTTTTTCTCTATCTTTTTGGTTGCAGTTTTAATGAATCTGGGAGAAAAAAGCCAACTTTTCCTGATGGTAGCAAGAGGATTTTTGGCATGGTACATTAGCTAGAATTGGATGTTACAAGTGGAGCGACAAACAATCTTGAGGAAGTAGATTATTTGATTTTTCCTATTTATAAGTTTCATGCTGTTTTAAATTAGGTACACCTGTAAAACGGAAAAGGAATATATTTTAGTGCACTTCCTAGAGAAAATAGAGAGCATTTTTAATTAGTGTGATGACTAGTCAACTTAATCTGTTCTGCTTGGAAATTTTGCTAATTTTTGTTTTTCTTGACACCACTTACTTCTTCCTTTCTGTTTGCATCTCTTTGACCCGCAAGAATCAATACTCTCTTTCACCTGTTTTTCAGTATTTACTTTTACATTATGGCACTGAAAGCATGACCCCTTGAGATCCTTCCTGCCTAGCCTAAGCTGATGTGGCACAGATTGCTTAGGGAAGAGTTGGAAGGATCTTGTTTGGGTTTATGTTTTGTGTTGTTGGTTTGTTTTTTCTTTTCTTGGAACAGCTTCAGCTTGTGAAAGTTGTCAGAGTTCCAGTTTTACTTTGCAAGTGGCACTTTGATTTAAATGTAAGTCTGGAAAACAGCAGGAAGTTGTGGTTAAAAATAGCTGTAAGTATTTCCTTATCTTCTAAAGTATTAATTGACAAAAATCTATACTGCCCTCATCTGTTCTTTTCCATTCAATTCTTGAACATCTGCGTTACCAGATTTTCCTTATAACAGCAGTTCCAGACTCTCAGATTTAATCTTAGATCCAATATCTGACTAATTATTTAAAATGTGTGCTGCATCTGGGTAACACGTTACCTTGTAAAAGCAAGATTTTGTTTCCTTTTTTGTTTTGTTTTTGAGTTTTTTTGTTGTTACTGCTTCTTGCTTTGTGAAAACTTAAGTCTTCATGCTGAAGCTTGTACTGTTTCTTCCTTAGGACTCATGTCTCTATTAGAAATTCCTTTTTGCTGTGGAGTGACTTTGCAAAGTTTATGAAGTGAAATTTGAGCAAATGATTTATCTTAAGTTCTGAACACAGTGTTCTGTAAGGTTTCATTAAGACTTTTCATTTGCTTTTTAAGTGGTATCTATAGAGAGAAAAGGTATCTATGAGTTGCAAAAGGATGATGAATTTAAGGCCAGGAAAGAAGGTTTTGAAATGGCTAGTAATATACCCCTAAGGATACTCTACTTGGAATTCAGGGTTCTCACATGTGGGTTATAAATGTGTACTGTTAAGATGTAGTTCTCATCAGAGATCTGGTAAGTAAGGTGTGTACCATCTTAAACACTTAAATTATACAATTTATTTTTACTACTAATCATAATAGCTCTTAGAATTTCAGGAGTCCTCAAAATGATCACTTTTAGGTGTCCCTAATATCTCTAAAGCTGCATCCTTAGGTGCAAAACCACTCTGTTCAGCAGGATTTTGCTACTGAACCTCAGACATGAGGGTGGGTCTCTTTAGCATGATTTCATTAACTGATTATAATCTTGGAATAGCATCTAAAAAGAAAAATAATAAAACAACAAAGGTTTTAAGAACTGTGGAGAAACTGCCTGCAAAACCTGAATTAGCCCAATCACGTGTGCACTTGAGAAAAGGTTTGGTGTAGTATTTTTAAATTGAATATTAAATTCTGCATGCCTGTCACATTACTTTGATACTTTGTTAACCTCTTTGAATTCTGTGGGTTAAAATAAAGGAACTGTAAAGAGATGACCTGGAAACCAGCTGATGGGGAAGAGAAGGCTCTAAGGAAAAGGATCAAGGAGCAGGTTGTAGCTTCTTGCCAGGGCTGATATCAACTGAGGTTATTGGGAAAATTGGAGTGTAAATGTTTGCAGAGGCTTTTAAGGTACCAGAGAGTACTGTACATGTAAAGCTTCGTCTTCAAGCTTTTGCTTTCATTCTCATCTGTCTTCAGGATTTAATGAATAGTATCTTTCAAAGATATTGATGCAAGGTTATTTCAGGTCTCTGACTGGAAACTCTTGATAAACAAAATAAATTTGCCAACATTACTTGCAATGTTGAGACAGAGAGGTACAAATCTGAGATCCTGTTTGACATTGAGTTACTGCTGTCGTTATGTAGAGCAGCCAGGATCCAAAAGGTGAGCCAGGTCACCAACTGCAGGAAAGTCTATGTAAAATGTGAAGCATGGCCACTGCATACCTGGAACAGTAGTGGTTACAATGGTCTATAATGTACAGCTTTCTAGCACATTTGTTTCTTATTCAGTGGTCAACAAACAGAGTTTGGTCTGGCTGTGTAGCTGCTGCTCAGGTCACTTTTGTCGAACACTTGGTGTTCACAGGAGCAGCTGCACTCTGTTAAAATTCTCACCTGCACATGTGTGTGGCTGTCAAAATGATAAATACTTTTAAAAACTTGAACTTCCAAATTATTTAACACAAATTACTGTTTTGTATTGGTGGCTTTTTTATTTAATTTTTAAATCTGGTCTTCCTTTGTCAAGTGAAGCCTAGTCTTCCTATTGTCAGAGTGATGTTGTGAAGATCTTTTAGTGCATGGATACAAAGAATCACAGTCATGAAATATGTTGAGTTGGAAGGGACCTGTCAGGATCATAAAGCCCAGCTCCTGGCCCTACACAGGACACCCCAGGAATCTCACCATGTCCCTGAGAACACTGGCCAAACTTTTCTTGAGTTCTGTCAGGCTGGTGCTGTGACCACTTTCCTGGGGAGCCTGTTCCAATGCCCAACCACCCTCTGGGTGAAAAACCTTTTTCTGACATCCAGCCTAAATGTCTCCCACCACAGCTTCGTGCTGTTCCCTCAAGTCCTGTCACTGGTCACAAGAGTGAAGAGATCGGTGCCTGCCCCTCCATTTCCCCTCATGAAGATTTAAAGATGAAGTGAAATCTCCCCTCAGTGCCCTCTTCTCCAGGCCAAACAAACCAAGTGACTTCACCTGCTTCTCTGGCTTCCCCTCCAGACCCTTTACTGTCCTCGGGGACCTTCTTTGGACACTTCCTAACAGCTTAATGGTTTTTTTTATATTGTGGCACCCAGAACTGCTCATAAGATCCAAGGAGAAGCTGTCCCAGAGCAGAGCGGGACAATCTCCTTCCTTGCCTGGCTGATGCCCCCAGGACAGGATTGGCCCTCCTGGCTGCCAGGGCACTGCTGGCTCATGTTCAACTTGCCATGGACCCCCAGGTCCCTTTCCATGGAACAACTTTCTCACATCTCATTCCTCAGTCTGTCCATACATCTAGGCTTGCTCCATCAGGTGCAGAATGTGGCACTTTGCCTGGTTGAACTTCATACAGTTGGTGATTGCCCAGACTTCTGATTTGCCGTGGTTTCCCTGCAGGACCTCTCGGCTCTTGATGGAGTTGACAGCTCCTCCCAATTCAGTGTCAATGGCAAACATACTTAGTATTCCTTTGAGTCATTAATGAAGCTGTTGAAGGGAACTGGTCTGAGGATGGATCCCTGTGGAACCTCACTAATGACACCAGCCTGATGTCACCTTATTCACTGTAACTCTTCATGGGTGACCCACGGCCCACGTGCTCACCCATCCTGTAACAGGGCTATCCTGCTGTGGACTGGACGATTTGTGCATAAGGATATTGTGAGTGAGTATCAAAAGCTTTGCTGATGTCCAAAAAGGTTGCATCTGCTGGCTTTCCTAGATCAGCTCGCTGGGTTACCCTGTTGTAGAAGGAAATCAGGTGTGACAAGCAGGACTTTCCCCTCGTGAGACTGTGCTGGCTGTGACCAGTGGCTGTATTGTTCTTCAGGTGTTTTTCAATACTTCCTTTCCGTGATTTTACCAGGCACTGAAGTGAGACTAGCAGGCCTGTAGTTTCTGGGGTCCTCCTTCTTGCCCTTTGTCAAAACTGGGACGATACTCCATCAGCTTCCATTCAGCTGGGACCTCTCTGGATTCTTGGGACTGCTTGGAAATCATCCAGAGAGGATTTGCGATGACATCAGCCAGCTCTTTGAGGATTCTTGGATGAATCCCATCAGGCCCCTTAGATTTGTAGTAATTCAGCTGGAGCAGTAGATCCCACACAGTTTCAGGGTCAACTTGGAGTTGAACATTCTCATGATGCCTTTGCAAATTAAATCTGCCTACCTGCTTAGTGAAAGAGCATTGCTTGTCTTGTATGTGGAATGAGACAAAAGTCCCATGAAAAAATAGCAAGTGGTTATGTGAGTGAAAAATGTGGTATAGTGTCATAGAGCCTCAACCTGAATTTGCAGGAGCCATTATTTACCCCTCAGCTGTGCAGTCATCTTCCTTGCTTAACTTCTGATTATGTCTTTTATGCAATCTATGCTGAGTTACTTCTATATGCTGAGTCTGCTCTTATCTCTTCTACAATGTTCAGTGCTTTTCAGATTAATTTCCTCAGCTCGATATTAGTCCAAATGTTGATGTATCACATGCCATGCAGAGGGTATCTGCCAGTGGTTTTCAGCATTCAATTTGTAGATCCTAAAACTTTCTTGAGGATGATACAGATGACTGTATTATGAATTCAAGTTTGTTAATGAGCAGTAGCAGAAACTATTGCTTTTATTGCTTATTCTCTTAGGGTTTGCTGTCATAGTCATGGTGTGCTGAGAGAGGGTAGGACCTGCAGTCAGACCACTTTTTTTTTTATAACTGTTTAAGTTCATTAGGTCTAATTTAATTTTCATACCAGTGAAATCCTCAGCTGGCAACAATTCCAGATATTAGGTCTGGCACTTGGATCTTTTTTGTTGGAATCTAACAATATGGTCAAAACATCAATTTTTCCCAAAAATGCTAACGTGAGATACTATCACATCAAGAGCCACAGACTCTTTCAGTCTACTGTTAAAGAATATTTCAGAGAAAGGCAGTCAACGAGCTAAGTATCAAAGTTTCAATATTGAAGTGTATTTTTTATATCCTACCCCCACTTGATTTCAGCTTATTGTTTTAAGGATGTTACATTCAGATGTGGTGGTGATGCCTTCGAAAACCTCGAAATGAAACAACACACTTTCTAGATAATATTAGTATAGGAGGTAATGTAAAGGCTGGTCTTTATTGGATAAGGGCAGATATGGAAAATGTCCACTAAATGCCCACCCCCTCCTCTTCAGGGTGAATACAGTTTTAAAAGTTTGGCAAATTAGCATAATTGACAAAAAATCACCAATTAGAGATATAAGTGGTGAGGTACTTCACCCTGGTTCAACCCTCTCTGAATCCTCCCTGCTCAGATGAAAACCAAACTTTGTTTATAAAAATGTGTCTTGAAGAGCTGGTTTCAGCCTTGGTTGCAAGGGAGAACCAAGATGGGATAAGGGCCTTGTACCCTCCAGGTCTTAGAGCTCTGGAATATGTTTTGTCTTTATGCCTCCAGAAGAGGTAGGGAAAAATACTGGGACTACAAATACAATAATGGGCTACAAATATATGTGTAAAGAATACAGAGAATATATAGAAGAAAAAAGGCAAAAATCAATTCGACATCAGTGGGGCAGCTGCTATTAGTCTATACAGTAACAAAATGCCTCTCACAACATTGGAACAGAAGGTGTAAGGTTTCTGTAACAGCAGGAAAAATTTCTTCACAGGAGGGAGGTTTAGACATTGGAACAGGCTGCCCAGGGAGGTGGTGCAGTCACTGTCCCTCGTGGTGCATAAGAAAAGACTGGACATGGCACTTGACACGGTGGTGTCCAGTCAAAGTTTGGACTCCATGACCCCAGAGGGTTTTTCCAACCCTTATTCTGTGGTTCTGTAATTAATATCTTTAAAGCTCATGACTGTATTTTCTATTGTAACTACAGTGGTGAAAATCAGAAGGACATGCATGCTGCATTTTTGAAGTTATGCACAGCTCAAAATACCTAGTCATTCTTCTGTTCTGCTTAAGGCATAAAGATGCCTCTGACAAAATGTTGAATTTTCTAATTTTAGTCATGCATATGCTAGTATTTACCACTTCTGTTTCTCCTTTGCTCATTAAAGAAAATTCTGTCAGTGTTGAAATGCATTCTCTGTTAGTAAATGCACAGCTGTTCCTAAAAGGTGCTATAAAAACTGTATTTTTATCTGTTTAAGTGACAGACACAATTTACTTTTGGGTTTGAAGTTGTCATCACACCTGAAGGCCAGTATTGTGGAGAGATTTGTTTTCCTAACTGTTGAAAATTAAAGTATTTCTTCTAGTCTCTTACCTGTGATTCCAAAATTGTAAGTGCTATCATGATTTGTTCATTAATTTATGGCCATAGGCATGTACATGTGTTGTGTGTTCAGGAGGTGGGCTGCACAGCAAGAAGAGGGTGTGCAGAGCACAACATTCAGCCACTCCTTCAGAAGTGCTCTGAATCATGGAGTTGGTGATGATTTATGATGATAATGCTATTGAGATACTCTCCAAAGTTAGCTTAAAGATCTAATGAGGTTGAAGGAGGTGATTCTGCCCCTCTCCTTTGTTCTGGTGAGACCCAACCTGCAGTGCTGTGTCCAGCTCTGGGGTTCCCAGCTCAGGAAGGAAACTGACCTGTTGGAGTGAGTCCAGAGGAGCCCACCAACATGATGGAAGGGATGGAGCAGGTCTCCTACAAGAAAAGGCTGAGAAAATTGGGATTTTTCACCCTGGAAAAGAGAAGGCTTTGGAGTTACCTAATTGTGGCTTTCCAGTGCCTGAAAGGAGCCTTCAAGAAAATTGGAGGAATGGCTTCAAACTGAGAAATAGTAGGTTGAGATTAGGTATCAGGAAGGAATTCTTCACTGGTGAGGCACTAGAACAGGTTGCCAAGAGAAGCTGTGGATGCCTCATCCCTGGAAGTGTTTAAGGCCAGGCTGGATGAGGCTTTGAGCAACCTGACTTATTGAAAGGTGTCCCTGCCCATGGCAAGGGGTTGGAACTAGATGATCTATGATTTGAGTATAGAGGATATTACATTACTGGAAATAATCTAATTGGCACAGCTTGAAGAGGGCTGTTGATCAACAGATCAACTGCCAGTCGCTGATTCTGGAGGAAGAATTTATTTTGTGGCATTTCTTATCAGCCTATTCTTAGAATCTTTCCAAAGTGAAGTCAGAAAATAATTGTTTTAAGAGCTACAGTTAATGTGTAAGCGTTTTTTTTAAATAAAAACTTTAATTTCAGATGGTACCATGCAAAAGTAACTTTTCACTTCCTCTTTTTTAATCTCTAAGCTCAATTCATAGTTTCAAGTTTAAAGTTGACTTTGTGTTATGAAAATTTTTTTCTCACCTTCAAGCCTGTTTCTTTGTCATTTGTTTAAATATGGCTATTTCAATTTGCTTTTGGAGAAAAATTTGAATAAAGTTTCTCTGTACACAGATTTTAGTTAACTAACGTAGGGGAGGAGGGCTTGCCATGTAAATACTTCCTGAAAAAAATCCTGTACAGGAGATAAAAGGATATTCTTCAGAACAGTTTTTAGTCGAAGTAGACAAGGCTTCCATATGTGTACAGAACAAACTGTAGGCTCCTAATAAAGTAAGCATAAATACACACTTGTGGATGTGGATTCCAGACTTTTTTCATCTAAGCCTGTCTTGACACTGCCATCTCCACCTGTCCTGGGATTTCTTGAGCCATTCACTTAGGGGGGAAAATTCTCTCCTTCCCACTCTCACTTCTCATGTGTCAGCAGAAGCCCAGGAGCTCCGGGAAGCAGGAGCCCCAGGCTCTGACCTTTCGTAAAGCTGGCAGAGATCTGGGGAACTTTGTGTTCTGTCTCAGCACCCCTCACCTCCCTTGTGCTGCATGCGTGTCTCTCTTACCAGTTAGGAAGAGAAATTCGAGACTCATTACCACTTACCTTATAAATGTATGCTTTTCTTTATCTTTAGTCAATTATGAGCACCTTTATATTTCAGAATAGTTATTAAAAAGCAAAGATAAAAAAAGTTGTCTTTCTCTAAAGCACACTTTTCTAAGTTCTGAAAATGAAAGTTTATCATTATGCCTTGCAAACCTAACATGGAGGGAACCTGTGAAATTCTATTCAGGTGATGGAAGTTCAAATGTAGGTGCTATTTAAAAGTTGCAATCATGTCTACTGTCTGAAATATTTTACTAGGTTTAATAAACAGGATTTTTTTTTTTGATAGGTTAGTTGAAGCTCTGGCATAGGTGCAAAGGTGAGACTTCATCTAATGAGCTACTTTTAATACTGTAGTGCTTTTTCCTTCATTACAATGAGATGTCTTACATTCCTCATGCAGTCAGGTTATATGGATCCTAAAATACTTGATGACATTCAGTTTTTCTCCAGGAAGCAGTACATTAAATTCAAGAGCATCATTTTAATTGAATGGCATTTCCTACAAATAATAAGATTTTTGTAGTCTGTCTTCAGTGTGTGAGGTTAATAATGATTTTTAAAAATTGAAATAGGTATAGAAATCATCCTTTGATGTATTTTCATCTTAGGCTAATTTCTTCTTGATGATGATTTAAACATGGATCTGGAAAAGGGAAAACATGACCCGATTTTTAAAAAGGGTAAAAAGAAAGACCTCAGTGCCCAGCAAGTCCACGGAGGAGATCCTTCTGGAGACTATGCTAAGTCGTATGGAAAATAAGGAAATTATTAGTGACAGCCAGTATGGCTTCACTAAGGGCAAATCATGTCTGACAGATTTGGTGGGTTTGTATGACAGGGTTATGGCAGTGGTGGATGAAGGAAGAACAGCTACGTCACCTACCTGGACTTGTGGAACGAATTTGACACTGTCCCATGAGACATGCTTGTCTCTAAACTGGAGAGATGTGGATTTGATGGATGCAATATTCAGTGGATAAGAAATTGGCCGGTTAGTCACACTCAAAGAGTTGTGGTCAAGGGCTCAATGTCCAAGTGGAGAGCAGTGGCAAGTGACGTCCCGGGGGTTACCACTGGACCTGGTGCTGTTTGACATCTTTGTCAGCAGCATGGACAGTGAGATGAACTGCACCCTAAGCCAAGCACTGAGCTCTGGGGTGCAGTGTTCCTTCCATTCCAGGGAAGGGACACCATCCACGGGGACCTTGACAGGCTTGAGAGGTGGGCCCAGGCAAACTTCATGAAGTTCAACAAGGCCAAGTGCAAGGTCCAGCACCTGGGTTGGAGCTAAATGATCTGTAAGGTCCCTTCCAATCCAAACCATTCTCTGTTTTTATGATTCTCTATACATAACTTCTAAGATATAGAGTAGGAAAAACTGCCCTGTCAAATTCCTTCTCAGCAGACCTACCACTTGCATCAGTGTGTAGCTAATTCAGAATGACTTCAGAAAGCAAAATGAACCTTTCCCATGGATATTTTCTGACATCTGGCTCAGCTTTTCATATTATTGGCAAGAACCACATTAAGACATTCTGTCACTGATCCTTTTTTCATTGTTCTAATTCCTTTGCTCAGCAGGGTAAAGTACACATTGTCTTGGAAATTCCCTGCTGGTAAGCTGAGAGAAGATGTACTCCCTGTGGCAGGACAGCTGAATGTGGGCTGCTGTGTCTACAGTGCAGCCAGTTGTGTAGGATGGCTTCTAAGTAGCCCATGTTAGTCTGTGGATTGGAGAATTCAGAATTCAGAACTGGAGATTAGGTGCTCCTTTTTGTTTTGTTGTACCTAGTGGCAAGTTAAATAAATACATAATTTAGTTACCCTGATTCATTTCTCCAGGAATTTGATATAACATTCATTGTACCTGATATGTCATCTGACAGAAGCAGTGCAGACACAGACAAAAAACGAAGGAAGCAACATATTCTACATCCAAAAGGAATTTGAGCACTTCTTAGTTACATGCAGAGTAGAGAACGCTGGAAGCAAGCAAAGTAAACTTTAGGAAACAAAAGTTGTGATTAAGGTGGTATTTTGAGCTTGAGAAGGATCCTTTCCTTTGCAGTATCTATTTCTCTTAGAGCACATACAATTTTTGCTGTATGCAGGTGTTCCTGCAATCACTGGTGCAAAATGCAGTGAGAAAGCACCAGAGGCTTCCTGAAGAGAAGCATTGCACAGCAGTGGCCAGTGATCAAGAAAACACTTTACATGAGTGGGAAAAACTAAACTGTGATCAGTGGGTCCATGCACATCTGAGATCTTTCAGCTCTTACCTGGACCAAAGACTCTCTTACATTAAAATTTCCGGACATCTATATTCTGCTCTTGCTCTAGCCTGTGTTTTAGGAAAAAAGTTTTGCAGTTTGATTAGGTGTAATAAGTTTCTAAAGCTCATATTTGCGTGACCTTCTCAAATTGAGGAAAATGACTTTATAAACTGTTATTTCTGATCAATGTCGTAATTTCTAAAAATTTTCTTTTAAAAATCATTTAAATGTTACAACAACATTTATAAAATCATTTTTCAATGTTACAACAACAGCAAAGAAGCATAGGAAAAGTGATGTCCTGTATTACATTAATGTTAGGATGATCAAATCTTCTTTAATTTTTCAGTATGTTTTAGACCTTTTGCTTCTCCCACTCTTATTTTCTAGCAGTTCTTGGCTGGGTTAGGGACCCAAGCACTAAAATGTAGGGGTAGAAATGCAGGACAAAATTAAGCTCCCTACACTGACAATCTTTTTTTGAAAGAAAAAGGACTAAACACTTCCTTGATACTTGTTTCATGTCTTTTAGGCTGTAAATTGGTCTGAAGAGGGTTTGTAGTGGCAGAGCTTGACTTACAAAGAGAGTTCTCTGCGAAGTGTGGTGCAGAAGGGTGAAGCTATTTGGAAGCTTTAGGGGCTCCTAGCTGGAATTGCTGCCTTTTTATTCCTTAATTTTAATTTTAGGTACATATTCTTTTTTATTCCAGTTTGCTTTCACTACTGCTCTGAATGAGTTTGAAACAGGTGATCTGTATGTCCATAGCAGCATGCCTGCACTAATGAGCCAGGCTGAACAGCAGGATGAATTTGCCTGGGCCTGGCACAAGCTGGGACACTGATGGGGGTTTTGGTTTGTTGTTGCCTTCTGCCAAGTCAAGCCTAGTAGAGCTCACTTCTACTTGCAAAGAGCCTGTATACAAAGGTAGACCCTTCTCTGCAGTGTGCAGCAGGCCTTGGTTTTCTGCAAGGCTCATTCAGTGATGGTAATACTGTCGGCCTTGTCTAGTAGCTCCTAATGTGTTAAATTTGGCCATGTTTACACTCCCCTCTCATACTTTCTGCATTTTTCACTATTTCTGCACATTTAAGGAAGTTCATACATCTCCCCCCAAGTATATTTAAATTAGAATGTTGGAGGAGACCAGGGATAAAACTAAAAGCCAAATGGATTTTGTAAAAGGCAAGTTCTCAGTTTGCTGATACGCATTGTCTTCCTACTACCTCCTGGGAGAAGGTTCAAGTACACCTTAACCCTGGAAGTGTCTGTTTTCTGTCAGGTTATGGCCAGGTATCTTCTCCCAGGCATTTTCTTCCTTAGGTACTTTGTCACAGTCACCTGTGCTTATGAGTTGTCAGCATTTTAGATGCTGAGATCTGGGATAGTCCTGCTACGTTCATTCCACTTAATCTTGGAGAGAAGTAAGCACTCCTACAGGGCAGCCCATCTCTGCTGAAGCAGGTGGCTGTCAGGGTACACTAAGCGTCCATTGGAAGCGCTAAATATATTCTATTTTAAAAAAGTGTGAAATTCTTCATTTGTATAGTCACCAAAGAGGAAAATAAAATAACAAAACATAATTTCAGATGTTGTTTACTACTCATTCCTCTGATGCTGTATCCAGTGAAGCAGGAGTATTATTAAGGTTTAATTGATAACATACTGTATCTCAATCCAGATATTGCATCATGACTGGGATGCATATACCTTTCCTTAAACTTTTTAATTCAATGTAATTTGAATTATCTATTAAATCTGTAACAAATGAGTAGGCAAGTAGGGTCAGATATCAGAAATTAAGCAGGGTTATTCACAGGCAGGCCAGAAGACAAGACTGTGGTTTTACAGTTTTGAATTCCATAGGGTAACTCAGTATAATTAAAAAATAATTTTATTGTAGTATGATGGAAGTAGGGCTGTGCTTTTGGTCGGTGTTCCTAATGAAGTGAACTCATGTTCATGTGCAGATTCTTGTTTGTGTGTGCCTCAAGACCTTCTTTGGAGTGTTATCTCCAAACTTGAATTTCATTAGCTGATATTTCATCCCATGTGGGCTGCCCACCTGCTAGTTTTTAAAATTTTTTTTGTATAGGTGTTGGTTTTCATTCTCATTTACAGCTCATATAGGTGTAGCTGTCATGCTGCTTTCATCTGTGTATGTGTATTGTATTCTTCTCCATTTACTGTGTCATGGTCCTAACACACTTGAGTAATATTCTGCTATCATGTGAGAGTTGGGTTTATTTTTAACTCATTTAGTTTATAGTTGAGTTGTACCTTTTGTGTTATGTTCCCTTTTCCATTCCTGCTTCTCTTCTCAGCTCAGAGTACAAACACAGCAAGGACCAGGGTTCCCCTCACTGGATTACAATAAATTAGTTTTTCCTATAGTTGTTGACTGTCAAGTAGGTTCCAGTGATTTTTAAGGATGTTAGGCACTTCATAAATAACTATAGTTATTTATGTGTGTAAACACATCTGTATATCTATAGTCTTAATATAGATATATGTTATAAAACTCGAACCATATTTTTTCTTTTCTGTTCTTTATAGAGCTCGCATGTGATACTGAATACACATGTGACATTGAATACAAATAACAGTTATAAGTTTTTTGTGGTTTGTGTCTTTACTGCTTTTTTCATTGGTTTTGGGGCTCAGCTTGCTCTAGACCCTTTTGTGCTTTATGGTGAACTTGATTTTTTTGATGTTGAGAATATGTAGCATCATAATTGGTACCCAAAGGTCATGAGATTTTTCCAGTTTCACTTCCTTCATTATCCTTTCCTACTTGCTTGTGGGATGCCACTGTGAGATTGCAATTTTCTTGATCTCTGATGATAGTGCTGAATATCTTGTCCTAAAACATCTTAAAGGTTCAGACCTGTCACCTCTCCAGTTCATTGTGCTTTGTGAATCCAAACTCTCCCCTTCTCACTGTGGTGAGAAATGTATCACAATTCTTTTGTTTATCAGAACTCAGTATTCTTCCATGGCTACTGCAAAGTTGTGAGGCAGCTGAAAGCAAATTATCATAAGACTCACAGCAACCACTGAAACCACTCTTATCACTAGACTTCTCCCAATTACCAGGTTAAAAGCTTAGTTACATATTGGATGAGAAGAAAGGTTTCTGCTTTATTGACAATTGTTCAATGAAGGTATCCTGTCTAATTTTAGGAAAAGCTTGAAATCCTCCCTCCCAAAATGCTCATACGAATGAGAAATCATTTATAGTTGACTCTTTGTTTCTTCCAGAAAACTCTGCTTGTAAGCATACTGTAAACAAGTAGGTAAGAGGCTTTGTTATTACAAAAAGTTGTTAGCAGAAAAGTACAGATACACTGTCTTATACAGAACAAATGGAAAAATCAGGGGTGGCTTATCTATATATATATAGTGCATATAACATAGTGCACATTTTTGGAGGAAAATAATTAGTTTCTATTCAGGCATAGCTCCATTTCCTTGACACAGGTTAAAAAGGCAGTTAATAAAACCTTACAGCTATGTGGAACGCTGGCCTAGCTCTTATAAACAAATTATGGAACTTAAGGTAGATGGCGGGCGTACACCTAAGAAAACAGAAGTTTACAAGCTTTGGGGAGTGAACCAAATTTAGGTGACATTAAGGCTGAGAGGGTATGTTTCTTTGTGAAAGCTATTTCCTTTTCTAAGTATTCATTAAGGGCTGTTGTGAGGGAGATGACAGTGAAGCAGATGAAAAAGTAACATACCTAATGTGGAAATGAACATGTTCTAAGATGCCTGTTGACATCTGAACCTTTTCTACTTCTTTATTGTCTGGGAACTGAAATAGCACAGCTTGCTCCTTGCTTTTATCTAGATCTTGCTTTAGTCAGCTGCAATTTTATCATTTCACTGTGTAAGCTACTATAATATGCTTTATTTAAAACATGGAAATCCAGTTAGAAGGTGTAGCTGCATAGAATACCAGTACTGCCTTACTGTGGGGAACAACTGAGAAGAGTGGATCATTTACACTCTTTTCTAGGGTGTTTGTAGGTGTAGGTAGATGTTTTGATAGCTGTGAAGTTCTTGATTGAACTCTGAAGTTAAGTCAGTTCTTAATTGAATTGAACTTGTGAATATCCTTTATGAGGGAGGTCACTCTTGCTTTGTGGTGAGACCATGACACATGGAGAAGATGCAGCAGGGTGGTGAGGCTAGGCATGGTGCTGTGGGGATGGCCAGCCCCAAGTGCAGGTACAAAGAACGATGCCTCCTGTGTCTGTCCAGATGTGTGAATACTTAAATATGACATTTTAATATTAAGGTATGTTTCTAGGTTGGAGGAAGAATTCTTAACCCAGAGGGTGGTTGGACACTGGAATAGGCTCCCCACATCTGGTGCTGTGACCGCTGCCTGCCAGAGTTCCTGAAGTGTTTGGACAACACTCTTGGTCTCATGGTGGCATTCTTGGGGTCGTCCTGTGCACGGTCAGCAGTTGAACTTTTGTGGTCCTTTTGGGTGCCTTCCAACTCAGGATATTATGTGATTCTATGAGTATCAAGTTAGAAAAACAAAGGTTGTAATAGGAAGAAGTGTTCCAATACTTCTCACAGTAACAACAAAGCGTGGGGTCGGTAAATTGAAAACTATTTGGGGGTGTTTTCCTCTACTAATTTTTCTTTTTCTGGTAGTGCTAAATTAATGTCTTTAAATTGTGATCCACTTAACTATTATAGTGCTTCTGAGAAAAAAAAATTGCATCATTTTTTGTCTGAGCTAATTGATAAAGAATTTATTTTAGTGGTGTTATATTTGTAATTTTATCATGTAATCTTGAATCTCAGAAAATATGGGAAGGGAGAAAAAATTATAACTACTTGTGCAGATGTTTTCTTGCTTTTCTTTGTGCATTAATTTCTAATTATTTAAAATCTCAGGAAAAATTGAAAATGTTCTCATAAGAATCGGGGTTCTGCATAAGTTGTTTCTTTGTGCTGTTCTTCTGGGAAAACAGAGAGAAGCTGTTTCATATTTGTATGAAATGTTTGCATAATACACTCACTCATGCAGCTCCAAGTATTGTGTTAACTTAATTTGTATTACTTTATATTTGTAAATAATGCTGTTGAAGCTGGATTTTGTGAGCAAGTCTTAATAGTTTCATTTCTTTCAGATCTGTTTGCAAACTACCACATAATTGGCCTGGTTTATTGATCTCACAGAGATTATGTGTCTGACACTGCACCAGTTAATAAAAGGTTTTGTTGGCTTTCTTTAAACTGAGTAGTTGAGAACACACAGTTCTGTTATGCTGTAGAATTTAAATTGCTTATGTACTGGAATATTTACTACCCTCTTTGTTGTTTCATTTCAGAATGACCTTATTTAAAAATGTATGAGGCTATTTATAATCGACTCTGTGGCAGTGATTAAAGAGGTGTGAATAATAGCTTATTGGAAGTTGACAGCTCCTTGTTTGCTAAACTGCTGTTAGAACGTTTATGCTGCTCAGTTGTACCTCATTTTTCTGAGGAGAAGCTGCATTTTGACAAGTGCATAGAACAGGTATATGTGGCTGACATTTTTATTGTTTAAAGAAAACATTTTGTGATTATTTCTTTAACTGCACGAAGTTAATTAATTGCTTAGTCTATGCCTAATGATCTGTCTATAGTGTGTTGGTAAAATAAGAGTGAACAAATGCAATTTTACTTGCAAGATGTTGTTCTTTCTGAATAGAAAGTGTAGCTCCAAATGTGTTTGATCAAGCAGCCAGGCATCTGTCTTTCTGATAAGGGTAAGACTGGTCTCTGATGTTTTTGGTTTGTGATTAGGATTCTAAATAACTCTAACTTCAGTAAGACAACTGGGTAATTTTTTTCATGCTATTCAAAAATAAGAACAGAGAAAAAAAGGACCATTACTTATTTATTTGCAAGTCATGTAATTAATTTTTTGGTAACAGCATACATAGATACCCATGAGCTGGTAGGTAAGACTGATAATCAGATAATACTCAGTGTTTATCCATACAGCTGATAACACAAATAACTTTGTGGCTTTTGCTCTGCCATCACTCATTTGACCTAGTGGATGCATTTTAAAAGTGAACAGTAATTAATGCCCCTCTTCACTCTTGTGTCTTGGCTTATGGGAATAAGTAGTTTCTTGTAGTTCTGCACAACCCATGGTGATAGTATAAAACATGAAACTTTTTAGCATTTTTTGGTGAGGGTATGTCAGAAAACTGCAGGGACTTCCATGTGCATCTTGAGTTTCTTGGAAGCAAAAATTGGTAGTAAATTTTCTCCATTACAGCACTGGCTTTTAGCAGTGACCTGACCATAACATCCGAACTGTTTATTCAAAGTGTTTAATAAATGGTGCAGAAATCCTTTCAGATTGACTTATTACTAAAAACATGTTACTGATTCTACTGCACTAGCATGTCTAATGGTACAAGTCACAGTAGAATTACAGAAAGAATGTATAATTTTGCTAGATCCTTTAAGAATTCTTAATAGAATAATTGGTACTAGCAAAATGCTGTCATACAGGATATCTCTCCGTAAACATTAGCTCATAATTTCACAGGTTTTACCCCATAAGGCATGAGAGACCCTGAGAGCCTTGTGTCTCAGAAGTCACTGTCATTGTTCAAAACTTCTAGTCACAGGGAGTTTAAATAATTTTTGTGTTAAGAACGTTTGGTTCCTTTTGTGGTTTTTAATGTCTTTAAGTAGATATGAGTGGTATTACAACATTGCCATGTTGGAGAAGGAACCTGGAATGAAGCCAGCCCAGAGAATGTTCACGTGTTTCTGTGGACTGTGGAGTAAATGAAAAGTTTAATTACCTACTCTACTCCCTCGTTTTTTTCTCTTTCCTTGTGTGGCCTTGAGTTTGTTAATCAACAGACCTTGTAAGTGAGCCAGATGATCCATTGGTACAGCACCTTTACAGCTGCTGCTTTCTGGAGCACGGCGGTTACCTGCAATGGGCAAAGCCTGCTGCTTCCTATTAGAGTACCGTGTTTACTAATTGATCTAAATTTAGCTGGTAAAACAAAGTCGATTTTTACTCTTAGGCTAAAGGGTTTGTAAAGTTATGTTGTATTTAAATTGTAATGTGAAGCCTTGTGGGTCCATTCTAAATTCTTTGCTCTCTATCTCTCTGGTTTCCAAAAAGAACCAATACGTCATTTATGTCAGCTTGCAAAAAGATGGGTGTTCTGAAGGCAAAGGTAAACTTACTGACTCGTATTTGCAGAGAGAAATATTTATTTCATCTCAGGTCTCATGTTTGGCTTAAAAATAAAATTGTAGGATGAGATCTCATAGGTGTCTCTCAGTTTTTTTACCAGTCCATAACAGATCTCTCAAGTTTTCTACACAGTGTCTTTAACCACAAAGGTTCATCCTAATAATTCTCTTTCTTAACATCCTTGGAGTTCAGAAAAGTTGTAGATTTAACTTGGGAGTACGGATGTATTTGGCTGTTACTGGTATATACAATAATATTTTCAGTTATTTCATTAAACTTTTTACCAGGCAGCTCTTCATGCTGGCCATAGCACCTCTGAGTATTGTACTTTGTGTGGTAAAGGAAAATTGGGGCACAGAGTCTTTTCATACAATCCTCAACACAGTGGAAATGTGTGTTTTCCCCTCTACTGCTGCCTTTCCCAGAAGTGCTCTTTCTGTCAGGCAGCCTTGCAGAGTTGTGGAGTTTTTTTCTTTTTAAACATCTCATCTCATCTTTCCACCTTCATTGTGGCTGTTTGTTTTCCATGAGTAAATTGATTTCTTATTCAGTGGTGACTTCTCAGCAGCCTTCTGCTCACTGGCTGTTCTTGTGTTCTAATCCTCAGCCCATTTCCCTGCAGCCCCCTTTCTCTTATGGCATCACAGCTTCAAAAAAACTAAATTCCCCTGAAAAACTAGCCTGGTATTGATGTAACCCCTTCTGCAATTCCAATTCCTCTCAGAGATCCTGTTTATTTTAGTTACACTTTTAACCATAAAGATGTCTCAGCTGCTTTTAGGAGGAACACAAGATTTAGATAGATCTTAATAAACAATGTGGGTATGTTCTTGGAAAAATCATCAGAGGTTGGAAAATATGTTTCTCTTTTTAGAAGATCCAAAAGTCAGGTCTGATCACATTTGAATTCTTCAAATTCCATGTTTTCTTGTTTTATTTCCCTTAGGAAATAAAAGGCTGTAAGACTAGAGATGTTTAATGTCTGAGCTATTAACAGCCAACTTTCCATTATTAAGATTCACAAATGGAGTACCTAGGTTAAAATGTTTATAATATTTAGCATTATTTTTATTGCTGCTATTCCTTTTCATAGCATATCAGGAATGCAGGAATGAACTGTAATCAGAGGAATATAAGGCTTAAGGGCAAAGGTTGCCTTTTGGAAAGAGCTCTGATGCTCAGGAAAGGAAGAATAGGAGCCTTACCTGGGAGTGCCAGCAGTCTCCAGGACTGCAGGAAAGGCAGATAATGGCTTCCTGCTCCACTGCTCTGCCAGTCAGAGACACTGTTCCAGTGCTCAGCCACCCTCTGGTGAAGAACCTTTTCCTGGTATCCAACCCAGACCTTCCCCAACACAGCTCCATGCCGTTTCCTTGTGTTGCTCACAAGAGTGAAGAGATCAGTGCTGCTCCGATCAGCTTCACCCTTGTGAGGATGTTGAAGACCACACTGAGGTCTCCCCTCAGTCTCTTCTCCAGGCTGAACAGACCAAGGGACCTCAGACACTCTTCATACAGCTTCACCTCCAGACCCTTCACCATCCTCATGGCTCTCCTTTGTACCCTCTCTGACAGCTCAATGTCTTCTTACACTGTGGCACCCAAAGCTGCTCCCAGCACTCGAGGTGAGGCTGCCCCAGAGCAGAGCAGGACAATCCCCTCCCTTGCCCTGCTGGTGATGCTGTGCCTGATGCCCCCCCGGACAGGGTTGGCCCTCCTGGCTGCCAGGGCACTGCTGGCTCATGTCCAACTTGCCATGGACCAGCACCCCCAGGTCCCTTTCTGTGGCACTGCTCTCCAGCCTCTTATTGCCCAGGTTACTCTGCCACGTCAGTTCAGACAGAGATAATATTGTGTCATCATGTTATGTCTGCTCTGAAGTTCCTGGCTTTGCAGGCTATTTTCTTATTAATTTAGACTGTTTTGACAGATAGAGTGTCAGTCTTCAAGGCTAGCAGTGCTGTTTTCTCAGGATGTTATTCCACATTTTAAGGGAAACAGTCTGTACCAGTTTGCTAGAACATTTAGTAGTTTGCTAGTTCATCTAAGTAATTTATATTGAGAACTGAATGAGAATTTTTTTTTAATTTAGGCTAGTGTCTAATTTACTATTTCTTTGCGTTAGAGTGCATGTATTAGTGTATTTCAGAAAGAGGCTCTTGTGTTCCTTTTCATTCTAGCAGCACTTTCTCAATGCTGATTTAAATCTTAGTATCTCTGATGGGGAGCAGCTGTAATGTCAGTATCAGCATGGCTGTATAAATCCTGAAAGTTTATTGTGTTCTCATACCTGCTTTGGGAACCAGAGTCCTCTTGGAGCATGTGCTAGCAGTGACTGTGAAATATTGCGATAGATAGATAGGGGTTATTCTTCAACATGGGAGCCAAAGAGCTTGTTTGTCCAGTTTTTGGTCAAAACATCTGGGTCTAAGTGCCTTTGCAGGGAGATTCAGTAGCTACATGTGAACAATTTGTATATAGGAATGGAATAGTGTAAATCCAGATTACAGTTTTAAAGAAGTCAACCCCAGCTTTGGAAGCATCTATCATAAATTACTTGCTCTTCAGAGGAAAATAGCATCTTGCTAATGTGTGCTGTAGAATACATTCATAGTCTTTTGAAGTATTTTCAAGAGGTTAGTATGGCAAAATATGTTTATTTCCTTAATATCAGAAATACCAATTAAGTTTCATTCTGATTTGTATAAACATAAAAATTCTTATTTAAATGTATAAAATCCACTGACATATAACTTCCGCAGTGCTATTTTAGCAATGTATATAGTCCTTATGGAATGCATCTTTTGAAAATTAGATTATTCTTTAAGCTTTAGGCTTCCATTTGAACAGGATAAATGAGTCCTTCCATAATCTCATGTAGCCACCTGTTTCAAGAGAACATCAGGGATTGTCTACCACTGAAATCCAGTAAAACACTGTAAATCCTTTGCATGTTTTTTGACTATCTCTTTTTTCATGCTCCTACACTGCAGTATATTCCTGGGAATGATAGCTGTTCATTATCTTGCAAAGGGGACAAGCCACACATAGAATTTAGATGGTGTTTTATTTCCCACTTCACACAAATAAATTATATAAATGGTCAGTGATTTCATGTTTTAAAAGAATTGAAAATCAGTAATGTGAAAAATCTGTAATGTAAAAATGAGTATTGCAGAAATATAGTAGACAGTTAAAAACTGGAGGGACTTGGAACTTGTCATACCACTCCCAGACAGCAATTTTCTGCTGCCAATGTTTTGGTTGATTAGCTGTGAATATAAATGCAAAAAATTATGTGCATATCATATATGAATATGCATAACAAACTCATGTTGGTCAAGGTACAAAGCTATGTCTTTGTAGCAAACCAGTTCATCCAAATTACATACTGAAACTATGCTCGCCTACAGTTTGATATTCTAGCATCTCTTTGTAATCTTCAAAAAAAAAGGGAATTAGAAATGTTTACTATAACAGTCTGTCATGGTAATAACATATAATCACTACAAATTAGTTACCCTGAATCCAAGAGTCAGGACACATATTTTGCAAACTGAAACATAAAACACCATTGAAAATGCTGTTCTGTTATTATGTGGAATTAGAGCAAAGCCAAAGTGTAACTTGTCAACTTAATAGACAAATAAAAGAAAAAGTCCCTTCACCTGTGTCATAAGTAGGGAACAGCCAGGGGAGTTACTTGAATACTGGAGTGTTTGAACTTATAGTCAGAATAGATAGATGACCATTGTGCATTTACAAACTACCTCTCTCAAAGGTATATTTAAGAAATAACTTAGAGATTAGGAAAAAATGTTGTGAAGTATGAAATTAAAATAAATTTGTACTCACCAAATAAATGTATTTTGATAATTTATTAATTTAGATTATATTTATGCGACATCTCTTCAAACTTGTGTCATTTATTGCTCTATTAATTTAGGAATGACTAAAGAAAAATGTCAGAGCTTCACAAGGCATGTGATTAATTTCAGTGATATGTGTGCTATATATAAAATTTTCATAATGCTGAAGACTTTTCTAGTGGCATCTTATGAGAGTCTTTAAATTTTTGGGACAAGAAAAAGTTTCTGTTGTAGGCTATTCTCGCATACAAAATGTGTCATTGGTGTATCATCCTTCTGCTTATATTTAAGAGGATCTCAGCACTTTAAAGCCAAACTGGTGTTCCTGTATTGCAGCATTTTTATTATCCCTGAAATAAATACTTACTGTCTATAAACCTAGGTAATGATGTTATGTAAAATAACCAGTATTATGAAATATATACGTTGTATCAACTTGTCAACTCTGTCTTCCTGGAGGAGTAACCTGGCCTAATGGTATCTGAATTGATTGATGGATTGAGTAGCGTCATAGAGTGGGTTTGGTTTACAAGAGATAGCTTCTACTAACCCAACTTTTTATGTGGAATGCTGTGGCTGTAGGAAACATGGCTGTCAAGTTTTTCAGCATGGATTAAGGTAATTATCAAACTGTAATTCAGATTAAGTCTTTAATGAGGATAAATCTAAAGCAACCGTGTTAGAGTTGTGTTCAATTGATGCTGCAGTTGTGACCAGAAATAGGATATTACACTTGTTCGGCAAGTTAGTCAGTGTGAAGGAACTTGTATGTAATTTTGGTGTGTGTGGTTTATGCCTGTATGTATCTTACAATTAGTGCCTCCATCTTGCTCCAATCAAATAAGCTCCTCTTGCCACATTTTCCCAAATGATTGGAACACATTGATACCTAGTGCCAGTTAATGAGGAGACAATTTTCTGTGGCTCATCTTTGGTTGGTGGCATTTTTCTGTGTGCAAGGGTTAATTTCTACTGTAATAATAAATCATCTTTTTAAAATCCTGTCTCTGAGAAAGTAATTGATGGTCTTATCTCCTGAATGCTTCTCTTAGCTATTTTTTTCAATATCTGAGAAGTTTTATGAAGGAAAAATGTGTCAGCTGTCTGGAGCTAAGAGTATTTTGAGCATAGAGCAGAGTGGTAGAGTCACCAATGGAAAGGTAATTTTTGAAGAGTTAAACAGGCTATGTAATACATGGACATACTTCTTCCTCTCAGCCTTTTGTCAGTTTAGATCACTGGTTCCATTTGTTCAGTAATTGGAGGTACTAAAAGATGAAGGTTTCTCTGATATTTACACATCTTATGCTTGATTTTTATGATGATGGCACTCAGCTGTGTCGGAGGCAGGAAACCCCTGCAGCCCTCGGACTGTAGTCAGATGTGAGGGGCAGATTTGGTTGTGCAGATTAATTTTTCCAGTCTTCTGAGTAAAATTATAAACTGTATAACTAATACTGGTGACGGAAATGCAAACTTACCAGCAATCACATAGGATGTGAGGGAAAGGTTTCTGCTTGTTTCCTCTTTGATTTAATCAGACAGTGACTAAAATGTTGCCACCTACCCAGAACTGGTCTCTGCAGTATATTTTTGAAAATTCAGATTTTTTTTTTAAATCCTTAATATCAAGATTTTCTATTTAGGCCTGTACAACTTTATTATATGTTCTTTGGAAAGTGAAAAATGGACAGAGTGGAGATTTAGTCAAAAGTTCATACTGTGTGTTACATAGCTACTCCCTCTTTCTGCTTGATATTTATTTTGTCCAAATGCATTCACAAATATAAATACTTGTAAAAACTTACATGTTGAATAGTAGAAGTTTTGTCATCTATATTGAGTGAACACCACTCTGCATTTTCTGTGGCTCCCTGAGGAGCAGCATGTGAAATGGGGGAGCCCTGAGAGAGAAAAGTGTACAGTGGTACATGGCTTCTTCCCTTCTGAGTCTTTAAAGCTGCAGTGAAATTATAGACCTGTTTTTTTAAATGCATGGAGGGGATATGGTTCTTTTTTCACTGCTTCATAAATAGTTCACTGTTTTTATAAATACTTCCTTAAAGTATTACATATCCTGTAAGTTTTTGTAAAGCTTCCTGACAGCAGCAGGTGACATGGAATTACATAGACACAGTTAAGTTCTCATTTGTAGAAACCTTGGCTTGTACAGTGGTGATAACAGGCAAAGGGTACAGTTAATTTTCTCATGCACCTTTGGCTGTCTTGTTTTTGAAGGTTAATTTCTTTCTTATGGGACCATTTATAGAGTTTTCAAATCTGTAAGCACCTTGTAGTAAATACTATTTTTCAAATTATGCTGCCACTGAGAATTTTTGTATTTGCTTGTCGCATTTACGTTAATCTAGAGACTGTAAAGAGAGAAAATTTGGACAATTTAGTTAGCTTTTTCATTAGAGAAATGACCATAATTTGCAAATCCAATAGAGGATTTAGTATTGCAAGTCCCTTTGTGTCCCTGAAAGACTTCATTTTGCAAAGCTATAAAGCTGGCATTTTTAACACAGAAAAGCTGCAGAGTAATGAAGAGTCTCAAAGCAGCATGGTGAAAATTATATATAAGTTACTTTACTGTAGGAGCCCTAATAAGAGAAATATTTCCAAAGCAGATTAGTTTTGTAGTATGATATAGTTATTTATTTCCAAATCTAACTTTAGGCTATCAAACCTGAAAATATGTACATAAGTATGTATATGTATGTATATATATGTAAACATGTAAAAAAATGTTTCCTGTATTAAGGATTATTTTTAGACCTAAACACCTGAAATGCTTGTCTGTGTGTACTCTTTGCTTCTCATCTCTGGACTCATGCTAGTTCTACATACAGCTCAAATTCTCATTTGAGCACTGGCATTGATTTTTGGAGTTTCCTGCCCTTGGAAGATCTCACACTCTGTAACAAGTAACACTAAGGCATCAGTGGTGACAAAACTTCTGCCATGTCTGCCCCACTGGGAAGCCTTGAGCTCATCCTGCATTTCCAAATAGTACAGGACCAAACTGTCCTGTTCCAATGTCGTTTAACACATAGGATTAAGTTACCTGAAACTGACATGATAATAAAAACAAAGGCAGCCAACAGAAGATTTTCTCACTGAGGCTGGAATATTTGCCAGATTTGCTCCAAGTATCACTTATGTTGTCTCAAAGTGTAGTGCCAGAGCTGTAGCCATTACCCTTGTTCTGGTGAATTGGTCCTGACTTAGGTCATCAAACTTTACTCCAGACTTTGCCATCAACATTGAGGGTCAGGGTTTTTTTTAATGTCAAATTCTGATTGATTTTGAAACCATAATTTTAAATTGACAGGCAGAAAAATTCTATTTACATCATTGATTTTAATATGTGTTGGGTAAGCCAAGCCAAACATCCAGTCTCCCTCTTGGTAAGGCATTCAGAGCACATTTTAGTCTGCAGTCTGCTTGCAAAGAATTTATTTTAAACTCAAAGTTTCTTTGAGTTGACCTGAAGACCAAATAATCCAGTGCATGTGTGTATATTGAGGTGATTTATATACCTTAGTGCTTATTAAGATTCTTGAATTTTATGGGTTTTAATGTGTTGGAATATTCAATCAAAGTGTGTCAAGCTAGTCAGGCTGCATTTGACTAGAATTCAGCAATGAGGTGTAAAGCTATTTTGAAAGAGGTTTTTATTAGTTAAACAAAATTATCAGAAATGTGCTTGGTACATATAAATATTTAGACTTATAGTTTTCCAACTATTCATATATTTATATAAACATGTGTGGGAGATGTAAGTTTGATCCCTTCAGGCAGAGGAAGGACTGAATCCAGTTTCCCTGTTCTTGTATGAGCACACTCACATGGGTGTGTCTACGCAAGTATAAATCAACATGAGTCAACCTTTTATATATAAAATATCGTTCTG
Source organism: Rhabdornis inornatus (assembly GCA_013397075.1). Taxonomy (NCBI): domain Eukaryota; kingdom Metazoa; phylum Chordata; class Aves; order Passeriformes; family Rhabdornithidae; genus Rhabdornis; species Rhabdornis inornatus. The sequence goes on along the minus strand of VWZS01000915.1, from coordinate 1,636,501 downwards.
CTCTCCACAGTCATGGCACATAGACTGTTCTTAAAAGCAGAATGACTTTTCTGAAAATTGCAAGTATGTTCTTAAATTTTAAATTGATTGTTTCAGAAACTAATCTCTGGCATGGTTTTTGTTCCTGAACAATTTAATTGAGAGTATAATACAGTTTCCTCATACTTTGCATGTAATGAGATCTCATTGTGTATTTTTGCTGAATTCAACAGGCTACCTAAAGGAATGTTTTTTGCTTCCTTCACTCTCCCTTGTAATGCTGCTGGCCATCCCAGTGCTACAGGAAATCACCCTGCTGTCTGATTGAGGCAGTGACATGAGTGTGAAGTAGCAAATATTTTCACTAAGGGTTGCTTGTACTTTTTTGGGAAGTAATGACAGTGCTTCCACATAGTCAAGCCAGTAGCATGGCAGGTAAAACTCTAGATGGACAAAAGTGAACCAGCGTATGTTGAAGAAGGGTGCTGTAATTGGTTCTGAGCTGATTGTTACCATTCAGGAACAGCACTTCTGGGTTTACAGATAATAAACCTTTAGTAATGCCAGCTTAATTAATTGTGGAAGTCAAGAAAAGTCCTAGAAATATGGTTGTGTTGTTAGAAAAGGGTTAGAGAAAAAAACAGTGCATTGTTGTGCTGCCATTCTAATCCAAGATGAATGCTGAATGCAGTTCTAGATTGTCACCTCTCTCCCTGCTGACACAGTGATGTGGCAGAACAGAAGGTCCAGAGAGGTGCAGCAAAAATGATCAGTGGAAAAACTTTTGTATGAGTAATGAGCGAAGAGCGGTGCGATGACGTGTGTAAAATCATGCACAGCATAGAGCACACAAGGAGGGCAATTCAATGGACACCCACTGGATGTAGTGCAAAGCAGGTTCAAAATCAACAGAAGAAACTTATTCTGCCCACAGCACAGAGCTGTGAAACTGCTTGCCTTAGACTGATGTGGACGCCAAAATTTTCATGAATTCAAGAAGTAAGCAGACAAATTCACAGAAAATTAAGCTCTTAAGTATGAAGACAACACAAGTCATTTAGGAATTCCAGAAGCCAGAAAACTCCAAGCAGAGAATTTTAGTAGAAGTATGAACATATGCCTTCTTTTTTCTTAAGCTCTTTCTCGTGTTTCTGCTTCAGATGGTAGCATGGTTCTGTATATATTATTGTACGTATTAAACTGAGAGGAAAAATATGGAAAAAGCATAAAGGTCTAGCTTTACTAAAGACACTGGGCAGCTTATCAGTGGAGAGTTTAAAGTATGGCATTTCATTCAGGAGTAGTAACAAAATTAATAGTATACCCTAAAATCTAAGTATAAAATACTAAATGCTAAATTACTAGGTTCCACAATATATTTTGCTTAAATATTGCACTAGAGCTAAATAATATATAGGAGCAGATTTTCAGGTGGGCTGACAAAGAGTAAATGGTTTCCAAGAGATGATTGTAGGCTGTCAGAGCAGAAATCCATGAACTGGGAATGAACTTCAGAGAACACAGAAGTTGTTCCAGTTTGTAGAATCAAACCTTTCTTTCTAGGAGTATTCATGCATGAGCATTCACAGGTTTTTTTTTGGAAGAATTTTCAGAAGTAGGATTTCTAAAGGATCAGAATCTCTCACACCTTTTCTACATCCCTTGCCAGTTCAGTGTTGAGATGCTGAGATCACAGAGCTCAGATGTGTTCAACATCTTAAAAGGTTCAGCAGTGTTTGTGTTAACTCACAAATTCCTAAAAGTTTTGGGTTGTTTTTTTTTTTGTTCAGTGGAAGTAGGTAGGATTTTTGGATTAAGTGTGGAGAGGTGTACAAAAGACAGCTAGTAAGAATGCTGGACCAGATTCTACATAAAAGACAGTGACCATTGTCAAGTATTGAACAAAAGGTTTTAGCAGGTTCAAAGCAGCCTTGCAGATCCCAATATTATGCGTTAAACATTTTTCCTTAGTTCTGTGAAATTCTGATTCTGTCCTCTTTTTAGTGCCCTTCTGGCCTCTTGCCACCTGATCTCAAATTATTCTGATGCCTTCCACCACATGTTTTTATCTTGTTGAGTGACATCAACTTGATTGTGTCATTCCTTGTGTTGGGAATGTCACCTTTCATGTCATCTAATGGTTCTCAGGGCAGGCCAGGATGGGGGGGAGTGGTGAGCAGGTAACTGCAGACAGGTTTTTAAGAATCTTTGCTTCTATTGCCACCCAGGTGGCAATAATAATAATAATTGCTTTTTTGGGGACTCACGCATTGTGTTATGGAAACAATGAATCCTATAGTCTTTCATCACCACAATATTAGTGTTCATCTTGAATTTCCTGGGTTTACTGGTTTTAAATCAGCAACTAGCAATTTTTTCCTTTCAAATACCATGTTTGATTTGATTAGACATATGTATCATGGTTTCCCACCTGTATTCAACCAGCAAAATAATTTATATCTCTCTTTTAGCTCTTTAATCACTACTTCCATCTGAGCACATTTCTTTTTTAATTAGAATTGTGCAACGTCATACATCTGCTTTGCATTTAGGACTGTAAAAATCCAGAAAGCGAAGCTCATTTCATGCAGTTCTTTTTGCAGTCATTTGTTCTTAGAGCTACGAAAGTTTCAACTACAGGTAATCACTTGTTCTTTAAGAATCAGGATACTGTATCAAGAAAGTGATCAAGAGGAGGAAAAGTTATTATGGTTCATCAAATGTATTTCATAATTATTTCAGATGTTATATAGTAATGATATAAAAATTAGTTTTATTGATTAAATGCTTGGTCTTCAGTGTAATTTATGTTTTTTGAAGGTTTTGATTAATCTGTGAAAGTAAAGCTGAAATTAATAATTAAACTCTAATGTAAAATTTTGCTAAGGTGTCATACTATATATTGAACAGAACAGGCCCGCGTGTGTGTCATGCATCATACATGCTTGTCTGTGACCTGTCTGCAGTGGATTCCAGCCATGGTTCATGGTCTGTAGCTTTTACAGTTATCTTGATAAGACTCCCCTCAGTGGTCTGCTGCTTGTCCCCTGTGGCTGATGGCCCTCCCTGGAGCTGTGGTGGCCGAGGGTGATGTAACCTCTCTAATTGTCCTTGCTTTTCACAGAGGAATGTCTCATCGCAGAGACACTGACTGCTGTTGGTGCCAGATTTCTGTGATCCAGGCTGAATTATTTTATTTAGCTAGTCACTGCTTTTAAATGACATTAGCTAAAAATAAATTGTACTGAAGTCTGAAATACTTGTAGCTCCTTCACTGGGAAGCTGTAACCGTTCCAGGCAAGGTTTTATGTGTGTTTTATTTTTGCATGGAATATTTTGCCAAATTAGAAGCTCCTTGAAGTCATCATTTATGTATAGTCAATTGAATTTCTTTCAGAGATTGTAAGCAGTTGTCTCTAGATACTGCTTTTGTATTGAGTATACTTCAATCTTTATCCAAAAAGGTTTAAGAAAATTTATTCCTCCCAACTTCAGCAGCTACTGTGGCGCCAGGCATTGAACAAGGCTTGAGAGCTTGTTTTCCTCTTCTTTCAATGGTGACTATTCTGAGGAAACATCAAGGATGAGAGGAGAAAACCCACAAAATCATGTACAGATAGGGAAGGTCTAAATTTGTCTCTAGGACTGAACTGAAGAAAGGAGAGGGGGAAGATGATTACTCCTGGAACTGAATGCCAGATGCCATAGTTCCTGTGGAACATGAAGCCAAAACCTGTCTGAGCAAATGGAGGCAGCAGCTTCCTGCTACCACCCTTAAGTCTTGTAGGGCACCAGGAGCAAATCTGCATTGCTAAGGCTAAGATTTGCAGCCATGAAGGTATCAGTATGGTATCGTGTAAAGGGATTTTTATTTTAATTCGATAAAAATACAGTAAATTACAGGGTTAGTTTGTTTTTTTAACCATCGTTTCCATTCAAGAGTGTTAATACATTCTTTGAAATCAAACACTTGACTTTGAAAGCTGAGCATTCAAAAAAGTTGGAAAATGTCGAAATAAAGATTGTTCAAACTGTTTTGTCTCTTGCATGTATGCATAAGTATGAGATCTTTAATTATGTGATCACATAATTTTTTCACAGGAGGAATGCTGCCCAGAGAATGAATCAGGGGTGTTTATTAAAGGAAGCTATTGGCCTCCAGAACCCTTGCATTAATTGCTGGAAAGCATAGTAATTTAAGTAGAGGGCTGCAGGAATCAAAAGCACTCTCTCCAGGCCATTTGAAAGCTCCACAGAAAGATTAGATTTTACTTTCTCATTTTGAAAGAGGTTTTATGTTATTCTGGGAGGTCACTTATTTGGGAGTGATCTCTGTGTTTCTAGTTGCTGTGGCACATGGGCCAAGGTACCTGGGCTCTGGGCACTGCTGCATTTGGAATGAACACAAGTGTGCTTTGAATGTGTAAAACGCTGTATAAATGCAAAATCCTCTGAAAAGTACAGCCTGACGTGGCAATGCCAGGATTGCCAGAAGACTTTTCTGGGTTTTAAGCAACCAGGTTCTAATTTGCAAAGTAGAGATAGCATCACCCTACTACAGTTCAGTTAATTATGTGTTTTGAAGCATTCCTGCTGAACATCATGTAAGGAAATTATATAGAATATAAAGTATATAATCATATAATTATACAATATATAGTTATAATATATTGCGTATAAGTATATGCCATACATTATAATATATAATATGGAATCCCATTCTGGCTAATATCCTATAAGGGAAGCTTTGGGAACAGTGCTGGCTGAAGGGAATAAGAAGTATGAGCAATCACTTTGCAATCTAAACAGATGAAGCAGAATGCTACAAATACTCAGTTCACTCCATAAACTGAGAATTCCCTTCATATTTGCTATCACTGCACTAGGTGAGGCAAGGACCTTGCAGAAGGAAAGCAGCATGTAATCATTTAGTTCAAATTATGTGTAGGTATATGAGTGGTTCTGTCATTTTAAGTGCTTGACTTTCTGCTGTGTTTGGTGGTGGGTTGCCTGGCCACCCCAAATGTGCTGAGACCTTTTAGATGCAGCTTTGGCAGATTTATTTTCCCCAAAGAGTTTTGGGGAGAGGATAAAAGGAACGTTAGAGCCAGATTTCTTGTTTGCTTTATTGTCTTGCCTTTTTGATAACTGATTTTTAGTGGAAGAAACTGAAATCCCAAAGACCATTTATTCCTTGGAGGAGGAGTTTTTAAATTTTGCAGAGTTGGCACTTGAGTATAGTGAGGATGTATGGAAATGTTTCAAGGTGAAGAGAGCCATAATGAATATATTATATATGTAATATATTTGATGAGGAAAAAAGAAACATTTTTTCTCCATAAATCTAATTCTTGAAGACAAACTGATTATGGTTTTGTTTTCCATAATACCGCTCTAGTCCAATATAAGGAATGCCACTTAATTTCCTAAACTAAACAGGAAATTAATTTTTTAAAAATCAAGTATTCATTATCTACATCTGAACTTATCCCTAAAAATTTTGATCGCCTCTCTTAATGATCTCTTTTATGTGTGGCAAATGTAAATATCTTGCTATTTTATATTAATAATCCTCTGCATCTAAGCCCCAGAGTAAAACCCAATCAAGAGAAAAGGCTAAAATTATTTTCCACTTCCTCTTGTTTTATATCTGTTCTCACACTTTTTTAAAGTTGCATTTACCATTTCTCAGGAGAATAAATCATAAATCTCTTCTGCTTTGGTGGGGGAACACATCTTCTATATCACACAGTATTATAGCATCACTTACAGTAGCTATTTTACTTTGCAGAATCACTTACAGGATATTAAGTGAATATCAGTTTTTCAATTGAAATGGACCAGATACTAGTTTTTAGGAAATTTGCCTAAATTTGCTGTTTCAGAAGATGTCAATGCCACGAGTAGTGGGGAGTTACTACATTTTTCAAACAGCACTATGTGAAATATGGAAACATTGAATGATTGTTTTAAATTCAAAAAGCTCTTTTGTCATTCTCATGCATGTTTTAGATGAGACATTTTTCTCCTGAATTGGAAGGAAATGAGATAGTAGCCTATCTGTTAATAATGTTACTCACTTTTCCTGGTAACATGCATTTTTAAATGACTAAAATATCTACTTAAAAAAAAAAAAAAGAGCTAACTTCAGAAGAGCAGAAGTCTGGTTTGCTGTTTATCTACCTTAATAGGCAGTATTTCACATGAAAGAATCAGTCTGGCTTCTTGTGAACTAACAGTGACAGGATGCAGGTATCATAAAGTGCTGTGATTATGTGCCTCCCAGGTATAATTCTGATAACCACTGAAGGAGTGCTGCAGCCAAGTCTTGTTGGTTTATCCGTCTATAAAATTTATTCTCTTTCTTAGACTGTATTTTGAAGCATTTTAGTAAGAAGTTCAAACTTGGTAGTGGAGAAATAATACCATTGTAGATCTGTTTCATAGTTTAACTTCAATTTGAATAACACGACATTTAAACAGATTGTGAAAGTAATTTTTTCTTAATACAGTTTAGTTACAGTTTCTTACATTTTAAGTTGAAATGGCTGTAACTGATCTTTGTGCCTACAAATGAAGGCTATTTTAATAATAATCTGCTGCCATATGACAGAAACATATATATTGTCATGTAATCCTTTGTCCAAAGACTCACACAGTATGTTCTCCAGGCTAAGAAAATAGAGTTATTACCTTTCCATGGTATCTGGGCAAATGTTATGTGAGATTCCCTGTCTAAGTGATCTCTGTGATTTTCCCTTTCACATTCGTCCTGCTGAGTCTTTAATGGGTATAACTACAAGAGCATTTTAGCTTGGATCAGGAACACTTAAGCCATTCTGAATTCTATCTCGTTGTTGTTCCCACTTGTGTCCCCTTGATTCCCACAGCCAGAGTGTGGGGTGGCACTGGTTACAGGAGGAGGCAGGGGAGGCTGGGCTGGGGGAGCACACAGTGTGTGCCTGCAGGCAAGGGCTGGCTCCATGGGACCCCGAGAGCAGCTGGGTTGCCTTCTCTGTAGGCTTCTTGGCCTGGGTCTGTGGGGTCTTCAGTGCCATAATAATCATAAATGAGACACACAGCAGTGCTGGCACCCACATTGGAGTGATCCAGTTGGAATTCTCTTGCTCCACTGTGGCTCCAACTCTGGAGTTGTCCGCTGCCTTCTCTTGTGCAGCCTTGTGTTGGGTGTGCACAGAGAGAGGTGGTGGGAGCCCAGGAGCTGTCAGGTGCTCCTTGTGTGCTGACAAGGCAGTGCCATCCCCGTGGGGCAAGAAGCAATAATAATGTCACCCCACGGAGATGCCCCATATGTACCACCTGGCCAGAATACTGAAAGCTTTGAGCCTCCATGCTTTTAGCTAAGAGTATATTGAGCAGTATTTTGTTTTTGTCTCTCCACAGTCACCAATTACAATAATGTGGTAGAAGCAAACTCAGATTCAGATGATGAAGATAAATTGCATATAGTGGAAGAGGAAAGTGTAACGGATGCAGCAGACTGTGATGCTAGTGTGCCAGAAGATGACTTGCCAACGGACCATATAGTATTACCAGAAAACAGTGAAAGAGAAGGGAGTACAAACAGTTGCTGGGAAGATGAAGGTATGTTAATTTTTACTGGTGATATTATGTAAAGAAAGTTGTCTAAAATGAAGAGTCAATAGAGTTTTTTTGGGGTTTTTTTGGTCCCTTTATTACTGAAATAACATGTAATATTCACAATCAAGAAAGAGGTTTTATAACATATTTATTTTACCATACTTCATGTTCTTCATTTGTTATTTGAAGCAGATTCAGAGGTGGATTAATTCCATTGGCATTGTTTAACATGAACTTCCAGACTAGATGCAGCATTCCAAAGGCTGATTAGAGACTAGTTACTAGCTCTTGGATTTTTCAAGTCTTTGCCTGGCAGGGCTCTGCCAGAGCTCCTTGTAAGGTTCAGGATTGGGTCAGCTTGGGGAGTAAGCAGTAAACAAAGAACAAACAAACAAACAACAAAAAAAATCAGATGTTAATTTCTCTCTTTTTCCTTGTTAAACAGAGGCAGAAAAAATAATTTTTAGAATATTAGTTTTAGAACTGGTTATGGAAGTCAAAATGAATCATAATTTCGAAAACACTGGAAGGAGGTAAATGTTGTACATATGCATCAGGTTTAGAGGCTGAAAATTTTAAGCAGACAGGAAATGTGTCTTTTTTTTACTGTGGAATCAGATACTGAGTTTCATAATATCACACAGCATGCTTACTTTTGAGCCAAATTGGGATAAATGCATAAATTAGTGGAATTTATTGTGGAATTTGGCCTTAATGCCCTGAAAGATACAGAATGTTTTCCAGCATATCCCTGTTTGTATCTGAACTCCAGCCACAATTCCTAGCATCCACCTTTTAACACTGGTGGTTTAATACACAGTGCATGACCTCACATCTAAATAAACTGAAAGCAGTCATATGGTCCCTAACTGCAGTCCAGCTGAGAGAGAGCAGCTGAGAGTTCAAAGAATAGCTTCAGCTCAGACTGTTTTTACATAGCTGCTATTGCCAAGGTATGCTGTGCTGGGAAATGAGTCTTTTGGAGCTAAATTATTGGGTAGGTAATTTTTTTAGTTTTCCTGTAATATCTTAGTTTTCTTGTGGGCTGTGTCTATCAGAAATTGTGGTTACATTAAAGTGGGCTCTGTGTAGGCTTGAACCCTTCAAGCATAGATGTAGGAAACCTGAAAAGGGGAAGGAAGAAGAGCACTGGCTCCCAGACATTTGGGTTCAAGATCTCTTGGACTGGATGTTTTCTGGAGATGCACCCATCACACAGCATTTCGGGCAAATTTCTGTGGGTTTTCAGGGCTCTAGACATGTGATGGCATCTTTTTTGACTCCTTATGTCAAATATACCATTTTTAACCTTTAAAAATTTGTTTGCTAAATTTCTAAATTCTCTTTAATTTTGAATTCTACTGTTATTGTAGATTTGCAATGTACACAATGTTTCTCTGCTTTGGAGTTTGCTAATGAAGACAGAATTTCATTGGTAGCCAGACAAAAGATTAATCAATAGCCATACAGGCTTGCTCAACAACCACAAATTTCCTCTGTAAAAATTACATATTCTGAAACCTCTTTTTTAGCAGTCTGGAAGGGCTTTGGTTTTTTAATTTGATAATAAGGGTTTTTAAAATAAATAGTTTAAATTTTTGGCAATGACTGTATGAGAAAAGTGAAGGCTACATTAGGTTTTATGGAGCTTTGATTTGCTAGGGTAGAATTAGAATACTGTTTACTCTTTTGATAGCTTTCCTAAAAGGAAAGGTATGAGCTGAAAATCACATCATCGGTCTTGGTTGCAAGTTAGAAATATGAAGAGAGAGGTACTGAATACATGATCTCTCTCATACAGGGAAATGTACTGGGATAGATGGTGTGCAGCCATCTTCAAGACTGGTGATTATCTGTAGAAAAATATACTCTACAGCAGTTTTAGTAAATTGTGTTTCACCAGTGAAGTAGTACTCAGTAGTTCTGGATTAGCTGAACTTGACAGAATGAGTTTTTTGCATATTTATTCTGTTCACGAATTGCCAAGAATAGAAACAACACACATAACATTTCTTTATCAGATTAGTTTCCTTCCGTTTCCAGTCATTCTAACTGAATTTCTAAAAGACCCTAGGAACAGGTGTTTTAAATATAAGGTGTGTTTCTCAAGAGGTTTAACTGAAACAGTCCTACAGGTTTAAAAAAGTGAACCACGTGTATCCTGTACAAGTTGTTGACAGTGTGCCAGCATTCATGTGTGCAATGATGCCCTAATATGATTCTTCTTTGCTTTAGTTAGAAGTAAAACCTATGCTACAATTAAAAGAAAAAAAAAAGGCAGGAGTTAAACTTGCTATATTAATGCTTTTTAAAAAGTATTATTATATACTGTAAGTATTTAGCAAACCTGGAGGCCTCAGGACTGGAATTAGGATATCTTTGAAAAATTGAAAATCTAAAAAAAAAAAAAAAAAAATGGGACTTTGAAATAGTCCTTTAAGTCATCAAATTTTAGGTTTTAGGTTGAACCTATAAGCTCAAAAGTGTGTTCTGGCATTTGGTGGGTTGTGTGGCATATTTTTGATCGAAAAGCAAACTACTAGTCAATACTGCAAGCTGTAAATAGTGCTTGCTACATGAGTATCAGAAAATTAGCTCTGAAGAATTTAAATTAGAAACTCTCTTGATGGGCTTTGGAATTTATTCCCTTCTCTTCACATAATAGACTGCAGTGGAAATTTCAGTGAAGTTTGTGCCTACAGCCAAAATTTCCACTTTGCTAGTGGTTTCAATTTGATCAGTTATCTTAGCCATGCAGAGATCTTTACTGTCAGCCAATGTCAGTAGTTCTCAGGCACGTTTGCTGCTAGTTAACACTGTTCCCTGTCATCTGAAAATCATCAACATTTAACCCTGGGAAGCCCCACTGTGTCTCTAAGCAGTAGCTCATAAGCAGTGATGAGATGTACAAGTCCAAGAACCTGTTTTACAGCTATCTGGTATGTCCAGCTGTAATACCAGGATGGATATTCATGACCTAGATGCTATTTGTGGAGACCCTATTTAAGCTGTCATTTAGCAGGTAGCTTGAATTTCCTCTGGAACTCAGAGCTGTGACTTCTGCTTGGTGGAAAAGGGTCTTAAGATCTGGTCCCCCATCATCACATCCCATTCTGTTGCTTCCCAGCTGTGTGATAACTGGGCTTCTGAGGACATGATTGCAACGTTGCCTTTCTTTGTGGATCATACATAGCTATAAAGATGTATATCTACTTCATATTTTTCAAATTACTAATTATTCCTACAGCATTTCCCTGTGGAAAAAGGTTTCTCCCTGTCTTCTACCCTACTTTTAGCTATTGGGAAGAGAGAGTACCAAACAGAGGTTAGGATTATTAGAATTGAGAGGGGGTTTTACTTCACTGTATTTATCTATAATTCCATAAATTCCTTGACACTCCCTTGTGAAGCATAACTTTTATTTGTACTGAAGCCAGTGGAATTTACTGAAGACACTGTGATTTAAATTTCCAGAGTAATAACTTACTGATATTCTCCCCCTCATGTAGATCCTATTTCATAATGGAGAAAAATCACAACCATCAAAAACCCTCCTTAAAGGAAAACAGTGGGTTTGTATCATGTTTGATTTTAAGGAATTAAATTTTGGGTTTAAATTTGAGTTGCGTCCAGTCATCCATCTTACAAACTCTGAACCAAGTCTGGTACCATGACCCAAAAATGTAATTAGATCACAATCCAGAACTGACCAATATAATACAGGCTGTTGGAGTTCGTTGGGGTTTTTTGAGGGTTTTTTTTAAATGTCACTTGAAATTAAGGTAAGATTTAAGAGTTGCAGTTTCCTTTTAAACACATTTCTTGTTTAAAGCAAGAAATATGTTTAAATTGTCACTATTTGCAGATACCTTGGGTCTGTGGTCTTCAGTCAAAGTAGGCAGAATTAAGAAGCTTTTCCTTTGAGGAAGCTGGTACTATTTGAGAACTTAAAAGTTCTCCTAGGATTTATCTTCTTTCACATAAAGGAGAAATTGGCTTCTCCTGTAATTAAAAAGCTGGAATGTTCCGGGCTTTTGACTTGCCTGCCTAAAGGATGTTTTCCTGCACTGAAGTATAGTGAAGTGAGGTAAATAGAAGTATAACAGTTGCCATTTCAGGTCAGAGCAGCTGTGTGCTCTAAACTTCTGCATCACCTAGAAGGCTTTTTCTGGAGTGTCGGTCTGAAGCATCCAAGGTTTCCATAATGAAACAATGAAATAACACTTTAGTTTCACATCTATTAGCATGGCATTATACTGATAAAGAGCAAACCAAGCAACATAACTCTCCTATGTACTCCTGCCATAAGCCAGGTACTGACAGAAATTTCAGCAGTGGCTTTTCCTGTGGGAACTTCCCAGTCCATGCTAACCAATGAACCGAAATGAAGAACAGCTTGGCCGTTTATTGATTTGAACCAACAACCTGTAGTGAGTTAAAACTTCCATGCTGCAGCCTTGAAGGCTGCAGCTCAGCAGAGCTGGCAGAGCTGGAGCAGCAGGTTGGCTCTGCAGCATTGGTTCTGCAGACTCATACCGAGTATTGCAATCGATACGTGAAGCACATCTATAGCGCACAGTTGTTCTGAAGGGGGAGCACGTGTTTAAAATCCTTTTATTTTTGTTTAGTTTTTTAAGGCAATCACAGCCTTGAGTGGTTTCCATATGATTTGCAAGAATGAGAATACATTAGGTTGCTGTTTGCAGACATTACCAGCAAATTATCAATGATTTCTGAAAACCACTAATTGGAGAAAATAACATAACTGCATTTGTTTTATGATGCTCTGATTTCTGGAAATAATATTCCAGTGTATCAGATGGCTGCATTTGTAGATGGGGTCACTTAAGTAGCTGACTCTTTATTTGCTGGTGAAACACACTGTCCATGTCTTTACCTCTCTTCACATAATGGTCAGTGTTTAGTATTGCTTCCTTTTAAGGTTTGGTTTCCTTAAGTATGAAATATTTTTGTGGTTCAACTGATCACACACTGCTGAAATAATGTGCCATCCATATTTTTAAAAGAACATTGTGTTTAAATGCACTTCTAAACAATACAGGAATGGAAAGCACTGCTGAAGAAATAACTCAAAGTGTATTAAGTTGGTGTGCATGTGGCTTCTGTTGTTGCTGTTTTGTGGGGTTTTCTTTAAATAGTCATTCTTTTTGTGAAATGTGCTATTTCAGCTGGAAAAGAAAGAAAGGAAATCCTGGGGCCTGAAGCTCAGACAGATGAAATTGGATGTACAGGTATTTCTTTGTTAATCTGAGTCCCTTATTCATAAAGTGCAATTGAATTTTGATTAGGTGACCATCATTCCAAACTCTTTGGAATTCTCCCACCTCTGTTTATAAAAATGCTTGCTTTTCCATGTTTGGGGTCTTAAACTGTAAACACTATTTTAGCTGAGGAGAAAAGTCTGGGCATCTTTTAGTGTCCAGGGTCCGGAGGTGTAGGTGACCAGTGACACAGAGCAGCCCTCCCTCCCAAGGACTGACCACACAGCTCCAGCAGCACCACATCTCCAAAGGGCAAAACAAGGAATAGCAATGATCTTACATGTAGATGTCAACAGGTAGTGTTTTAAACTATGAAGAAATATACAAAAATAGACTTAAGCTAATACTGTATTTTATTACCAGCTCCTCTGTTTGTACTGATTACACAGAAGGCAAAATAAAATGTGTGCTTCAGTTTCAGACTCAGATACAGGTGGTTTGTTATTTTTTCCATTTCTCTGCATGACAGAAGATTGATATATATCCCATCCAAGTTTTTAAAAGTTTATGGGGGGTTCATTTAATTCCCTTATTAGATAGGTAGATAACATCAGAGTAAGTCTTACTTAAAAGCAAACTCACATTGATGTGTTTTAAACTCTAGTTTCACATTCTTTTCAGTTCCTATAAAGTCAGTTCTCTCCACGTAAGTATGGAGAGCTGCATTATTCATTGCGTTATAGTCTACGTGTGAGAGATTGCCTCATGTCATAAAAAGATTTTGTCAAATTGTAAATTGAGTATGTGACTTCACACTGAGATATGAATCATAAAACTTCTCTTTCCTATTAAAAATATGTCTCACATTAATGGTGGAGAACATCTGTCATGATTTAGGGTGCTACAGGCAGAGCTTTCACAGAATGTTCCACCATGGTAAAAATAAACTCTATGAACAATGTAGTTAAGCAAGTACTTGGGATCAAATATTTATTATACAAGCATTAAGTAAAATATTTAATTTATTATTTGCTAATTTTTCAATACAGTTTTTCACTGGGTTTTTCTCTTAAGTTTTTAACGGGAAAATGTTGAAGGTTGTTAACTATATCTGAAGCCTTTTTGGTAGCCATTTCCAATGCCAGAGAACAAGCCATTCAGAGTTCAAGTTTGCTGCATTTATCTGGCCAGCTTGTTACTGAGTTTAAATACCCTCTGAGTTTCTGCTAATGAACGTCTATAAATAACATTAAGAATTGTGTCTTGAAGGCAACAAGTGTACTTTTGCAAACACAGGAGTCAAGATGATAAACTGGCCTTCCAACTACAAGGCCTAAATCACAGTTTATGTTGCATTTAAGATTTTTAGTGGTATTGAGAACAGCTAAATTTGAAATGATAAAAGTGCACTGAGTTAAAGAGGCTAACTATGTTTAGTCAAGTTTTTAAATATCATTATGCTACCAGATCTTTTAAAGCATGGCATAATCTGGCATCTTAAAGGGATTGACCTATACTAGTATCTGTAAAGAGTTTTAAAATCCTTGGCTAGAGGGAGATTTGGCAATGTGAATTACTGAATCTCATTTATGTTCTTTTTAGACTTAACTTCGTATCTTGTGGCTTGTTTTTCACACTTAGTTAAAGAAGATGAATGTGATTCTGATGCAGAAAATGAGCAAAACCATGACCCTAATGTTGAAGAATTCCTTAAACAAGAAGATACAGCTGTTATCTACCCTGAAGCACCTGAGGAGGACCAGAGACAAGGCACACCAGAAGCTAGTGGTCAGGATGAAAATGGTAAATATGTCATCAGTTCTGTTCTTATGAAATCAGTTGTACTCACCAACCCAAAGCTTCTGCTGTACTTCAGACAGCAGTGCATATACATGTAATTATAGAGGAAAAAAACCCTTAGCTAAATAATTATAAGAGGATAGGATCATCATGCAAAAAACATTTCCACTTGATTTTGTGAAATATTCAGTTGTGTGAGTACCTAAATGATAGCCTCAAGTCATTGAAAAGTTCAAGTTTTCACAAATCCATTCAACGTCATTATATAAATGAACAGAATAAATGCTTATTAAATATAATAAAATAATAGGAAAATATTACAGTTTTATATAAGAATACCATAAGGAGAGTTATAAAATGTTTCTTTCATTTTTTATATTTCTAAACAAATCTCCCAAAATGATCTATTAGATAGAATTGCTTTTATTTGGTAGGCAGTCTGAGACAGTCTTTTGGGTTTTTTTGCCTGGAAGGACAGCAGCAGAGAAAAAAGAAGCATTATTTATACAAAAATGTTTATGTGAAAAAGTAATGACCTGTTGTTATTTTTAAGTAGATGTATTTTTTTTTCCTCTGAGGAAGTTTCATGCTAAGGTGTTTTGAGTGAGATGAGAAGTTACACTTTATTAATTTCTTCATCATTAAATACTTGAAGACGAATGCTGTTGAGATTGGTTTTGCATTCTGCGTGTTTTCTCTAGTGTTCAGCTTAGATAGTTTGTGACAATTGGAGTATTTATGATTTTTCAAGAAAAAGTAACAGCCTACTTAAATGGTTAGGTGTTGTATTCTAGGTGTTTTAAGAAATGAATATAACTGAACAGATAAATGTCATTGTAGCTGAAGTCTGCTGTACTGGAGTCTAAGGGAGAGCAGTGAAAAAAGTAAAGATAACCTTTTTGTTCTGCTCCTCCAGAGATTTTATGCTATTACAGATTTTACTTTTAAAATACATTCATTAATTTAAGATTTTAATATGTGGTTGCGGTGGCACATATTGTCAAGTTAGTTTTACAGACTTGCCATGTGATGTCCATGTAATCATTAAAAATACATATTTGTATTAATCATTTAAATTGGACCTATCCCAGTAACTTCACTGAGAAGTATTGTGAAGATCACAATGCTGAATAATAGTGTTTAGTGTTTTAATCATTTTAGAACAGAAAATTCCAAAATATAATGACATTTGGTAAAGATGCATGCTTCCAAACTGGGAAAGTGGACAAGACAAGTGACAGAATCAGATTTTTCAGTGACTTTGGGAAACTGCTTTCATTTCTCCATTTCCTCCAATGGAAATAGAATTTAAGTTAACATGCTTCTGACATTTCCACTAAGTTGTATTTGTGCTGAAATGGAGTATTCTTGATGTCAGATGGGTTGAATTGTAGATGGTAAAAAGAGAATTGAAAGGAAGTATCCTTGGTCTACACGTCTGGGGATGACTTTGTATTGGGACAACTCAACTAAACCAGGAAAAGCAGAAATGGATAGAACAAAAAATCCCTGTGTGTAGGGGTCATTTTGATTGTTACTGTAACAAGTGAAAAAGGACCTATATAACAGAAGAAGTGGTGATTTTTAGTAATAAGGAAAAGTGGTCTGATTGCTTTTCACTGTTGCAAGATCAGTGGCACATTCATTAAAAATTAAGTTAGTAAATTCTGCACAAACAGAATTAATTGCTACTTTGTAGAACATATAATCAGTCTGTGGTGATAACTGCTGGAAGAGGTCATGAAGGTAAATAATTCAGAAGTACTTTCTAAAGTACTGGTTCATTTATGAGTATTAATAATTCTTACAGTTCAGAAACTTAAAATGACAGCATGTACAAATGTGCCCTTTGTGCGTCAGAGCATAAAATGTTAATCAGTAAAGACCTTCCACCTTTCTCATGCTCAGCACAGTGCATAGGTGCATCCTTGCAACATTTGCTTCCTGTTTGTCTTGAAGCAAGGAAGAGTGGCAAGGTCTTTGGAGGATATCACACCTGTAAATTGATGGTTTGATCAAATACAGTAAGCCCTACATTTATTTGAACATACTTTATATCAGTTTATAAAGAATTTTTTTTTTTGATCCTTTAAAGGATCAAAAAAAAAAATTAATTTTTCAAGGATAGAATGAGTTACTGTGTGGCTAAACATACACTGGTAAGAAGGGATGGAGCTGAAACTTCATAAATGGTAACTTCTTGAAATAGACTTGTGAAATAAATATTTACCTTCAATCTTATTTCACTTTTCCTTGTATGAATAGAGAAGTACTTTATGTAAGCCAGCAAAATAGCTTCCATAGATCACATTAGACTCATATATGTGGCCTCACGTTTGATCTCTCTGCTTTCTGTCCTGCAGACACATACATATCTGTGAATCACAAAATGGTTTGGGTTGGACAGGACCTTTAAAGGCCATCAAGGTCCAGCCCCACTGAAATGAGCTGGAGCATCTTCAACCTCATCATGTTGCTCAGAACCCTGTCCAAGCTGGTCTTGAATATTTCCAGGAATGGGACATTTGCCAGCCCTCTAGGCAACCTGTTGAAGTATCTTACCACCCTTATAATGAAAAATTTCTGCTTTATATCTAGTCTTCATCTAGTCTCTTTTGGTTTAAAACCATTCCCTCTTGTCCTATCAGCATATTGTGCTGACTCTCTCCAAAGTACATTAGAGAGCAAGGTACAAGGAGCAACCATACCATAGTGTGGGAGGTTGTGTAATAACTGAGGAAAAAAATCTAAATTATCACTAGTCCTTCTCTAAAATAAAAATGGAGCTTCCAGCAGCTGCATGTTTTCTTACAGTCATAGGTGTAAATGTAAAGCCTGTTTGTTGCTGGTTGTAAGTGTGGAAGTTGTTTATTTAGGTCTGGTGCATTGTCTCTCCTGTGCAGGAACACCTGACGCATTTTCCCAACTGCTCACGTGCCCGTACTGCGATCGAGGGTACAAGCGATTTACCTCCCTGAAGGAACACATTAAATACCGCCATGAAAAGAATGAGGATAACTTCAGCTGCACCTTGTGCAGTTACACGTTTGCATACAGAACGCAGCTCGACCGCCACATGACGTCACACAAATCAGGAAGAGATCCAGTAAGTGGTGTTTGAATTAGGGGTTATTGTCCTCTGCAGCAACACTGTGGTTTGTTACGTGGGCAGAAATGTGCAGAGCAGGTGAACTGCTCGCAGCAGATCATCTGAGTGCTGATGAGCACACTCTCAAGCTTGCTGTTCAAGTCAGGCTTTTTCTGTACCTGTCAAAAGCTGGAATCTGAATTCCTGTTTTCATTCATCTAGGCAATAGGGTTGTTTTCAGAAAGCTTCATTACATTTATGGGTAATTTGTTGGTTTTTTTCTGTTCATTGTCTACCATTGCATAAAAATTATTACATCTAATTTCAAGCCTTTAATGAAACGCTTCCTTTTTTTTCATAAGTCCTGTTTGAATGATTCACAATTTGCTGTAGCATTTTTGCCCTTAAGAAACAAACCATTGTGTTGCTTGTACTGTGAGGTACAGTTTACAAATGCAATTCATGCTGTAAGACAATATACAAATAATTAGTGTGTAAAATATAGTGTTTCAGTACTAAATGAAGCAACAGAAAAGGCCAGAGATGTTATGAGCTTGATTTCTCTGGTTCATGGGTTGACCTGAGGGCATGGGTCCCTGGAATGTCTTCCATGAGTTAACCATCTGATCATTTCAGAAGATCCTGAGACTCTGTTCTCCTGTCCTTCTTTTTCTTTTCTCTTTTTATCCCCACAATGTCCCATCATTCATTCCCAGCATATGCTTCCATAGTTTATCAGAGGCACTCTGAGGCTTAGGAGCCAACTGAAACAGTCAGGAATTTTCCAGAGGAAAAAAAAATACAGATTTTCCACCAGCAAGTTTAAGAGGCCTGGAGATGTTTCTTTCAGAGGACAGACTAGAAAGATCGATATCCTCCAGAAATGAGGCAGGAGACAAATATAATGGAAAAATGCAAAACAGGATGTAAAAGTAAAGGTACTTCCAACATTTCTGGTAGCACCAAACCAACAGGCTGTAGTCCAGAGTAAAGGAAGATGCTTTACTTGATGAAACCAGAGTAAAGGATGCTTTTCTACACAGCGGCTGTTAACCTCCATCCTACAAAATATCACCAGGTTCAACAATTTAACAGGCTTAAAAATTTATTATACATTTTTATACCCGAGTGTTCACATTCACAGGTCAATTAAAACGGTACAAGAAGTATCAGCCATCCTGATGCAAGAATTTTATTGTCTCAAGCTTTGGAATAATCTCACCAGCATATTCTGGTGTGGTCGTTCTTTTTTACTCAAATATGCTTCCCATGAACAATTAATTTCTGTTTCACTTCCTTTTTGGCTTGGCTTGCACTTTAAAAGTTACTTTCATCTTATGTACATCTTATATTTCTAACTATAAAAGCTATGAATGCTATTTATATAATGCTTTTCTTGTGGGCTACCACATTTGTTTCCAGTCTTTTCAGTTACAAGCCTGAAACTATAAGAATAAAGCAGTTGGGGGAGATAGAAGCCTTTCCCATATTTGCATGTAGTTTGTTTGAAAAAATAAAAAATACCAAGTGATTAAACACTCTCAGAAGAGTTGCTAAAAAGGGGAGCTTAAACTGTATTCCCATAAAAATATTTTAATGGATTTGTACTTTTAAAGGCACAGTTGTATTCGATTAATGTTGTTTCTGTGGAGTATCTGGAACTCAGTATTACACGCATTTCAATGTGTTCTATTCTCTCAAGCCATAGCCAGAACGAAAACTACAATAGTTTAGATACTGGGCGAATTTGAAATACTTGTTTGTTTATGTTATTATCACGAAGTTGTCATGTCTTCAAAATTGGCTGTGTATACATGATTACATAATTTGTGTAATGGAAGATGAACTTTTGTCCTTAAAGAATAGACCTCCTGGTTGTGGATCTTAAACAGCTGCATGTTTAAAACTTGATGTCTTATTCCTAAAGAACTTCACCTGACCGTAGATTATTTGCAGAACTTTGTTAGCTGGTAATGTCCATCATGTGACAATTTTGTAGTTGTTCTGTACAAAGAACCAATGAGCAAAGATAAAATCTAGCTTAGTGAAGGCAGTGGAAGTGGTACCTGCACACTGGGCCTTCTGAGCCAGGGGAAGATATGCAAAACTTCTACTTCTGTTCCAGCAGAGAGCTGAGAGCCATCCTCCACCTTTTTTTTCCCTCTCTCCTACCCATGCTCCTCACGGCACCCTTGGCTGCTGTTACACCACTAACAGTTGGTAGGAGGTGATGCTGCATGTGTCATCTGCCTTCACATGTGAAGCACCAGAAGAGATGTTGAAGTTTGAAAAAGTGCTTCTTATATTTGTTTTAATCTTTTTCTCATCAATTTATGAAGCACCTGTAGGTAGTCTTTCAAAATTTCATGGTGTTGTGCACACTGCTGAGAAATGGCAGTTCTTGGAAACCATGGTAAACCATCTGTGAAAAACCCCTGATACACCTATAATTTCTGTCTTCCAAATAACTTTTGAGAGTTCTCATTAATTAGTTTTGTTCTCTGCTGTGAGAGGGGTGGGCTTCAGTCCTAAGCACAGTAAACATTTAGTGTGGGGATGTATTAGTGGCTAGTTACAGAGTGTAATGCTGATGTTTCTTCTTTCAGTCCTTGAAGGAGTGCAGAATATTCTTTGAATGTTGCAGTTAATTATTTAACGAGCAGAAAACAGCAATTATGTACAGTGTATTAGAAATATATCATGTATCACAGGCACAAACTAATGTGGCTTTAACAGTGCTGAGATGGGGAAAACCATTTGAATCTGAAGAAATGAAAATGAAGGTGAAAGTATTACAGGTGGTGCTTTGGAGAAGTGTCTGATTTCTGTTACATTTAAAGAAGATCTTTCAAAGTAATTCTGAAGAAGTCCCAGATTTATAAAGCAGTATTATGAGAGACAGCAAGAAAGCTGAACAGAGAGTTACAAATATTAGAAGCTAAGGTAAAATAGATTTGGAAACACTACCTAGCAGAAAGCTTAAAGCACCTTACAGCTGTGACCAGGAAAACAGGAAAATGTAATAAAAATTCGATAAATTGAGTGTGGACTTCCATGCTTTAGAAATAGAACATTAGATTTAAAGATTTTACAGTCTGGAGCAGAAACCTTTCTGACAGATTGAATACATGCACTGATATTTAGTATGAATATTTATGTAGTCCAGGACCTGCAGTAATTGTATATATCCTGAGATCCATTAGCTGGTATAGTTCAAGTCAAACAGTAGTAACTGATTCTCAGCAGGCTTAAGTAAATCCTGACATGGCCCTCTAGACTCACTGCAGTTGGATCATTAAAGTGAAATGCAGTGAGTCAGCCACAATCTTAGAGAACATCATCTTCAAGGAACTTAGTTAAATGGAGCTGAAAAGCCATGTGAACTAGCAAAAGACAGCTGACAAACCTGGGAATGGGGGTCAGGTGCTAACCAGGATAAGTTAGAGTGGAGACCTCACTGCAGAGGCCAGGGGAGGCAGGAAGCAGCCCACCCTGAGCAGAGTGGGAGCAGTATCTGCTGAGGTAAATCTGCAGCTTAACCAAATGCTTCTCCCAAGGGAACTGTTGATTTAGAGTACGTGGGAGTAATTTAGATGATCTTATTTCAATTTGTCTTCTGTTAAAGGAGGACAGGGAGTAGAACAGGCAGGGTTGATAGTTTGGACAGCTTATCTCATAGCAGAGAGTTCAGACTTTTATCCAGCAACCTGCACAGCCACAGGTTCTTCAGATCTGCAGGCATGTCTCACAGCAGGGTCATCATCCTGTATTTTATCCATCCCTGCTTCTCAGCACAGTTCTCAGCCCCAGTTGTGTCTATGCTCAGGAAGAGCCCCAGCACCCAATGAGCATCTGCTCCCAGTGCTGCCAAGCACAGCAGGCCAGAGCTGGGGGTAGGAGTTCCCTCCATGCTTTCACACCAGAGGCAGCTGATCCACACCTGCAGGTGGTGGTGGGCAGCTTGTTTGTCCCCAGAGTCCATGAACAGCTCTGTTCTTGAGTTTATGAAAATGCTTACCCTGGTTACCAAATATCTGCAGTGCATCCCAATAGTGGTAGAGTATCTTTTTGCCAAGTGAGCTCTACTTAAATAGGGGCTGCTGGGTTTTTTTAATACACAAGTTGTTTGAACAGAAAAAATCCTAATTCCTCCGTTTTATGTTGGTAATTAAACTGCTTCAGCTTTAAAAGTGCTTGTAATTTTTGTCCTTAAAAATACACATCCATAGACTTATACAGTTTGTGGTAAAATTACAGATCTTGCACATACATGTCATGTATACACTACATATATTTGCATGTTTGTCTTAGCTTTTGCTTTTTTTTAAACTGGTATAGCATTAAAGACAAAACAATTTAGAATTTAACAATAAGTGCTCTCACAAGGCAAAATCTAACAAAAATAATCACAGAACTTCAATGAAGAGGTTTGGTGTTGTGTACTCGGGAAAGCCCTCCATATTTTTATTTATTTGGGTTTAGTTGCTCACATTTATTTTGCAAATTAATTGTGACCAGGAGTACCTTTCTTGTCACTGTGCTACCTTCTCGTGAACAATCCTGTGGCATCATTATACAGGGGAATCCAAGGCCAGCAGTAAGCCCTGGGAGCATGTAAATGGAAAAATCAAGTCAACTGATTAAAGTTTAAACAGGCTTCCATAGACTTTAATATTTCTCTGTCCTGAAGGAAATATTCTGTTGGTAGTGGGCTTGGGGTTTTTCCTGATGGTTTTGCTTTCACAAGTAGAATTTGCATTCATGCTGGAACTTCCTACTAACACGTCAGTATAAACTTCACATGAATTTAGGAGAAGAGGCAACTATATTTTGCATTTGTTTTGTTTCTTTTTACTATGCCAGATTTATTCAGAAGAAAGGTGTGCCTGAGTTTTTACTTGATTTGTAATTTGTTTCTTTTTCCATACCACCTTCAGTCTCTTACAATTATGGTTGATTCTTTTTGGGTTTGTATTGCATTTTCTCTGTTGCAATGTGAAAATGCAAAGTGTTTCTGCAAAATGCTGTCCTGTACAATAATTAAGACTTCTTTCCAACAGAGACATGTGACGCAGTCCAGCGGTAATCGAAAATTCAAGTGCACTGAATGTGGAAAAGCTTTTAAATATAAACATCACCTAAAGGAGCACCTACGAATCCACAGTGGTAAATAAATCAAGCATTGAATTGAGTATTGATGTTGCCATTTCTGCTCTTTATAACTCTGATGTAATAGCAGTCTTGTAAGTCTAAGTTTAAAATACTAATGTTTTCATTATTTTTTTTCCCTCTGGAATACTGCAAACACTGACTATAGCCTTCAGCTGTGTGTGGGGAGTATGTAGAAAAAGTCAAGGGGATTTACAGTTGCAACTTAATGTCTTACAATTAAGGAAAATTTGACTTGTTGTGGGAGAAGTGGGGACACCTTTCTGGTCGTTTTCACTTTTTTCTGTCAGTTTTTTCTTCAATGTCTGCAGATCATTCAGTGCGTTACAAGACTTGCTAGAGAATTTTAATTGATAGTAGTCAGGACATAAGAACTGTGTGTTCCTGCTGTGGCTATAATTGTCAACATTCGAAATTAGTCATATTAAAGTAGACTCAGGACACAATTTATTAGAAAAGTTAAAAGAAATGTTATATAAGAAGTTAGAAGTTAGTGGTGGTGCTGCTTTAATGGAATTCAATGAAATCTGTGTTATCAGATAGAGAAATACTGGAACACATCATCATGTGAGCTCCATCCTGTATCTACTAGTGGATGACAAACTTATTTAAGGAGCCTTGGCTCAGAGCTATACTCTTACTGTTCAATTCACTAGATAAGATGTTTTTTTTCCCTGGGATCTTTGAGAGGTCATTATGATGTATTTGTTCTGGTAATTATTGTTTGAAGTTACGCTGTAACCTGGTTAACTGTTGCATATGNTTTTTTTTTTTTTTTTGTCTTTAGGAGAGAAGCCATATGAGTGCCCAAACTGCAAGAAACGTTTTTCCCATTCTGGTTCATACAGTTCACACATAAGCAGTAAGAAGTGTATTGGTTTGATGCCCGTGAACGGTCGAGCCCGGTCAGGGCTCAAGATGTCTCAGTGCTCCTCCCCTTCCCTTTCTGCATCACCAGGTAGCCCAGCAAGACCACAGATACGACAAAAGATAGAAAACAAACCCTTGCAAGAGCAGCTTCCTCTTAACCAAATTAAAACTGAACCTGTGGATTATGAATTCAAGCCCATAGTGGTTGCTTCAGGAATTAATTGTTCAACCCCTTTGCAAAATGGGGTTTTTAGTGGTGGTAGCCCATTGCAGGCAACCAGTTCTCCTCAGGGTGTGGTGCAAGCTGTTGTTCTACCAACAGTAGGTCTGGTGTCTCCCATAAGCATCAATTTAAGTGACATTCAAAATGTACTAAAAGTGGCAGTGGATGGTAATGTAATAAGGCAAGTACTGGAAAACAATCATGCTAATCTTGCATCCAAAGAACAAGAAACAATCAACAATGCATCTATACAACAAGCTGGCCATTCCCTCATTTCAGCTATCAGTCTTCCTTTGGTTGACCAAGATGGGACAACCAAAATTATCATCAACTACAGCTTGGAGCAGCCAAGTCAACTTCAGGTTGTTCCGCAAAATCTAAAAAAAGAAAACTCTGTTCCTGCAAATAGTTGCAAAAATGAGAAATTACCAGAAGATCTCACAGTGAAGTCTGAGAAAGATAAGAACTTTGAAGGAGAGACCAATGATAGCACTTGTCTTCTTTGTGATGACTGTCCAGGAGATCTTAATGCACTTCAAGAATTAAAGCACTATGAAACAAAAAGCCCTCCTCAGCTTCCCCAGCCCAGTGGAACAGAAGCTGAGAAACCCGAGTCCCCTGTCCCATCAGAAACCGGGGAGAACAACTTGTCTCCTGGTCAGCCACCTTTAAAGAACCTTCTGTCACCCCTAAAAGTGTATTATGCATTAAATGCACAACCAAGTGCAGAAGAGCTTTCAAAAATAGCAGATTCCGTAAACTTACCACTGGATGTGGTAAAAAAGTGGTTTGAAAAAAAGCAAGCTGGACAAATTTCTGTGCAGTCTTCTGGACCATCTTCTCCTGAACAAGTTAAATTAAGCAGTCCCGCAGACAGTGATGATCAAGCAGCAACTACAAATGTGAGCGAACCCCAGAACAGCACAAACAACTCACAAAATCCTGTCAGTACAACAAAATCTCAGACTTTACCAGGGGCTTCAACTCTGAATGGTTCACACAGTAGCACGCCATCTGCATCACCACTAAACCTTTCTTCATCAAGAAATTCACAGGGTTACACGTACACAGCAGAGGGTGTACAAGAAGAGCCACAAATAGAACCTCTTGACCTTTCGCTACCAAAGCAACATGGAGAACTGTTGGAAAGATCTACCATAACTAGTGTTTACCAGAACAGTGTTTATTCTGTCCAAGAAGAACCTTTGAACTTAACTTGTGCAAAAAAAGAACCACAAAAGGACAACGGTATTACAGACTCTGATCCTATTGTAAATGTAATCCC
This sequence comes from Rhabdornis inornatus, assembly GCA_013397075.1. Lineage (NCBI taxonomy): Eukaryota > Metazoa > Chordata > Aves > Passeriformes > Rhabdornithidae > Rhabdornis > Rhabdornis inornatus. The sequence goes on along the minus strand of VWZS01000915.1, from coordinate 1,611,263 downwards.
ACCAAGTGCCAATCCCATAAATATTGCTATACCTACAGTCACTGCCCAGTTACCTACAATTGTTGCCATTGCTGACCAGAACAGTGTTCCCTGCTTGAGAGCTCTCGCTGCCAATAAGCAAACCATTTTGATTCCACAGGTGGCTTATACATACTCTACTACAGTTAGTCCTGCAGTTCATGACACAGCACCAAAACAGACCCAAGCCAATGGAAATCAGGTACTTCGGTCCCCATATTCCTACATGATGTATATATGATGTATTCAATATGCATTTGTTTTGAACTAACGGAAAACTATCAAGATGAACTAAATAAAAATATAAATACAAGCTGTCAGGCTTATTTGACTTGATTGTAAATGGGTGATAGATATTACTGTTGTGCCCTCTGCAAAGCTAGTTAGCTCAGGCAGCTTGAGTCCAGACTGTTGTGCATGTTGTCCAGAAGCTGTTGTGCATGGACAACTCAGTTATTCTCTATATTTGATCTTCTAGGACATTAGTGCTCGCTATTTTAAAGACCATCTAATGCTCCTGATCAAAAAGCAAAATAAAACCATGGCTTCTGTCTTCTGCTGGCTCTGTATCTCCTCTTTCCCCATATTCAGAAGATAAACTCTTTGGAACTTTTGGCTGCTTCTTTCATGCTGCTCTGCTTGCATGGTTTGCAGAGTAGCTGAACTCATCCTACACCTTAATAGCACTTTAAACAAAATGCATATATATTCTCAATTGAAAGTCGGGGAGATATTTATCTTCATCTGCCATTCCTGTATCCCGGCTTGTTCCTCTGTGGGTGCATCCAGATGTGATCTAATTGGGGTCAGTCCTCCTGAGAATCACCTGTGCACATGAAGGTAGGGACAGGGCAGAACAAAAAAAGTGTCTGAGTGTTTCTACTTAAATTTTAGAAGCTGTCTGTCTAGCATTTTATTCAGGCTTCCATATTGCCAGAGATTGAGGAGCCTTGAAGAGTTACAATGCTGCTTATGTTAAAAGTGTGAGGCTAACATTGTACATTTTTATATTCAGATTTGGTATCTGATAAAGTGTGTGTGTAGTAATGCTGCCGATGTCAGTAGAAACTACTGTGCTTTTACAGGGAAGCTTTAGTTCTTAAAATGCTTAGAAATACACAACAATTATAGTTTTGAAACTATTTACTCATTAAGCTATTTGAAGTCCCCTAAATTTTGGGTTAAGCAGTACTTGTGGTAGTTTCATGAGGAAGAGGGTAGTCAAATATGCAAATTCAAATGGTAACTTAAGTAGCTTCTATGTGAAAACTTCAGCAAAAACAGTCTTTTAGCTTCATAAAATCTGTGAGGCAGCAAAAAGTAGGTGACCAGTTATAGCTGAAAAATGCAGTTAGGTGGCAAATTTGCTCTTCCTACTTACTGGAAAGCTCTACAGGTCTGTAATATTGCATTTATTTTATGGGCCCTAAAATACAGCATGCCAGCGTAGCTTAGACCTGGCCAACAGTCAGATTTGGATGTGATTAAAGCCAGTCCCAGTGAGGATTCTGCATATGGATGGTGGCAGAGACTGCAAAGCAGAACAATGCAGTAAAGGATGTTTTTTTGCTGTGGAAGTCTAAACAATTCTGCTTTGCTGTTTATGGAACTGAATGAGAATAGCAGCATCAGTTTATGTGGGTGACATCTTTTATTGGACTTAACTTTTTTTGTAATTTTTCTGAAGGATGAAAGGCAAGACACTAGCTCAGAAGGAATATCCAATGTAGAAGATCAAAACGATTCTGATTCAACACCCCCAAAGAAAAAGATGAGAAAGACAGAAAATGGGATGTATGCATGTGATTTATGTGACAAAATATTCCAGAAGAGCAGCTCATTATTGAGACATAAGTATGAACACACAGGTATGTACCAGGAAAAGACTTTTCCAATCGTTATTTCTTTGGTAACGTGTAACTGATAATCTCAACTGAAATCCAGTTCTCAGACAGTGTAGGGAAATATAGCTGTCCTTACTGCCTGTGCTAAACTTTCTTTAGAAACCCCTGTTTTTGCATATCTGTTTGACAGAACAGCAATTCTTAAATAAAGCCTTTCTTTAAATTTGTTAGACCTAAACCCTAAATAGAAAAAGGGGAGTTTTTGCATCTGGCTTGTGGATTATCGCTGTGAGCCACAGCTTGTAACTGAGGATATATTGCTTTTAATTTACCTTGCCTGGTTTTAATTTTTTTTTAATTAAAAAATAAAAATTGGGGAAAAAAGGATCATGTATGTATTTGATACTGTACATGAAAAGCAGCATGCCTATCTGGCATGAAGGATTTTCAAATTGAGGCACATTTATAATGACCTGAAGTTAACAGCTTCAGCTATTCATTAGACATCAAATTTAACCACTAAAGAACACCCTTTTGGCTTTAATTTTTATTTTTAATTTCTCATAGTTGTTCCTTTTGGCTCTGGTTCTGGTATCTTTAGGATTTTTTTAATACCTCTTGCTCTCTTATTTCTTCTGTGATGTCTTAAAGTAAAAATTCTTTTTTTTTATTGGTTAGGTGCCAAATATATATATTGGGTTTTGTTTTATATATTCCTTTCTTGCTGGCTCTGTTATCTTCTCTTTCCTCACATCCATAAAATAATCTCTTTAGAACTTTTGGCTACTCCCTTCATGCTGCTCCACTTTCTTGGTTCACAGAGTAACTGAACTATTATATTCATTATATTTCTGCATATTAACATTTTAATGTTATCTCACATATAAAATTAAAAGCATAACAAATTCTTTTTTGTCTTGATCAAGTTTCTCAAGTTGTATTCATTAAGTGTTTCTAATTTCATACCTATCCTGTCCTGAGACTCTTTTAACTCTTGTTTTTCCTAACACAATTGTTCTTCTCCTACCAGTTTTAAGTTCAATGCAATGTTCAAAATCATAGAATCATTTAGGTTGGAAAAGACCTTTAAGATCATTGACTCCAACCATTAACCCAGCGCTGCCAAGTCTATTGGTAAGCCATGTCTCAAAAGTGCCACATCTGCTTGTCTTTTAAACACCTCTGGGGATGGTGACTCAACCACTTCCCTGAGCAGCGTGTGCCAATGCTTGACAACCCTTTTGGTGTGGAAATTTTCCTAATTTCCGATCTAAACCTCCCCTGGCACAACTTGAGGCCATTTCCTCTTGTCCTATCACTTGTTTCTTGGGAAGAGAGACCAGCACCCACCTTGTTGCTTGTTTGGCATGAGATTACATGGATGTGCTGGTCATCTGTGTAGTGTGACCAAAAACCTGATGTCTTAAAGTCTTTGTCTTTTATGTCTGAGCTAAGACTGCAAAGTTGTTTCGTGTAACAATTTCAAATGGTAAAATCAAAATAACACTGCTAGGCTCCTGATAAGTTTATAAGAGACTCTAAAAACAAGACAATAGCTGGAAAACAGCAGAAACATATTGAGCAAAACAAGTTTTTTTCACATCAGTACATGTGTAGTCTGCAAGTTTTGTACATAAAGCATTCAACCTAGATTTTAGAATGATTTTCCATTTACCTGTATCATGGAAGGACTTGGTACACAAAAACCAGTGTAAAAGCTAGTTGATTTTAAATTGCCGTCAATATAGAAAAGTTAAAATGCAATTGAAAATAGTATTTGCAAGAAAAATGTCTCCTTTTCTAATTTATATTTGCACTTTTTTGTGCTAGAAGTTATATATGAGAGTTTCTTTATCCTCCTGTGATGAGTTTTCCTTAAAAACTTAGAAATTGCTGTAGTGATTGTGACAATGTACCCTTGCACCTTCATCCTTTGGGCTCAGGAGAGAAACTCAGGCTGATAATGCATGAAGTAGAACATCTTGTTATATAAAATTTAATCAATGCTAGTGTGTTCACCAACAACATTTTACAATGAAAACAGCAGTGTACTGTTGGATCCCAGAAACGGGTTTCTGAGCTTTTTGTGCTTTCAGGCACAGACCCCCTGGAAAACACTGCTTTTGACCTGAGACCTTGGAGACTGCTTCTAAATATGAGTGGTGAAGTAAAAATCATAAGTGTGTAATGAATTAGAAGTGTGTGCTTTCACAGGGTGATAGGTTTTAAATTTGAGGTTTTTATAGTATAGTAATAGGTATAGGACAAGATGGAGTTTTTTGGGCATTGTCTCTTTCTTTGTTCATCTTCTTCTTCCTTCTTCTTCTTCATGGTTTTCCAGTACTAGTTTCTAGTTAGTCGGTTAGTGTCCCTCTAAAGGTCATAGAAATCTAGTTATTAGGTCAAAAGTATAAATAATATAGGTGTTAATTCTCTATTGGACTGTTTAGCCTTAAAAAACCTTGTAGCAGTTGCCTCTGGGGCCATTTTTCCTTACTTCTAGCAAGGAGCTGGAAGTGCTGCCATACTCTCTGTACTTTCTGATAAGATTTAATAGACATCCAAGCCCAAACATGAGAAAAACTGTTTCAACCGTATTTCTGTTAATCCTGGCTCTAAGAAGATGACAAATGAGACTGACTGACAAACCACTAATTAAGTGGTGCAAAGCCCCTGCACCGCTGCCAACCGTGTATATTTTTAAAACTTCAGCTACAAGATGCCCGATTGTTTGTGCTTTATTTTACAGGTAAAAGACCTCACGAGTGTGGAATCTGTACAAAAGCATTCAAACACAAACACCATTTGATCGAACACATGCGACTGCATTCTGGGGAAAAGCCCTACCAATGTGACAAGTGTGGGAAGAGGTTTTCACACTCGGGGTCTTACTCTCAACACATGAACCATCGCTACTCCTACTGCAAAAGGGAGACAGAGGAGCGCGACAGCGCCGAGCCCGAGGAGATGGGCCCGGAGGTCTTGAGCAGCGAGCACGTGGTGGTCAGGGCGTCCCCCTCGCAGATCGACTCGGATGAGAGGGAGAGCCTCACCAGGGAAGAGGAGGAGTACAGTGAGAAAGAGGAAGAGGAGGAAGAGGAAAAAGACATAGAGGGACTTCAGGAAGAAAAAGAATGTAGGGAACTACAAGAAGTTGGGGATGCAGAAGAAGAAGCAGCAGTAGAAGAGGAAGAAGGGAAAACTGAAGGTAACAAGAACGATGAAGCTGTAAATCAAGCAAGCAATGCAGAACCAGAAGTTATACAAAATAATGGGCAGGTGTCAGAAGAAAATAACGAATAAAGCTTACATGCTAGGTTTTTTCTATAAGGAAAAAAAGAATTGGTAATGAAGTTCCTTCTATATTATACATGCTTTTCATGGAAACGCAGTAGCCTGCATACTGTGATTTCTGTTCACTACTGTGTAAAAAAATATATATATAAAAAAAATGAAAAGAAAAAAAAAAAAGAAATCCAGGTGTGCCTGAACCTCAAACTTAGTAATTTTTCACACAGTTTTCAAAGTTAGGAACAAGTTTATAACATGAAGCAGATTAGAAAAATACAGTGACTCTGGAAGCAAAGATTTAACAGGTTGTAGGAAACCTGATTATTAGACAAACATCTGGCGTTGTTTTTTTTATCAGTATTAATTTTCATTCTTAAGTTGATTAATTTTTAAACTGTACAATTGGGAGAGATTTATATGATTTTTTTTTTTTATGGTAAAACATTTCCTAAATCCACTTCAGTATTTTCTTATGTTTTACAATGTGAGAACTTCTGCACTACAAAATTCCCTTTTGCAGAGACGTGTAATGCAGTTGCAAACAGTGCTTGGCTACCTTTGTAAATTCAACCTAGAAGGTAGCGGTTTATGACATTAGATGTTGTAGTAGAGCATATTATCATTTGAAGTGTATTGTTAGCCTTAAGAGAGAAGATGGTAGAAGAACTGAAGTTTCTTACTCATGTGGTTAAAAATGTAGTTGAGAAGATTGTCGTTGAGTTCTGATTGCAGGGACTAACAGTGTTAATACTGGTAAGGACAGGAAAGTTGTCAAAAACAGTGTTTGTAATTGTGTTTTGAGTATGTAGTAACAATATGAAGGATATGATATGAAGCTTTGTATCTCCTTTGGCCTTATGCAAGACCTATGTGCTGTAAGTGCCATTTATCAGTATTACAAAGGCTCTAAGCAGCCTTTATCCAATGTGTGGCCTACAATAACTAGCATTTGTTGATTTGTATCAAACTTCTAAACTATTAATGGGGAAAAAAACACTCAGCCATCAGAGAAGTAAGAACACTGGTATATTTCATTATTTAATTATTTGGTGGTATTTTGGGTTAATACCTGACTTGCAGAATTTCTCTACAATAATTACAAGGGAAATTTTCTAATCTGCTTTATTGCTTTATTGGTTTACTTTAATTTCAGACACATACATGACATGTTATCTGGCTCATAAGTATTTTCAAATGTTAGTTATTATGGACCCCATTTATTAACAATGTTAGCTGATTTTTACCTATCAGTATTATTTTATTTCTTTTAGTTTATAGATCTGTGCAACATTTTGTACTGTATGTCTTCAAACCTGGCAGTATTAATACCCTTCTTACTGACATATGTACCTTTTTAGTTTTAGAAAACTTTTATATTTATGTGTCTTATTTTTATATTTCTTTATTTATTACACAGTGTAGTGTATAATACTGTAGTTTGTATTAATACAATAATATATTTTAGTATGAAAATTTGGAAAGTTGATAAGATTTAAAGTAGAGATGCAATCGGTTCTCTTGCATTGAGATTTGATTTAACAGTGTTATGTTAACATTTATACTTGCCTTGGACTGTAGAACAGAAGAATTAAAATGGGAATGTATTAATTTTACAATTGCAATCAATTCATTTTACCTTTACCCAGTTTTTAATATAAAGCTCTTAAATTTTGAAATTCACTGTGTGACTAATAGCATGATGCTCTGCAGTTTTATTAAGAGATTAGTCTAACCATAAAACTCTCATTTCCTTAGTAAGCCAAATTAGAATAATCTTATAAAACAGTGTTGGGAACAATGTTTAACATTTTTGTGCCAATTTGTTCCTGTATTCATGTGTGTATGTTACAAATCTGAAACTTCATTTTTAAGTTCCTTGTTACATCATGGTCATTTTCTAGTTTTTTACCAGACTCCCCATCTCACAATAAAATGCGTCAACAAGTCTGACTTACTGTCATTATTCTGGTAATGTAGAAAGTGCATTTAAATTATTTCTATGAGAAGTTACTGAGACACAGCTCCTGCTTCCGTGTGGATCCTGGGTTTCAGTGGTACGTAAGGAGCATTGAAGTGAAAGAAGGCACAGGGATTGCTACATTAGTTCATTATTTACCAGTGTCAAGAGAATAACTGAGTTTGAACCATTTGGGTTGTTCTTTTGGGTCTTCTTATTTTGCTGTACCTATCTAATACACTGGTTAATTCTGTTTTTAAATAAGACTGCTTTTAAATTAAATAAGTCCACAACTGTTTTCTTGAATTAGCAATAAGTTAGCTGTCTGTGGACAGGCTGATGTATATATTGCTGTTGAACTTTCCAAAGATAAAATGCCAACATTGCAGATACATAATTTCAGGAATGTAAGTGTGAAGGCTTGAAAATTTTGTTATATATGCATGTTTACAATGTTTTGCATTTCAAGCAAAGTTTACAGACTGTTCTTTAAGCAAAGTTTTTTTCTTTAATGATCCTTAAAATGGGATTTCAGTTGTTAATATTGGGAGTGGGGAGGGGGGTTCACGAACATCATTTAGGTTACTTTATATTCACATACGTAAGTTTTGTGTATTTCTCCATCTTATTATCTCAACATTAATACATACAAAAGATTTCTCCTGTATATTAATCATTTTACTTCCTTTGCATTTTTCTGTGCAGTATACTAATACTGCACTTTTAAGTAAACTTCTACCTTCATAGTATCATTGAGCTAAATATGAGAAAGCTGTTTTGAAAAAAACAACCATTTATGTTGCATTAATAATATTGCCTTGTAATTATTATCATCACAGAATTAATCAGGTGGTTCAGAATTTCTCACAGGTAAAACTGTCTCTGCTCTCTTTTAGGTAATGAAGTACACCTTCTTGAAACTATTTTAAGATTTTCCGCATTTTTCATATTCCAAGATGTCTGTGGTAATAAACCCAGTGAGACATTTGTTGAAATGGGAAAACGTTGTTTTCTTTAGTATTAGGACAGAGAATTTTAATAAACCCAAGGTTACTCATGTAAGTGACAGTTGAATGTAGGCAGCCAGTAACTTGGATAGAAAGCAAAGTCCAAGCAACTTTTATTCAGGAAATGTCATTGTTTTGGGGGAGAAAATTTATGTTCTTTACTTACACTACGTTATTAACATTTTTATCTCCAAAATGAATTGGTGCATTGAGTTCTGCATCTGTTAAGCTCAGCGATGTCTTTGGTGTTTGTGACTTTGTAACATTATCTGTTATGCATTTGAAAAACATAGAAACTGTGGTGTGTCTTCATTTAGGTGAGCAAATTCATGTAGAAGCCAGGGGTGCTTAAAGGATGTGGGCACCATTCCCAGCCCCTGCAGTGAGATTCCAGCAGTGAGGAAGCTCTGTGTGTGTGGAGCTGCCTGGGCAGCTGTGATGGAGTCCAAGCCCCAGGGAAGCAGCAGCAGCCCAGCTGTGGCCATGTGGGTTTTGTGATTTTGTGGCCTCTTTCTAATTAATGGCAAAGCAGTTTCGAGGACAGTAAGTTTCACATATAAAAAAGGGGGCAGGGGAGAAGCAAAAGCATAAAGCCTTTGGTTCTGTCTTCTAGAGATAAATGAAAGTTGGGAAAGAGCAGCCAACATGAGATGTGTAGTTTTAATGCAACTCCACTGTGCTATGACTTGTTCTTCAGTCACAAGATGAAAAGTCCATCAGCTGCCCTGTGTGCCCAAGCTGATGTCTGTGCCTGCTTCTTCCTCAAACTCACCATGCATGACTTGTCTTGGCATAGCAGTGAGGGAGCAGGCTGACAGAAAGAAAAATGTCCTTGGAATTCAGCATGGGACAGAGCCCTGCTGTGCCTGGGGTCCTGGTTTTATTTCTGCTGCTGACCTGTCTCCAGAATGTAACAAATTGCCACCTCAAAACCAGTTGTAGTTTCAAAATTGTGGCAGTTGTATGTCCTCTTTTATCGAAAAATATGAGAACTGGAATAATGTTACAGAATAACTATAGGAAGATTGTTACAGGAGTAAATACCAAATTTCAGCCCTAGGATGGGAAATACTCTTCCCAGGTCCTGAGTTAACAGGAGAAGAAAGAGGGACGTAAGGCTGGAGAGAAAACAGAGAATTCATTGAGGACAAATTGAGGTGGAGTAATTTGATGGCATTCCCAAATTCTCTGTAGACACATTGGTGTCTACTTGCTGTTTTTCTGGAACAACTTATCCATATGTGTAATCAATAGCTCAGCAATTCAGCAATGCTGTATGATGAGCTTGAAAGTTTTTTAAACATATTGTATTGAATTTTCAATAGATTTATGGATGCTAGAAAAAGAAATGAGAAAGTTTTGCTACTTTGGCTAATTTCAGAGTTGCAATGTGTTTCAGTAAATGTCTTAAATTGTAGTAGAATAATGCACTATGGCATATCAACCCAGAACATAACATATTTACCCTAAAAGGCACTGTTGTTCAGATTGAGTAAAAGTTGCTTCAATTGGCAACAAGTGTTGTACTCACACTCTTGAGTGAAATTATTGTAATGCAATCATTGCTGGTAAACCCAAAGTCAGTGTCTGTAGAAGCAGCACTTCACTCATGCTTGTGCTGGCAAAGTGTACCTGGGATGGTGGAGGCCACTAGGCTGAGTGGCAATTTGAAAGCAAAGCTATTTCCAAGACAGAAAATATGACACTACTAAAAGCTTAGTTTTTGCCACAGCAAGATGCTACACTGGGGCTTTTATCATCAAAGCAATGAAAGATTGGGAAATGACATTCCAAACCAACATAGAAGTCTATAACAGAGAAATGAAAATACTTCCTAAGGTACAGAAGACCATTAGAGATGAAGGTAATGGTGTGAGGATGAGAAAACTCCCTTTTGGTCCTGGAGGCTGTAGTGAAGATATGTGATGGAGGAGGAGAGAGAAAAGATCTTAATCTGCACTGTGCTGAGCACTTCTTCAAAACAGGTTCTTTCTAATTTATTTACTACCAGCATGTAAGTCTGCACACAATTCTCTGCTTGAAAAGAAGTTTTGATATTTCTTTTGTGGTTCACAATCTGGGGTTTTTAAAAGTACTTTTTTCCTCTTTCGTTGGCAGAATAGCTTGTTTAATTGTTGCTAGAATAATCTCCCGATTTCATAGTGGAAATTCAAGATTAGAGTATCTTTCAAGTCTATACTTTGTCATTTATTGTTCATGTTGTTCTTGAACAGTGGTTACAATGATGTTTGCACAGTCTGATTCTTATTACAAATTTTTTGATTACAAATTCTTGAGAGTAGTGACTTGTGTTCCCCCCAAAAAAAGAAGTAAAAAAGAATGCGATGACCAAATTAACTCTCAAAAATGACCAAATATTTACTACTTTTATTTTATCCCTCTACACTTTCATGGCCTGTGGTTATTAATGTGTCACACAGTCATCTTAATTGTGTGTGTCCTGCCTATCATACCCATTGTATATATGTTGTCTCTAGGGAAAACAATATAATGTTATATATTCATTGCTTCACAAAAAGTAATCTGCTTTTTTAAAAACTGTAATTAAAAAATAGATTGCTAATTGGGACTAAACATGAAATGTGCTGCTGAAAGGAGCACTTTTGTGGCAGAGTTTGTCCCAGTAGCTTGCCGAATATGAAAGTCTTGTAGTATTAACCTACAGTTAGGTAGAGTTCTCCACGGCCTTACCTCTACACTGGAAGATCCCCCAAAAGATCTTTAAAAATTATGAGAACAGTGGTAAGTAAGCATTAGAATACATATTTGAGAATTCCATTTTGGTCTTTCCTTTGGTTTTCTGGTGACCCTCAAGTCTTCTAATTCTGCTTCTAGATTTTGACATTGTATTGGGGACTGTCCTTGGGTTTTGCTCATCATTGTGTAAACTAGGGTTTGTGTAATGATCGCAAGATTTACATTCTGTGTTAATTCAGGAATGAAGGGGATAAATTATTAAATGCAAAGAAACCCTGGAACATGGCTATACTAACTTTGTGTCATTCCTGCCAAGTTTCTGTTCTTCTATCTGGAAATCCTGCTCACTTTTAGCTTTGGCCCCAAAGAAAGACCACCAGTCTGACAGCACTTAGGATGACTGGGTGCTATTCACTTCCATCTCTTACCCTTCAACAGCTCTCTCTTTAGGCCAAATTCTGCATGAATATCATCAGATCTCTTGAATTCTGTGAAATTTTCTGCATTTTTAATGACAGGTAAGTTATTGCAGAGATATAGAGGGAGCATTTTGCTCTTTCAGTGTGCAAAAATAAAATCTTCTGAACTGAATTGTTCAAGAAATTAATCGGAAAATCAGGCGAAATCCTGAAAAGAACAAGAGCTCCCAACAGGTTTGCAAGTTCCTCTACACAAAAAGGGTACTTAGAATCCTACTCCCTTCTCAAATCAAATTAATCCAATAATGGGACAACATCCCTGTGGACAGTAGTTCATAACTTCTTTTGCCCTGGCTGAGCATAATGCTGCCACTGGTCCTGTCCAAACCAGGAGCTAGGGCTGGTGCAGACTCTGTTTGAGTCCTTGTGGTCAGAAAAGGCACGACTCCGTTGCTGGAGTGAGGGGGAGGAAGGTTTGACCCTTCTGGAAGTCCGAGTGGGTTGTTCTGCCAGCAGCACTTTTTTGTGAGCTTCTGCCCTGCTGGCCAGGCAGGATTTGCAGTTGCCACAGTTAAACAGTGACCAGGGCAAATGATCTCAGCTGTGGTTGCAGAGGTGAGAGCTGCTTCCATCAAGGCAAGCTGGCTAAGCTGACCTCAAGTCAGCTTTTCTTCCCTGATTTAGACAGCTCCAAAAAATGCCTCAGGCACGATCTAGCAGTCATGCTTCAGAGGAGCTACTGAGTTACATTGCTCAAGCCCAGAGAAAAGCCACCCCTCAGTCTGTAAATTAAAAATTCTTGAGAGTAGTGACCTGTGTTCTCCAAAACCCGGTATTGTCTTTAAAATCCTTCTTTAATCTTTTTAATCAGGCTTCTTATTGACATTCTGGTCTCCCAGACAATCTGTTGTGTCCTGAAGCCTAGGGAGAGGCACTCTATAAACCAAGGAACAAGGAATTCTACCATATGCATTTGTGATGAGTGCTAGCACCATTTCTGTGTCTTTTCCAACTGTGATTATAAGGTGAGTTTTCCTGTCTTAGGAGGAAAGAAAACATATGAAAATAAATAATTGATGAATGGTAACATAACTTGAACAGGGTTATTCAGACAGAGTTGGGAACAGAACTCGGACTCTAACATGGGAAAGCCTTCTGTCTTACTTTGACATGCAGTTTGTTCTGAAGGACAGTGGCAAATTGAGCATTTCTGTGATTTGCAGCAGCCCAGGGGAGCTCAGCCATTAGCAGCTACACTGCTTGGCAGACTTATCCTCTTACACTGGGGTCAGAGGCCAATTCTTCAGCCCAACCAACAATCTCAGACTCTGTGTACAATTAAAGTGTCATATGTGGGGTCAGCAGATGCCAAAAAAGAAAAGGGCTAGTGGGACTTTTGGCTAGGTGTTTGGTTGCCACCAGCAATTTACTTGCAGAAGTGTTCCCAGAAACCAGTGGTATTTGTGCCTTGTTGGTCCCTGCACAGGCTGATGCTGGGATTGCTGCTGTACATGGAGTGGTGAGGATCTGTCAGTCTGGAAGGAGCTCAGGTTCTGCCAGTGGCTCTTACAGAGGGGAAAGAATAAAAGCTTTGTTGATTCTCTATAGCTGCCCAATACATCATCTTGTTCCTTGTAGGTTTTTTGTGAAGGTCACCTGTTAGGGGCATGTGTTTTGGCTCCCTGATAGAGACTCTGCCTGCAATCCTCAGGGGAGAGGAGTGGAGAGGAAATAACACCTCAGTGCAGCAAATTGCACATATGTTTAAAAATACAAATTGTTCCATCCTTTTTTACAGAAATTGCTCATCTCATGATTACTTATATGAGTAAAACCATTGTAGGATCTGCTTTTTCTCCTTTGCTATTAAAGTATTCTGATTTTTTCAACATTAAGCAAAAACTTAATTTCTACTTTACCGTAGTTTCTTATTTAATCTAGTTCTTATTGCTTCACCATTTATGTTTAGAATTGCTTACTCTCTCATAATGGAAATACATTTAGTTCACTGAAATCTGAATCTGTTCAGCTCACTGCATATAAAACTAATTGAAAATAGCTGGAAAATTGGATGTAAAAAATGATGCAAATATTTCATCACAAGAACCATCTATAGGTCAACGACAGCTTGTGTTCCTTGTTTTTTAAACTGTGTTTTCAAAACTGCTCTTCAAGTCCATCTTCTGCTCCTCCTGCTATCCATTTCTGTCAGTTTTGCCCCATAGACCAAATCCACCCAAACACTTGTGCATCCCTCATCTCTGTTGTGGGTAAATGAGGTTCTCATGCTGTGATCATATTCCAGTGACTGGAATTAGCCTTTCCTATAATCCCACTACATGAGCTCTCTCCTGTAGCTTCTGAAATGCATTTTGTCCATCTTTCTGCTTAGGTATGTAGACACATTGTTTCCTGATGTGGAGTTTTCTGGCTGCATGTTGATATCCAATTCTCCTTGTGGAAAGCAGTCTTTGCTCCTCCAAAAGGTGCATGTTACCATCAGTGTCATGCAGCCCATGGAGATGCTCTGCTGAATGACCGGTGGAAACAAGGAATGGAAGAATGCTGCTGCTCTCTAATCTCTGAGGTGCTCTAAATTTAGGTTAATTATCTATTTCTCAGCCAAAAAAGGACAGAAATAAATTAAATAACCTTGTGAAATACCATTCCCTTGCTATAAACATCTTGTAACCACCTACCTTGGTTTTTGGCCTTCATCTCCTAAGCAGTGGTATTCGTGAGCTTGTGCTGTGTGTCCCCTTCTCTCATCTTACATTTTGACCCGATGATTATGCCTGGCCAATTTTGGCAGGGAAGATGATGTGTCAAAGATGTGAAATCCATGCATGATTTCTGAAACTTGGCTTCCTAGGGCAGAGGAAACTAATGCATTAGCAAACTAATGTCCTTGCTAGGCAAGGGCAGCTATTACTGCATTCTTTACAGTGCAGTTCTGAACTGAACTCAGCATGTGCCACTGCTTGTCCAGCCAGGAGAGATAGGAAAGGTGAGTGGGTTTCATTAGTTCAGTCATCCTCTTGTTTATGCTGTTATTTGGGAGAACAAAAGATAAAAGAAAAGGAAGAAACACAAAAGTGCAAGTATGAATGTCTAATTAGTGATTTACTATTGCACTGCCTTTAAACAGGAGACTTGAATTATGGTGCTAACTACAGTGTCTGGCCATTATCCATATGGGACACTGCCAACAGGATTGATACTTTCATCTCCATCACAGGCTAAGAATTGTGTTTATTTGTTCATTCTCCAGCCAAACAAATACAGGATTCTGTCATGCAAAGTAGAACTAACCCAACAATTAAGTCTTTGTCTTCCAGCAGGGCCAGAATGGAGTGTGCTGCCTTGAAACCTCCTTGTTTCAATGGAAAAAGTGAGTGCAAATTTCCTATGTCCTTCATGAGTGCTGTAACATGGAAGTAATCATGAATTATCTTGCTATTCCCACACCGATGTGCAGTTCAGTCCATATGTTTTAGGTGGGCTTAAGTCTTTCTTGACATTCTCCCCAGAAAATACAGGTGAAGGAAGAGATGGTCCATGGGCTCTAATGGATTAATCAGTATGCTGATGCTGGTGCAGTTCTGGGAATGCTAGAAGCAGATGTTTAAACCTGAGAACTACGTTTCCAAACTCTGAGTCTGCAATTCAGCAACCATTGCAGTCAGTATTAGTAAATGTTGGAAGGGAGAATCCAGCACCCTCTCATCCTCTGCCCTCTCCCAGTACAGACCCATCAGGACTGATCCTTAAGTTAACGAGTAACCTGCCATTTTTCCTGGATTATTTTTCAGCTGAAACAGTTCCCCAAGTAACACTAAAGCAAGAGAAAGGAATGTTGGGGGGTGGATTTTCTCCTTTTAGACTGGCACAAAGCAGGCACTGAACATGTTCTTCACTTTAATTTAGAGCTGGTTTCCCAAAAAGAAGCAACCTGTACAATTTATTTGTCCAAGACACATATTCCAGTGTCAGTGTTGAGAAACAATTTAGGAAAGATCTTCTCGTAGTCAGCAGTGGTAACAGCTCATAGTTAAACCCAGACTACTGGGTTTGTCCTGCTCTTATTCCTTCACTGACATTGGTTACTCTGAAATGTAAGTAAAGAGTAAGTTGTGTAAATGAACTCCTTTGTTCTCTGCATGTATGACTTCCAGCTACTGCTAAAAACTTAGTTCATTTTGTGATGCAAGCAGATTGTTTTTGTTTTGAGCTAAGAACCTCTTCCTGTGCTGTTTGACTTAAAATAATTCTTCTCCACTCTCCCACTCCTATGTCTGTGCTTTGCATGCTGCTGCTTTTGCTAAAACTACAAAGTAGTCTCTGGATTACAGGTATTCTACTTTTCTGGGTTTGCTTTATTCATCACAGGGTTTCTGTATGTTCTGATAGGTATACCAGATTGAAGCCAAGAACAATTTTGCTTAAGATTGGACTGAAGGCAGAAAACTGAACTGAATTACAAAGGTGAGCAGGACCCCAGTAAGTGTGGGCTGCTGGCATCATGTCTTTGCAAAGGCAAAAGTGGGCAGCTGAGTTATTGTGAGAGCTAGAAAATGTCCTTTGCCCTATTGTGTAAACCCCTCTTTTTTGCTTTCAAGCTGCTACAAGAGCAGAGGGCACAATTAGCTCCATTAGGCATTTAGCAGATTCAAAATCTGAATGGGTTGGATTTTCCCTTGCTTATAAATGAGGCACTGGCAGCAGGACGTCATCATGCTGAGGCTGGAAGCTAGGCATAAGAAAAGACTTGAGGGCCTGACCCTGGAATAAAGTCCAAGGATCTCTGTTGGGCTGCTACAGAGTGCAAAGGGAAAATTAGGTGCCTGGCATTGCCTTGGCTCAGGGATGCACTCAGGTCCTTCTGTCCATGTGTGCTCCTAAACATGGATTTCTACCTGAGAATCTGTGCTTTTCTGTATCTGTGCTGGACAGGGCTCACTGCACTCCTTCAAGCCCCACTCCTGCCCATGTGCAAAAAGTAAAATTATTCACGTGAGGAGAAGGAGCCCAACATCCTATTTAATCCACCCATTATCACCTCAGTAGTTGATCACCATAACCTAGCAGGCGTAAAGTATTTCAGAGCAGCATTGGTGCACACCCTTTCCTTTTATTGAGGGTGTTTTCATCTTTAGACAGTGTTTCAGGACCTGTGAGAAAGGAGAAGGTGGAGAGAGGACACAACTCATGCAAACAAGCATAGGCACCAGAGGGAACTGGTCTCTGATCCTGTGGGAAGAGCAGTCCCTTGGCAGAGGAGACACCCCTATGCTGTTGCTGTCCCAAGGACCAGCCCACGAACCTTCAGCCACCATGGTGGTAGGGGAGATGAGCAGCACCAGCCTGAGCACAGCACCATGTCCTTGCTGGGTGCTGTCACTCCAAGCTGCTGCACAAGTGGAACCTCTTCCACTCAGGCTTTGGAAGAATACACTAAAATTACCTCAGAGCACAGCCTGCAGATCAGGCTTGTTGGGAGGTTTTGGGATCTCTAAAACAAGGTGTCTCTCACCTTGTAACTGTGGGCAGGAAGGATGCACTGGCACTGAGGTGACCCTGATCCCCTGGGCACAGGGAGCTCTGGATGCCTGCTGGAGGGGCAGATCATTAGATCTGCCTTCTGCTGTCTACATCATGCCAACAAACACATAGACTGCCTGTTCCCATCAACCTTGACAACAAAAAAGAAGTGCATCCATGTCCATTGCCCTGCTGGTTTTCATCCAGTCTCCATATGAAATCTTTCTAGCTCTGAGTATGGCTCTGCAGTATTTTCACACCCACAGAAGTCCTTATAGCTATCCAGTGGATGGTCAGCAAAGCTTCCAAAAAATACCTGAAGATCAAGCTTGTTTCCCCTCCCCCCAGGTGGGCAGTGTGCTGCCCTGCTGAAAAAAACCCAACAATTTTTGTGGGCACCTGAGTGGGTGTTGGTCCCTTTCTGTCAAAGCCAAGAGGCAGAGCTGCCAGGGGAAACAGCCAGGTGCCTGCTTTTTCCCCCGTGAGGAAAAAGCTTTTTCCCACACATGAGGTGGAAGGCAAAAGTCCTGATCACAAACATCACATTTGGGATGGAAACAATTCAACCATTTCTACAGTAGGAAAAGAAACCTTTGTCTTTGGTCGGGTTTCCCTATCTTGAGAGGTAAGATAAGTCTAAGTCATTATCCACAGGCATGCTGTGGGATCCAGTTTCAGTAATGCTTAGCTGGTGAAGCGTAGGGGCTCTAGGAGAGTGAAGCTGCTGCCCTGTGGATGGGGCTGGAATGTTGCCCATGGTATGGAGGTCACTGGTGCTCGGTTCCAGATGCCCTCTGCAGTAGGGGCTGTCTTGTTCTCCCTGCTCACATCCCAAGCCTTGCCTGAAGGGAAGGCAGACCATGGCATTCCTGCACTTTTGCTGCAACACATTAAATCCTACACGTGTGATGTGGCTCTCCCATGGCTGTAGCACCCCAGGGCATTGGGCTTGAAGACACGACAGACAGGACATCTCTGTGCCTGCTTGGTGTTTAAAGTCTGAGAGTCCTGCTTGACTTTGCCCCAGAAAATCTGCTTCAAGCTGCTTATCATTTTTTGCCGAAGTTCTGTTTTCCATGTGGAGACTTGCATCTCAAATTTGTCAGCTGTCTGTCAATGGGTTTTTATTTTTTTTTTTATAAAGTAGAGGAGAGAGGATAAGCATCTTTTTCTGTGAGAAGATGAGCAATGAAGGTGTTGGTGGAGCACCCTCAGTACTATGTGTATTGTGTGACAAGAGGCAAATCAATGCTTTTCTTTCAAAGGTGGGGTTGACATGACTGGATTAGGCAGGCAGCAGGTTTGTGGAGGTCAAGTCTCTTCTGTCTCTTGGGATGGTACTAAGGTAGAGGCCACCTGGACAAAAAAGGAGCATGGCAAACCCTGCTAAAATGTGGAAGAGGGAGCAGGCCAACCAGACAGAGAGATGGGAGACATGGGCCTCTGCAGCCCAGGCTGGGGCCTGGGGGACAGGGTGTCCAGTTGCTTTGACTAACCCCACAGTTCTGCCCATGGTCATCCTCCAGCTCATGCTGGAAATTGAGGCTGTCCACATCCAGGATAGGAAGGGTATTTTCTGCCTTTTGCTTTGTGTTTATTAATGCAATTAACTCAATATTTATTTGTTAAAGTACAAAGCTTACTAAAATTCCAAATGTTGTGA
Organism: Rhabdornis inornatus; assembly: GCA_013397075.1. NCBI lineage: Eukaryota > Metazoa > Chordata > Aves > Passeriformes > Rhabdornithidae > Rhabdornis > Rhabdornis inornatus. The sequence goes on along the minus strand of VWZS01000915.1, from coordinate 1,592,805 downwards.
GAGAAAACATAATGAAGAACGAGTTCAATATGTATTCCACATGCTTGTTACCACAGTCAGGTGAGAAGGGTTCACATGCATGTAGCCTGCAGACCTAAAAGGCTTTTGTTCTTCATAACCAACCTGCTCTGAGACACAATGAACTAAGGAAAACATTACAGCCAGATAAAAGTGGATGCAGTCATACTTGGACATTATTGAAGCCTGTTGTGCAATACCTCACAGTAAAACCAACAGTCATAAAGCAGTAGAATTATTTACCTTCATTTCACAGAAGAAAACCTTCCTCGGAATCAGTTTGATGTTTCACTTTTTTTCTTCTGGTGTTTCCCAGTGAACTAGTGCTGGACAACATGTTCTCAAGACAGGAAACTCTGTCTGGGCGTGATGGAGGATGCTCACAACTGTCTCAGCAAAGGGGTGTCAGGCTTTGTACAGCTGTTTCCTCAGCTCACTCAGGAAGAATTATTCTCACTCCTTTTACTCTCACAGCCTTTTACTTTTTGGTGGTGGTAATCGTGATTCCAAGCTGTGAAAGCCTTTCCCACTGGTAGTAGCATGCTCTCTGGAAGAGCTGCCACTAAAACCTCTTTGTGTTGAGCAGGCAGATCACAGGATTATCTTGGTGGCCTGTGGCAATGCCACCACTCTCATCTCCAGTGCTGGGTGTTGTCCCATTCATCCAGCAGCGTTTCCATCACTCTGTTTCCAAGAGGGAACAAAATTACAGTAATAATAGGGATATTTTAGCCTGATAACTACGAAGTCCCAAATAAGAATAAACTGTCCAGAATCTTGCACAAGAAATGGAGACAAAGGGTACCTGAAAATCTGGAAGTTGCCCACATTTCTTTAGAGATCACTGTCAGCAGCCTACATCTGTGCACCATATGAGCAAGTGAGAAAGTGTCTTTGAGAAGGGTGTAATGTTGGTCCTGTGTCAATAATGGATCTACTCCAAGATACTGAAGCATCTGCTCTATATTTCAGTATTTTATTTCTTACACTTGTAAGGATATTTGAGAAGGTGAGTATCCACACCAAAAAGACTTCATTTGAAAGGAAAGCGAAGATGTGGTCACCACCAGCCAAAATGCTTGCTATGCTAGGAGATACTTTGGACCCTCCTTGAGGCTACATGTCAGCACTGGAATCAAATGATCACCATATGCAGGTCTGTAAAGCTCCAAAATTAGCTGTGTGGAGAGCAGCTCTGGGATGGTTACTGCTGGGTGGTTAACTGCTAGTGCAGGAGAAATAAATTGTTATTGGCTCCCAGTGTGACTCCTATATGCTGTTAATTCATTACCTGCAGCTTAATGGCCAGCAGAGAGGAGCAAGTCTCTTCCTTGTCTCAGGGAGTGTCTCCAAAAGAGGTTTGACAGTGGAGCCCAATCAGAGAGGCCCACAGGCCATCCTAGATGTGAGATAAGTGCATGTAGGAAGTGGGGTTTGGAAAGCAACAATTTAATGCAAATCCTGTACACTCGCTCACAGAAAAGATGGACTTCTACTGTATGTGACATGGAAGGGAATGAATCATAGCCACAGTTTTTCCATCCTTTTCTCTTCTGTAGCCTCTCACTGACCCAACAAGGGGAATTTTTTTTCCTACATCTACAACATAATTTGCTGTGTCTTGGGAGGGGTGAGATGCTCTTTTGTATTGGGGTGTCCTCCCCAGCAGCACCAGCGGAAGGCAATTATGATGCTGGTGATATTCTCTCCTTCCCTGAAGAGTTAATGAATTCCATCCTCCTATTGTTGCAGAGTTTCCCCGGGACCTGCAGCAGGGCAGGATCCTCCACGCTCTGCAAAGGGTTTGCTTCCTGGTAACAGAGCAATCCATTAGCTCTTGTAGCTGTTGTTCTTGAACTGAAAGCTCTGTGCTCTAAAGCCCAGCAGGAAGAGATAATTAGCACTAAATTGTGTATTCTGGGCAAAATCCATCCACTTCTGCCAAGATTTCACAAGGCCTCAAATACAGTGGAAATACGTGTGGGGTGGATGCTTTTTGCATAAATGTGGAAGGAAGTGTGCATGATTGCACTCTTGGTCAGGGTGGCCCAGAAACAGGATCTGGGGTCGATGGGGTCTGTGCCAGCTCCACACCCTGGGGAGCTGTGGGTTTGGTGATGACAGCCCCAGCAGGGGACAGGGCAGTGCTTGCAGGGACAAGTGGCTGCAGGAACACGTGGGGAAAATAGCCCCTACCCCAGCCATTCCCTTTGTTCTGCTGCCTTCCTCAGCTTTCTTTTGTGCACCCTGCTGCCAGTCCTGCTGGGCACTACACTGCTCTTGGTCCTTCAACAAGGTGGGCTTGTGGATGCCCCAGGCTTCATTTTGGGAGTCCCTGTTGTAGAACAGACAGAAACCCCAGACCCTGCACAGCACTGTCACTGCAGCATGATGTAATTCTTTATCCAGCACTGGGTGCCTCTGTTATATGTGCTTTAATAAACACTCTGCTATTCCAATTCTTCCTATGCTTCACAGCATGCACAGTTGAGATGCTTGGCCACAGGCTTTTGGCTATTTTCCCCTAGGAAGTGCCACCTGAGTCCATCTGCTGGTCCAGGAAGATGCAGGTCTTCTGCAGGTGCTGTGTCATACCTGGCAGCCCTGGCAGGTGCACACTGAAGATGCCCACGTTGGAAATACCTCCAGCACTGTGTGTCCAGGCCATGTCTCCAAGGCCAGCAGTCACTCCTCAGACTGGGACTAAGAGCTACCATGTCCCAGAGTTTGTCTCAGCTTCATTGCAGCATTTCAGGGCTCAAGCATGCAATATCCCAGATGACGGGGTGTGTTCAAAAGCAGTTGGTTGTGATGAATGCTTGCCACAAAACTGGATCCTGAGGGGAGTCTTGCAGAACTTTGATCTGAGGAAGCTCTGGCTCAGACAGATAAAAGGTTTGAAAATACTCTAAGAGGTGGTCTAAATTTGCACAGTCCTGCTGTACCAAACCTTACCAAACAAAAGCAGAGAGTGGAGGACATCACACTTCACATCACCAGTTTACAATGGGTAGAAACAGGTCAGGTTTCTGCCAGACATCTAAGTTTAAAGTTTTCCTCATCTTCCCATTTCCAGGCAGAAAATGCCCAATTCATCAGCCTTTTGTCTTGGAATGCATCTTCTAAACTTTTTGGCTTTCATATGAGAATCTTTGGACCTTGACCATCCATTTTCTTTAACTCACGATGCTAAGAACTGGACACCACACTAGGCAGAGAATGCACTGGTGCCAATTACAGCACAATAATTTCTTCCTTGTTTTACCTGAAACACACTCACAGGTCTGTGTGTCCCAGGATGGCATTTGCTTTCTCTTCTGTTGTGGGCAGACAATACCAAACATTCAGACAGCTGCTGGATCTCTAAAGACTGTGGGTCCCTTTCTGCACAGCCTGCACTGCCTGGCAGGTCAGCCTTCATGAGGGCCACAGGCTGGGCTTGTTTGTTGGGGGCTTTTGCATTTGACATTTCCCTCTGAAGTGTTTTTTACTGACATCTATTTGATTTCTGACCATACCTCAGGGGTTTTCAGGATCAATTTCGATTCAAACCTTGTCTTCCTGCGGGAAATGGTGTAGATGACTTGTGGACAAGATGATCATTTATCTTAGTTTGGGTACTAAAAGAGTGGTGAATCTTGGCTACATGGACTTGTGCTTGACAGGCTGGAGAATTCGTTTACTCAAAAGGCTTGAACATTTCAGATAAATTACTATTGGTTTCCCTTCTTTACCAGATGTCATAATGATATGGATATTTAGATTTAAAAATGTAGAGATTGTTCACTGCATTGTGAGCTGCTCCCCTGTCCCTGGCTAAGCCAGTCACTCCAGAACTGCTTTCATTCTGCCCCTGCTAAGGGCTGGCTGTGATGTGGCCTGGAAGCCCAGTTCTGTGCTAGGTTTGCCATTCAGGGCAGTATGGGAGGTGTGAACACTGCCAAGGCACAGTGGAATCTGTAGGAGCACCCAGCCCTGAGCAGCTCACTTCTCATTGTGCCCAAAATGCTCAGAACCACAAAGGGTAATTTTGGCCTGGTGTGCAATCCCATACAGTCAGCAGATCCTGGCACAGCCAGGTGAGCAGAGCCTGGTTCACCCCACAGCCCCAAGGCTGAGTCCCCAGCCTGGGCAGGGGTCACTCTGCTGTTTGGATACTCCATCGTGCCATTAAGTAACCAGCAAAAAACTTTCTGGCACTCAGCTGTCAAACGTATCATGATTAGATCAGAATGTGCTGTGAGGTTTCTTGTTTTCTTAGGTAATTCATGATACTAAATGCTAGCTATGGCTTTCATAATAGCTTTGGACCACTGCCTTTGCCCAGCCTGTGCCAGATTTGTGACAAACCTTGTTTTAACATTATTTAATCCTCCCAATATGACAATGAAATATTGACTTTTTTTTTTTTAAAGAAAAGCAGCCCACAGTCCATTTTCCAACTAGTTTTACATCTTTCTTGATATTAAATCTAGACTTTTTCCCACCAGTTTCCATGGAAGTATGTTTTCAGGAAATGTGTTTTCATCTTCATTGAGGAAAATTAATTAAGCTTAGAGGATGTACAAACATGACTATCTAGCAAATGGTTGCTGCTTCAATCCCAGCAGGGCTATTTGTATAACATTCCTGCAAAGTTAGACATTGAGTTTATTATGGAACTGGGTTTTTTTTTCTATTGAAAGCTATAAAAAATGAAGCTATAGGAGACTTTGCTTTGGAAAAGCAGTAAGAAAGAAGCAAAGAAGCTTGGCAGCAGACGTGTCAGGTGCTGTAAGCCTGGGGAGTGCTGTTAGTTCAAAGAACCTGAGTGTTACAAAATAGATGGTCCTTCAGTGAGGTAAGAGCCCACACAGATCTTCAGAGCTATTACTGTGGCAGCATTGCCATTGACTTCAAAGGTGCTGATTGGACTTGCAAAGGGTTATCAAGGCTTTCTGTGGAGCATCAGATGTGGGACTACTGTTAAATTTGTAAGGACTAGAAACCTCACATCCCTTTGAACATGTGATGCCAAGTCTATCTCTCATTATTACTAGATATCTATCTATCTCTTTCCTGTTACTGATTGTTTACGGTGCTGGGTAGCGCTGGATGCCCCAAAATATGATAAATTTTTACGAAGATTTTTTGTTAATTCCTATACCTAGATGCAACTTCCCTTCCCCCCCCTCCCCATTTCCTAAAATAATTCCTGTGGGATTAGCAGCACCCACGTGTTGGATTTGCAGCACCTGCTCTCAGATGGACTGTGTGTTCCACAACATAACCAATTCTGCTGCAGAAAGAAAAGATGAGAAAAGTGGCTTAACTGGGTCCTTCATGGCCTCCAGAAACAGCTCAGTCTTTGGACAATAATCCACAAATGAAGCAGGTGCTATTAGTATGACAAGTCAGACCTTCCACCAGTGACAAGATTTGTCATCATTCATATGACAAATCCTCATGCATTTATGTATGAATAAGGAAGATGGCAGGTCACCTTAACACCCCATCAGTGTCCTGATTTCTGTGAGAAAAAGATGCTGCTCTTTGCCTGGATCTCTGGGACATGGTGCTGGATAGGCTGAGCTGTCCCGAGGAGGGAGCCTGCTTGGAAAGAGCAGGTGATGATGTAGCTGTGGGCAGCAGCATCTTCTGCATGTCAACAAATCTTCTCTCAAAGCCCAGAGAGATCTGCAGAGATCCACTCTCACATACCCCACTGGTTATTTGTGCAGTAGAGGTGTCTCTCACTCCTTCTCCCAGGAACAGCTCTGGCTCCTGGGTTCTGGCTGAGAAACACCCCCCCCTGTCCAGTCCGTCCTCCTCCCTCCATCCTCCTCCGGCCGTGCTGGTGTTTGGAGCTCTTGGAAGGAGCAGTGCTTTGTTTAACCCTCATAGTCTTTTCTGTCTGAAGATTTAGAAAGAAGGGGGAAAAATAATGTTTTGAGTAAACACTTGAAACTGTTTTGAACTCCAGAGCTAAGCTGTGTCTCAAAATTAATGCTATTTCTCTATAAAGAAATGTAGTAGGTCAAAGGACATGGTGAAGTAGTACATCATGGGGAAGCTGACAGAAGAACAGTAAGTTTGGGCTTAAGTGAAATTTTTTTTGCTTTGCTGGCTCTTGGTATGGACCCAATAACAACAGAGCAGGAGCTGTCTCAAAATTAGCATGGAGAGCAGGTGTCCTGCAGACAGCGTTGGAACTACTGAAAATAATGCTCTGAGTTACAGCACTTCTGTTCAATGTCTAATAATAATAGTAATAATGATGATGATGATGATAGTATTTTCACTTTGTGGGATGCATGAGCACTGAAATGCTGTTTTATTAGCAATTACTTTGCCTTCCTGGGAAGAGTCATATGGGACCCCCTCCACACCACATGGAAACAAGGAAGCGTCTTTTGTTTTAACACAGGTTTCAGGGTTTACAATATGCAGTCTGTTGAAGAGTCAGGAGCTCAAAGGCATCTGAATTAAGAGATTTTCCTCTCTCCAGAGAGCCACACAGGCATCTGCTACCTGCCAGCCCTTCTGACAGCAGCTCTTTTTGTTCCCCATTTTACATGCTGTTTCACTGCAGCCACTTGAGAAGCAGCACTACATTCCCAGAACCAGGAGTTGTGTCCCCAATTTCCAGAGGAACAAGTACCACTGTTATGACCCCCAGTCTATGCTGCCAGCTCCACAAATCCAGGAAAAACCTTGTATTGTGCTCGAAACCCTTCAACTCTCCTGCCAGTAAGTGAAGATCTTTTCATTAAGTAAAAGCCCTGTGTACAGATCCTGAAGGGAGATGAGCACCTGGAGGCCTCTTGAAGCCAACAGGAGTTGCTTGCAAGGGCTGAAGACCTCTCAGGATTTGACTGTGAGGGCTTAACAATCCACCCTCTGACATGATTTTTATTTCCCCTCAGTGTCTATTATTTTAGACCCTGTACTTGCTGCAGCATGTGTTTCTCCTCCAGAGTCATGGCATACAAAACTGCTTTGATTCCTGACACAACTTCAGCTGGCTCCTCACACCACGGGGCTGAAAGATGAATTAGAAATGGTTTCTCTGTGCTGCAGGCACAGCCAAGCACACCCAGCTCACCCCCAGCCCACCCGGGGCAGGCAAAAGGAGTGAGATGAAAGAGAGACCACCAGAAACTGCAGGGGCAAGGGAAAGCTTTCCACTCAGATCAGGCTTCAGTGGCTTCTTGCAACACTCAAACCAAAAACATTAAGTCCTTGTACTGATAAAAGTGAGATTTGCACCTGTATTTATGCCAGGGACTGTAACTGCATGAGAGGCAAGCTTCCTCCCTGAGTACATAACCTCATTGCTGGGTAGAGGCAGGAAAAATATTACCTTATTTCATATAAGTGAAGTTTGGACATTCCTCTGAAACACTGAACATCAAATATTGCTGGAGAAGAGCCCCTGGGCTGAGTTGTTTTTCGTGAGTGTTGTGGCAAACCATCATTTCTGAAGAAGAAAAGGGCTCACAAGCAGATGTGCTGCATTTAACGAAGGTTATATAGTATCAAGTGACTGAAGGGAAAAGATGGATTGATAATTTGGTGGTTACTGTTATGGGGGGTTGAAAAATGTTATTGATATGGCAGTTTTTCTCTGAAGACTAGATTATTGAATTAGTATGGTGCTAATTGCATGACAGCATTGTATTAGTATAACAAGATCCTCTGCAATATTTTTTAAGTGCTTTTCCAGATGACATTACAAATATGCAGAGGAAAACACAAAAAGTTATTCAATTTCATGTCACCTCTGGCTTTTTGACCGGAAAGAGAAGCACTATAGTAGAAAATTATGAAAACATATAATTTTTGCTAAGAAATTAACTGAAATGATCTGTTAATGTAGGGGTAAGGGGGATAGCACGGCTGGAGAGATATCCTGACACTTCAGAAATAAAAAGGTAAGAGGGAATACTACATGGGATAAATAATAAGCCCAGAGAGACATATTGGCAGAATAATTACATCAAAGGCAGCCGAGTCCAAGTGTGTGTCACTGCTGAGGGCAGGGCAGGACGCAGGTGGGGTGCTCCAGTTTCCCAGGCAATAGATTAATCTGTGACAACATCACTGAAATCTGCCAAGACCAGAGCATTGTTGGAACTTAAAAGTCACAAGCTTCCCCAGTTCTTCTCATCTAATGTGCCTTTGAGCATAAGATGCAAGAGGGAGGGGAAAAAATGGGAGGAGTTCTTAGAATGGCAGGTGCACAGGCAGACAGAAAAGCCCGAGCTGGAGAGAGCAGGAAAGGTTTCTAAAAGGGTGACAAAAATTCCTGAGAAAATATAATCAGTTAGGTCCAAGAAGAGTGCTGAACTACTGCCTCTCAGGGTGAATTGAAAAATCAAATCAGGGCATGTTAACATGCAAAATCTGTGATGGAGTGAGGAACAGTGAGGGGAAAGTAAAAGAAAACCTGGCACAAAGAAGAACAGGTGGGGATCAAGAATAAACTCCTTTCCCTTGTTTCTTAGCAGTATCCTGCTACCTCGGTGGGTGTCTGGTCTGAGTCAGAGCAACAGCAGGATTCAAAGTGTGTGTGTCAGGTATGGGGTGATGCTGGGCGGGGCAGAGGGCAGTCAGAGCACAGCATGACTGTCCCAAGAGGTGACAGTGCAGGTGATGCTCTCACTGCCAAACCACACCCAGCCCATGGAGGATGCCAGAGGGGAAGGGATGATTGGCAACTGAGGAAGAGTATGAGAAGCCAGAGGCAAAGAGCACAGCTGGAGAGAGGGGGAGAGAGAGGCAGTCAGGAGGGAAAGCCTTTTCTGCTAGGGCAATTGTCCATGGGGAGGGCAATAGAGGGGTTCTTCACAGGTCAGGCTAAGCAGCTTCTTTCCATCTGCTCATAGAGGAGGAATATCCAGATCTCCACTTTACTTTGGGTCCTCTTGAGTCTAATGCTGCTTCCAGGCAGCAGGAGGTTTCTCTGAAGCAAATGCAAATACAGGGAGGCAGTGGTGGAACTGGACTCAGTTATGGGATGTCATCAGGAGACACAAAAGGAAGACCCAGCAAAGCTGGGCAGAGACAATGGGCAGGGAGGAAAGCAGCTCAGATGCAGAAAGTGCCATTTCCCTGGGGGCACAAAAATCTGGGTGGGAGATGAGGAAAAGGGGAGAGACTGTGGGAAAGACACCTCTGGTAGGCCACAGACAGCAAGAGAGATTTATAGGAGATAGAAAAGAATATACAGACTGTGAAGGAAAACTGGGGAAAAAAGGGAACCAGACTGGTGCCACCTAGGAGAGGGACTGGGAAGAGGAACAGGGCTGGGGACACCTTTGATCAAAAGCTTTAGGCTGAAGGTTTGGGCTGAAGAAGCTGTGAAATCCAGGCAGATGTTGTTCCCTGATTTTCTGCCTGTACTAATGGGCTCACTGGCTGGGCAGCGAAAGGCTGCCTGCAGCCAGCATTGTGCCACAGGCTCTCACTGTTTGTTGCTCTATTAAAGCTTTTACAAAGTACCTGTAGGCATGGAGCTGTACCTGCTTCTTCCAGAGCCACTTACTGAATACCACAGCAGAGTGGCTTTAATTCCATTCCTTTCTGTCATCAGCCCTAATATCTGCAATAACAGAACAGACTTAAATAGGTGTTTTGGTAATATTTGAAGCGGCAGACGAGGCTTAAATAGGTGTTTTCTGTAGAAAAACCTTTTTTCTTAACAGTTTGTGCAGTGAAGATTGGTTTCATTTCTGCTTTCTGCCTCTTTTAAATTTACGCATTTTGGACTCAGGCCTCTGGCACGCTGTGTAGGAAGAGCACTGCTCTCAGATGTCTGTGGGCAACTCTTATGAGAATGAAATTATACCCCTTTTGTGTGACACTGCCCCATAATTTAAAAGTAAAATTTCATGTAACATGTTTTAACTCATCACAGGTAAAGACCCAACAGCAGACATAGTCCTGAATTTTCAATTAAATCTCTTTTCCAATAGAAAATAACATGCAGATTTCAGGGGCAAATTAGAACTTTGCAGAAGTTGTACACTTCTGCAAAGTTCAAAGGTTGCTGGATAAATTCCCCAGGAGCATCCCTCCACATTCCATCCATCACGGTCACTTGACTGGGCAGTGGGAGAAGAGCTGGGGATGAGCTGTGGGGAGAGTTACTGAGAAATACCCAGCAAAAGCAAAAGCAATTTGAGGAGCCAGAGGGGACGGAGCAGCTCCCTTGTGCAGGGCTGAACATTTCTTTTTGCTGGAGAAGCAGGAAATGCCTCAGCTTGTGCAGTGGGACTGGTGCTCCGTGGAGTATTTCCAGCCCAGCCCCCTTGCTGGTTCCTCTTTGATGGCTGATGCTCTTCCTCATGGACATGCTGCAGCCCAGGGCCCTGGCTGCTGGCCCTGGTGGCTGTGGTGGCCCTGCACTGCTGCCTCCAAGGGAGGGAGTGGCAGAACCTGGGTCTGGAAGCAGAGCCAGAAATAGGGAAGGAATTATCTGAATCACAGTGTCCCAGTTTAGCCTCTGCTGGTCACATGCCGTCTGCTCCCTGACAGCCCTGCACTAATGTTACAGACATCAGCAGAGCCCTGCTCCAATGCTGTGCCTCCCAGTCACAAGTGGAGTCATGAGCTGGGAAAAAGCAAATACAAGCTTAAACTGCAACATCTTGAGGCAAAGATGAAGAAAAAGGGGAAAAAAAAGCCAACACCTGGTGGGGATGGCTGTAATGCTCTGCATCATCTTACATAAAAGCTCTTTCTCAGGTGTCCTGGTTTGAAAGTGTGGGTGAGGGTTTAGTCATGTTAAAACTGGCATCTCCGAGGTTGCTGTTGTGTGTCACATTGCTAAAATGAGGTTCAATGATAATGGAAAGGATACTGGTAATGATTGGGCTCCAGATAATCAGGGCAGAAAGGACAAAATATTGCTTACAGAAAGAGAAGAGGCCCAGGCAACAACTATAATGAATGTATCAAACTGGATGTTCGTACTACGATATATTTTATTGATGCAAATATGTTCTGCAGCACCATTTCTTGCTTCTTTCCTTCTAGAATGGCTGCATTTTGGTCAGCATGCTCTAAGCCCAGTGCTGGTGCCAGATATGTCAGGGCACTGACTTTACTCCAACAGTGAAGCTGAGGCTGGACACCACGGCTCTGCTGCCTTCCAGTTCTTGGGATGGGTTTTACAGCACCATGGCACACTGACCCCACCGGGCTTCCCAGCACCCCAGTCCTTTGGGATTCATCCTGCACGTGCCCTGGCCATGGGCCGTGCCTCCAGGATTCCCAGGGGGAAGCTGTGGTGCACAGACAAGGACAGCCATCACATGCTTGTGGGACCATTGGTGACCAGGATGGGACACACAAGTCAGTTCACAGTTAGTCTTGCCAGCCCTGGGCAGACACCAGAGGCACAACTCACTCCCAGCTGATCTTGTCTCTCCCTCATTCCCTGTACAATGGTGAAGTGGCACAGGGCTCCCCATGGTGTTTGGTCACAAGGATGAGGCAGTTCTTTTTTGGTTAAGGGAGCAGCAAGCAGAACCCACAGTGGGCTGCCATCCTGGAGTTAAGAAAACTCAAAAACCCCAAAAGGAAGTGAAACCACCCTTTCTAGAACATGGAAATGCTGAGGAGGTGCTTCATGCTGCAGCAGCCAGAGAGGTTCAAAGGGCAGCAGAAATCCCCTGATGTGTCAGCAGTAGGTGAGGGAGAAGGGGCAGAACTGCAGACATCAGAAGGAAGCAGCTGGCAGGCAGCTGAGGCAATGAGCAGGAGCTGTTTAGTCCCCACTGGCACCAAGGAAGGGGGCCAGAGACAGGGAATACATCCCAAGGCATGGAGAAAGGCATAGTGAGGGAAGGCAGCAACCCACTGCCAGTCTCAAACACCCAAAGAGGAGAAGACCATGATGTGTAGTAACTACCCTGAGACAGGTCAGGATCAGGCTTCTCTCAGGAATCCCTGCAACAATTTCTCTCCATTTCTACTGTAATCCTGAAATCCCGCTGTTCCACTTGTAATCTCCTCACAAAAGGGATTCTAAGCAAAGCTATGGGGTGTGTCCACAAGGCAGTTTTCGATATAGATCTCCTAATCAATCTTTTCTGAAAATTGTATGTTATAATGCAGTGAAACATTTAGAAGTGAAGAGGCACCTAAAACATAAAGCATAGCAAAGGTTTTAGGTGTAGTGACCAAATTACCATGATTGCATGGGCGTGGGCCTGAGATCCTGAGGCAAAGCAACACTCAACATATTTTTTTTATTTTTTTTTAAAAAGCAAAGGTAAGAAAGGCAAAGAAAGGGGCCCCTGGAAGGAATACTTTTTGCATTAAGAGATTATCAGTAATAACAACCAGCTGGAGAATGAAAGATCTCAAATTTATGTAGAGATTGTCAAGCTACTCAGGCTCAGCATGCCAAGAAGATAAACCTCTCTCTTCCAGGTCAAGTTACTGCCAGGTAAATTATGTCTAAGCTCTATTTGTAAGAAGCAATAGTGACCTCACATGGCTTTCTAAATTATTCCAGCAGATTGTGATCCCAGATCTTGTTATTACCTTGATGAAATAATCTAAATTCAAATCAGGCAGCCAGGTCTGAATGCCAGGGCACCCCTGTTCTCCTGGAAATGAAACTTCTTTATATGATGGGAAATTTGGTGACATGGAGTAGGAGATGGGAAATACTGTTCAGCCCTTGAAGGATCCTGGCAGGCCATGGGCAGGGACTGATCCACATATCTGATACCTATTTTGCAGCCAATATTTTCAATACCACTTATCTCCTTGCAGCTGACTTCAGATGGTGAAGGAATGATACCCCAGCTTTGATGTTTCCCTACTGACAATTTTTAGGCAGCATTTTGGGCAGCAGTGTCTATTTGAGAGATATTTTTTATTTTCACAGTTACTTTGATATAACAGACATTTGATTTCTAAGACATGTTCAGTGTAGGCACCAAATACAGGAGCTCCTGGGAAAGCTCCCTCTCTGTTCTTCATGGCCCTATTACAAAGCTCTCACATGGCCTGGGCCAGGATCCTTATAAATGGGAAGCAGCACTGTCCCACATGCTGACCCACAGCAAAGTCAGTAGCATTTTTCTATGGGACATGCAAGGCAAAATTTCCTACTAGTGTCACTTAGCAGTACTAGGGCCCTGGGGGCAGAGGCTTGCTGGGCATCCAAGGCCAAGATGCAGCAGTGCAGCTTCCCCTATCTGTGTTGCCAGGTCGAGAAAGAAGCCTTTTAACAGCTGCAAAGTAGATGGCTCTCCAGTATAACCAGAGCTCACAGGGTAGGTTATTCTGACCAACTGCACTGATGTCATTTCAAATATTGCCAGAACACCTATTTAAGGCTGTTCTGTTATTGCAGATATTATGGCTGATGACAAAAAGGAGTGGGCAGTACTTAAACATCCAGCCGGGAAGCTCCTGAGCATGGAGTGCTTCAGTACAGGACCAGTGTGATTACAGCCATCTCCTGGTTAGCAGTAAACCTTGCTCCAGCTTTCCTTTGGTCCTGGAGCTGCAGATTCAGGGTGTGTTTGTACATGGGACACTGCCAAATCAGCCCATGTCACATGTTTGACACGAGCTCCAGGCAGTCTGAAGCAAAGTGGGGAATAAAACCTCAGGAAGGATTTGTAGATGCTCAGGTCTGTTCACAGCCCTTTGGCAGAGTCTGAACACATGCTGGAACCACAAATCCACTCTGAGCAGGGTGCCTGCCTGAGAAACTGCCTGCCAAATAGCTGCTCACATGGTAGAAAGTGTGCACAGGGTTTGGTTTATAAGAGACCTGTGCGTGACTGGGTGTGGAGGAAGAGGAGAGGGCCTGAGGTCACCCTGTATTCAGAAAGGAAGATGCTGAAGAAAGTTGGTGCTGCATGTGCAGCTTTCCACCACCTCTGAAAAGCATTCCTGAAAGCTGACACTGCCAGTAATTTTTTGTTTTGTTCCAAGGTGCTCATACTTCAGATGGCGACATCTTGACATTCACATCCATTATGTGAACGGATTGCGGAAATAACTCAGCTCTTACTCTCTCTGTGATATTAATCCCCAGCTGCTGGCTGCAGCACAGAGCTGCCTCAGACCACAGGCACCCCAACAGCCCACCAGCTCCCCAGCCCCTGCTGCACTTGGCTGCAAGGAAGGCAGAGGAGCATTTCCTGAATCAGCCTTTCCCTGCTTCAAAAACTGAATCCAAGTTGGCACATTAGAGCTTTCCTCCTTGCTGTGCAGCCACAGGTGCTTGGGGTGAAATATAAGGCCTTTAACATGAGCATTGTGATAATATAATTTCCCATCATGGGAACCAGACGGGCTTCATTAAACAACGGCTCAAAATTGCACAAATGAGAAAGGAGCCTGCAAATTAGGATACACAGCTCTTGTTCACATGGCAAAACATCATTAGCTTTGAGGTGGGAGACTCTGTTACCTTTTACACCCTGTTGACTTTTAATGCTGGTGTTTTTAATACACATGCTGCAAGCTGGTTTGGAAAACACAAACTGTGGTAATTGCTCTGAAGCTCAGTACATCATTCCTTGGAACAGATGTCAGTGGGGAAGGAACCTGCTGAAGGAGAAGGGGAGGAGTGATCGAAAGGGCTGAGGAGTAGAAAAACAGAGTAATTTTGCATGAGTGAAGTGGGTTACCCATCTGGACACAGAGACAGGGCTGGCGGTGCCCAGAGCTCTGCCATGGTGCCTAGTACTTGCTTTTACCACTGGGCACTTGCACACTCAACAGCGTTTAGGAGAAAACACAGCAGATGAGGGATACATCAAAGGCTGAAAAAGAAATGGTCCCTTTGCTTAAGTGTTGCCTCAGCTTAAACCTTGCCTAGCCCCAAAAAGCAAGGGTGATGCATTTTCTTGCTTTCTCTCTTTCTTTGAGGGTGGAAGGAAAAAAGAAGGGAGGAAGACTTGAAGTGGGAAAAAAAACCAAACAAAAAAAGAGCCTCCATGGACCTGTATGTGTGAATGCTGCTGAGGAGAGCAAAGACACGCTGACAAAACGAGCCAGGAATGCTGAGGCCCGAGTTCTGAAACACATACGGTTTATGTTGTTCTTACCACAAACCAAAAATATGTTCCCATTTGAAATGGTTGAATCCACAGCTGTTTTAAAATCCCTTGGTACTTCTGAGACAAATGATCCAAGTCAGACTGTGCTAACAGGGTCAGTTTTAGAGCCAGGCAAGAGCTGTGACTGATGCAGAATCACTGCAGCTCCATCCTTTTCCACATCAATCATAGCTCAATGAAAATCCTGTGGGGCTGTCAGGCTCTCTTACAATATTGTTTACATTACAAGATGATGTAAAGCTCCTCCAGCAAAACTGCACTGCCGGATTATGATCTTCACTAACAGCAAAAGAGCTTAAGTTGCAGCTGCAGGACAGCACAGAGAGATGCAGGCACATACCCCTGAATTTACATCTACAAAAGCAGTCATTAATGTTGCATAAAATACACCCATTGATTCATCTCTGCAGGCAAATTCTCTCCCTTTAAACCGATGATTATAAAGCACCTTGGGGCGAGTCTACATCCTAGATGCTCTATAAAGTAACCAGCTTGTATTGTCATAAAAGCCGAAATGGCTTTAATCCATTTCCTCACAATAGCAGTTTTAATTCACTCCAAGAGGGCTGGCTGTCAAGAAAATAGTATTTTTCTCAGATTCACACCTGAGGTCAAAACCTTGCCCTCTATGCCAGAGCTAATAAATCACATTTCTTTTTTCCTGTTCTTTTTGAACAGTGAGGACAGTCTTTTGCAGAAAGACAAAAAAGGGTCTTTGCAGGAGCGTGTGCAGCATCGTGGGGGAGGGATGTGGAAAAAGTCCCAGCAGCATCCCATAATCTCATACGAGGGAGGGCAGACTTGCAGCTGTGCCTGGCCTTGAAAAGAAAGACTCAGCACCTGTTTACTCTTGACTGAAAGGTCTCAAGTTATGGCTGTAATGCTCTAATACAGCCCATTAAATATTTGCATATTGAACATACAGAAAATAAAACCTTTTTGAAGTGACAAGGACTGAACAGCATTGCAGCCTCTCCCAGTCTCCATGGGTCTCTCTAATTGGTCCCTCTCATCCTGACGCTTGCTTCCTCTGGAGACAGGGTGAGTTTTAAGGCAGAAATTCCCCAGGCATTCCAGTGGTGCACAGCAGTAGCTGCTCACAAAGCCCTGGCAGCTGCCATCCAGGGCCTGGGAGTTGGCAGCCTTTCCCTCAGCCAAGGAGAGGAGACCAGACTGTGACATGCATTGTCAACAGGAGCAGTCACAGCAGGTCATAACCTCTCCTCAGCCCAGTTTTCCAACCACCAACATCCCTTTCCCAAACCAAAGTCTGAAATCCAGAAGTATTTCTTTCTACCTGCAGACTCTGCCTGCATCCTCAAAGCCCCTGTGACAGGTCCTCCTAACTGCTACAGCTCCGGATGTAAGTAAAGACAGACAAAAAACTTTCTCTGGGCTGCTCAACGAAATGCCAAGGTGCCCAGAGAGCCTGCTGCCCTCAGTCACCCAACAGCTCAGCTTACCACGATGGTTTGGGACCACTCTGCCCACCCACAAATGCTGTACTGATGCCAGCAGTTGGAATTGGGTCTTGCTGCATTTCCCAGCTCAGTGTTTGAGCACTTGGACAATCTGCTAGGGAGCACTGGCAGCACTGGGAGCATTCCTACTGAAGTTCCCGAGGCTGGTCCATCCCCTGCCAGCACTGTTGGGATGGATGCTCTGCTTCATGGCACTGCAGCACTCGGGTACAACAGGAAATGTGACCACAGCCATTTTGCCATGCACATTTGACAGACTCAGCTCAAGTCAGACTTGCATGTGGTTTTAAAGGTAGACAATGTCTAGTTTGATATTCTGTTGTCATGGGTTGTTTTCAGATGTGGTTTTAAGCACCAACCTCACAAGTGCTCCTGCCTGTATAGAGTGCTTTTCATTTGAGAAGAATGGCAGCAGAGGCCCTCTCAGCTCACAAGCTGGGTTTGGACCAGCAGCAGGAGAACATTTAAGAAATGGCATCTCTGCCTGGGGTATGAAGACTTGTTTGGGGCTTTCCAGCTTCCCAGCCTGCATGTGAACCCCAACCCTGGCCTTGTTGGGTGCAGGAGAAGAGATTACCAACTCCCGGTGTCCTGGCCATGTCTGCCATCCTTGCAAAAGTCCCAGGATGGCCTGGTTGCACTAGAGCAGCAGATACCAGCCGCCCCACATTTTCAGAGGCAAAAAGTAAGTCCTCATCTTCACACCCCCGAGCTCCCTCCCAGGGCAGTGAGATGCCCACCCTGGCATGAGAAAGCCCCTTTGGTAGCCTGACTCTTTGCAATCAATGCTGCTGTGTGCTCTGCAGCTTCAGAAAAAGATGCCTCATGCTGAGAAAGGATGCCTGATGCTGCCCAGTCTCTAGGGGTGTTCCTTCCACTGCCACGCACTGGAAATGCTCTGCTCCTGGCACAAAGAAGCTTTATTCTTACAGCAGAGATTTTCATTGTGCCAAAGGAACTTGTTCAATACAACAGCCCCCTTTGTGTGGCTGCTTCACCCATGAGCCATATGCAGTCCCAAGGCAAGGCCTGAATGCTGCAGAAGGCTTTGCATGATCTCTCTGCACAGAGATACATTCAGCTCAAACAGTGTTATTTTTGTCTCACTTTTTGGTGACTTCCAGGGGAGACTCAGATGAAGACAATGGCAGGGAAAGAGTGTATGAGCCCTGCAAACACTTTATGTCTTTTCACTTACAAACATGTAGAGAGGGAAAAAAGCTCAGTGAGTTCCTGATGTGCCTAATTGCCCAGCAGCAGCAGAAAGTGAATTGGCAGTGTCTGCGTCAGCCCGCACCGGCTGGTTCCTCGCCTCACCATATGTCTGCTCAGACACCCACCACTCCCCCAAACAAGCCACATGGCAGCTTGGACACTCCTTAAGGGCTGTGCATGCTGTTCTAGAGGAGTAATCAAAAATAATTCCAAATGTTCAGTGCTCCTGTCCTTGCCAGAGACTAGAACTGGGCTGTTATGGTGCCATTCTATTCTGTAATTTATTATAAGCATTACAGATGTTGGGAATGTAACCCTGCCCTCTTACCAGCCACATTTTAAAACAAATTATTTAATAAAATTACCAACTAGGTTGGCATTTCATATTGCTCTTTACTGACTGGATTATTTTTCAGTCACAAAGCATCTTTAACCACAAGTTAGCCTGTAAGAAATGCCCTCTCTGTCAGGTGCTACTACTAAATGACCTTGAGCTGGAATGGCCACAGGCTCTCAGAGGTCTGGAAGGTCCAGCTAGCCCTGCTGCTCACCTACAGGGTGGGTTTCTGGAGCAGCACAGCCTTGCCTTCCAGCTGGCTCCTGCCTCCACTGCACCAGCAGAAGACAACACACTGCTGGGTGTTACAACAGTTGCCCCCTCCACAAAACCAACATTTTTCAGAATGACATTCAACACTACTCTGAGCTCCTACCTCATTGACAGAAGTACCTCTTTACTGGGACATGCACAAGCAACACAGAAGTCTCACCTTCTTGATTCTTGATTCTGGGGGAAGGAGAATGCCTGCAAAATCTTTGTCACTAGCATACCATTGTCATCAGCTCATCCACATTAGATGCTTCCATGTGATGGAGGGTGTTTTGGCCTGACACAGTCCTAACAGTGGCAGGAGTTAATAAAAGTCTTGCTGTGAGTATTGCGTGCAGCTCTCTCTCAGCATTTATCTTCCAGCAGCCAAAAGTGGACAAGCACATTTCTCTAAATCTGCTGCCCTGTTACAGGCTCAATCAGGCAAAAATCTTTATTCCCTTCTTGTGGCAATGAAACAAAAAACTTTACCAGCAAATATGACCACAGATACAGACTCAGACATTCATTACCCGCTGGAGGCTCTACATTTTTCCTCCTCAGCCAGCATTATACCCTATGGCAGTCAGATATGTGAGCTCCTTTTTTTGAATTATCTCCAGTGGGTGAACACTCTGTAGAGCAGGGAGAGAGCCCTGCCAGCTCTAAAGGCACCAGGAAGAGCTTGGATGTGGCCATGAAGCTGGCCAGCCCAGGGCATGCCCGGGGGAGATGGGGTGTGAGGAGCAGCACCAGACTCCCAGCCATGCTCCTCTCCCCCAGCAGCTGTGTGCAGAAACGCAGATGGAAATGTTTGCCAAGCAGGCACTTTGCAAACCCTCACCCAGGGGGCAGGCAGCACAAATCCTCAAACAAACAGCTACCAGCTGAGGAAAAGTGAGCAGCGTGGCTGTTGTCATAGCTTTGGGGCCACCACCACCGCTGTGCCTGGCACCTCAGCTCCCCTCCACCCCTAATCCCTGGCTGCTATCTGCTCCAGTGCAAGGCTAGCCTTGGCTGGGCTGCATTTTTTTAAATCTTTCCAGACTGCCAAAACCCAAGCTGTCAAATACAAGTTAACAGACCGAAAACACAGATGTCTGTTCTTGACTGAGTTTCCCATGCAGACTGGACGTGCTCAGAGCAGCTTTTAAGGTCAGAGCACTGTTCCCTTTCCCCAGGCCTGGCTCCTCAGCACTCAGTCACTCACTGCCAGTGGTGTCCCCCGTGCCTGTCTTTGTGAGCATCCCTTTTCATGCACGCTGCTTTCACAGAGCACTGGCGTGCGACATCGTGGCCACAATTTATTAGGGACAAGGGCAAGGACTTCATGACACATACACTTTGTGTGACACAGTGCACTGAGGATCAAAGATTTCTCAGCTGCAGTGCTTGAGAGTGGCCTGAGGCAGAGGGATTCAAAGTGTGCAGGAGGTTTGTCTAAATGCCCTTCTTACTCACCTGGAAAAATAGATGCTCTGCTTGCTCACAGGCCTGAAGACACTTGACCTGCACAAAGATATAGCGTATTTGTATTATTTTTGTGCTGTCCATGAAGAACACTGCATTAGGGACCTCTAGGGTTTGCTAAGAGCTTCTATTTGGCACCCAAGGCTGGGTACAGAGCACCTTCTTCATCAGCAGGCCTTGGGTCTTCTCCAGAAGGCAATTATACCTGGGCTGAGATCATCACTCAGCTTCCATGTCACTGAAACCTCAGTTTCTCTCCTGACACTGCCAATAAAACCGCATACTCAATGAGCAGATCAGATCTCTTGTTATACCAATGTGAGAGAATCCTGTCAATTTTTTCCTGATGAATGTAGAAGTTTGCCCTCCACCTTCCCTACTGGCTTACCTATTCCATTCACTTGCCACAGATTCTGCTCAGGACAGTAAAATCTTTGAAAGCAGGGGGTGTCAAAACTGAGATAGGCTTGTGCATGGGCCACCACAGTGGGTCCTGGCCAGGGTGACCTGACGAAGCCTTAATACAGGATAAACTGCAATAATAAAAGCAGAACCTCATTGTTGGCATCAAACCATTCTTGCCAAGGCCACCCAAGCTGGTGACTTCAGGGGCTTTTGAGCTGTAAGTGAAAAGCAGTTTTTGTGTGTCAAACTGCCAGAGTGAAATCTGATTTCTGAGACACTCACCCACAAAATTATCCCTGAGAAGCCACAGCTCATTTTCAACAGTGTCTCAGAACTGCATAAATATTAAAGTCTCTCCTAAAGAAATGATCAATAAAGTGAAGCAAAACCAAAGTGAATACAATCATTCCCTGCAATACTGTATTAAGCTATTTTGTTATTTTTTATTACTCTAGTCTCAGCTACTTTGAGATGAGGTAGTAAGTCTGAGTATTTGGGATGCATTTCCAGACAGGTGCATTGGTTTTTAAATTGTTTTTTTCTTTTGTCTGAAGCATAAAGAATGGGCCACTGCCAGGGGCAGGGTACCAGGCTTGACAGACCAGTGGTCTGATCAAGTCTGGCATATCCTTTGTTCTTCTGTTCCAATTTAATGCCTGCTGGGAGTGAATTCCAGTCATGTGGGGATGTTTTTGCCAATGAATATTTACCAACATCCTGACTACCCTGGGAGGGCAGTTAAAAAACTAACTCCCAGAGAAGTGAACACATACTAGAATAAGCACTTACAGATAAGCCATGAGCTTTTTTCTTTAACACTGAAGGGAGCAACATTTGGTTTAATTACCATGTACATTTAAGACTAAGCTAACACAATGTTCCATGTGTCATTGTTACTAGACCTGGATTTTTAGGCCATTTATAAGCATGTGGATCATGTTTAAAGAATATATTATTTTAACTACTCACTGCATCTTTACAGTCCAGGAGACAAATAGGCAGGTGGTAATCTGATTTCCTTAACTGCAAGGAAAGTAGCTTGTTAAAGACATGGGGTTTGTGCAGATAACACCAAAAATTCTAATCCTTGATTGGTACCAGGAGCTCCTCCATCATGTTGAGTCCTTGGATATGTCCGTACCTCTCATCTTTATTAACTGCTGTCCCAGTTATGGTTTGAGGATCAGCTGGTGCTAATCTGTGAGAACCGGCTGATGATGCAAGGCTTGTTCTACCTCTCTTCTAATTGCTAAGTTCCATTAAAACAGGCAAGAAAACAGTGACACTCTCCCTTGGTGTCACATGGAAGAGCAGGCAATTGCAGAAGCTATGGGAATGGCATGTCAGCAGGTAAAGAAGATGAGGTGGGTTCTGTGACCATATGAAGTGGTGGAGGATGTTGTCACTGGGTGATGTCTGCTCCAACCAGTTCATGAGTTTCAACCATCACATTGCATTTTTTCATCTCTTGAAACAGCATCAAATGTAGGTAAATGTGAACCCTTCCTGGCCCCAAACACCTCAAGTGAAGCCTGTGAGAACAGAGGGCATTTAAGGTCTTCTTCCCTGCATGAAGTTCACAAGAAACACACCTGCAGAGGAGCTTTGTAGCACAGCTCTGCTAACACAGTGGCTGGAGAGAACTCCAGAAGTACAGAGCTGCCCTGGCCTGTGTGTGTTCAACAAAACAGTGCTGGCAGCCTCAACGTTCAGCCTGTCCATCTGCTTAACATTACAAGATTTTACAATAGCCCACAACAAAGATGAGATTTTGAATTTTAAGTCTGTTACATGCCATTTGCTCATCTTTTCTGGCATTTCTCTGTAAGAACAAGGGTTAGAAAGTTGGTGGGGAGTTTTGTATATATTTTAGTTTGTTTTATGCCAAAAATGTCCTGTAAACCCTTGTTGCAGAGCCTATGGCTTCAAGAAAAAAGAAATCAAAGCCTCCCCATGAAAGCTCTAGTGCTGGCAGCACAAATGCTCTGTTCTGCTCTGTGATGTTGACCTGGTGTCCTGCACACAAATCCCCAGTCTCTAGAGGGGAGAGGGTTTCACCTTCCCACTTTCATGTGCAAAATGATGACAGGGTCAGGATTTTCTCAGATGGAAGCTGTTTTGGGCAGAGAGGGATCTAGTGTTGCCAGTTTCACCTTGACTCATGGCCCTTTGGAGCTCTAATAAAACCCAGGCGCTCTGGGAAGAGCCTGCCTGTTCCCATGTGTGCCTTTGCTGGCACTGCCCTTCTGCCCTTGCAAGGCTTCACCACAGGTATGGAAAGAGGAGCAACTCAAGGGATTCTACTTCTACTTCTACTTCTACTTTTTCTACTTCTTCTTCTTCCTCCTGCTTTATTTGGGCCTCACATGCTCGACTAGTGAATATCTGCATCTCATCAGTGAGAGCAAATGGGCAGCACAAGGGAGTTGTTAGTGAGCAGCCTGACATGGGAATGCACATTTGTACCTCCTCTAGTCCTCGATGGTTTGGGGTGATGAGGATCTGATTGCACTGGAAGGAATGAGACAGAACTCCAATATTTATACAGGTCACCATATAACCACAAGAAAAGTAGGACAGACAATTTTGCATTAACCTGTAATGTTAAGTACTTAATCAACAACGTAAATATTCTTCAAATTCCCAGCTTGACTGACAGCATCTGAATAGCTTTCTGCAAATTAAGTGGGTTTAAATTTAAGCACATTAGGGCTCTCTAGTTAGTATTGACAGTCATAACCAGGGCTTCAGCTATGCATATTTATGCTACAACACAGATACGGTGTTCAGTCTAGATTTGGAGGATTTAGGAATTCTTAGAGTTCCAAAAATAAATGTAATGGAACGAAGTATCAGAAATATGACATCTTCTCTAGTGCATGATTTGCAAAAGACTGTAGGTCTGTTCCTTTGAGAGCATTATCATTGCCAGAAAATATTAAGTCCTAAAAAAGTGTCAAATATAATTTGCAAATACTAAGCCACATTCCTCAGTCATTCCTTTCCAGGGCAGCCTGTCTACTCTGTATCCGTTCAGGATGCTTCTCCCTTTTTAGTGCCAGAGAGTCTCAGAGTATTAAATGTACATATCTTCATCATCCTTGCAGGGCAGCAAAGTGCTGTCACCAGCCTTTAAAAGATGGGGAACATGAGCCTTTGGCTTGCCCACAGTCTCTGAGGTAAAGCAAGGAATAGAAAGACTGTTTTTAAAATCCTGGTTTCCCTTTCATCTTTCCTACTGGGTGGCTTGGCTCTTTAGGCAGCCGCTTTTAATGTGTAGGTCTGCTGGTGAGAAGTGCAGATGAAAGCAGTAGTTCCCCTTCAGCCACAGCAGTCTGGCTTCATGCAACTGGCTAAAAAAACAAAGTCCATAGACTTGTCAGAACAGGCAACCTCTATTTTTACACAGTCTTCAGCAAATAATAGACAATTTGCAAATGATTAATATTTTATACCAGTTTTTCCAAACTTTATCTGTCATTTCCTCAGGTGCCCTGAGTGTAACTGCTATTTTATCATTTCCAAAGTGATGAAATAAAAGTCCTGTTTATGTGGATACAGCTTTTTGGCACATCTTCCACACCTTTAAGAGCTCATAACCACCAGCAGAAAGGGACTGCACAAGGGCTTTATAGAGCTTGTGAAGGCTGGTTTTAGTGCCTCTCACTCAGTTCCAGCTTGCCAGGAGATATAGTTCTGATTTTAAACACTTACATGATTAAATGTTGCCTCCATAGTGGTTTTCAAAATCTATTTTTAAGCATGGATTAAACAGAACCTGAATTATAAACAGTTGCTTAGTCTTTTTGTCTTCCCCCTACCCCAAAATTGCATAAATATTTGATACTTACTACATCTCAGAGCCTAAACCTTGCCATATGGGACATGTAGGCTGAGAGATTCTGAAAAGAGATGCATGAATAATGATTTTTTTTTTTAATCTGGCAGCCAAAATGGTTACAAAAGAGTGAACTACCAAATACTTTCCTCAGGCCAGAGATAAAGGTGGGGTTTTTTGTTGTTGTTGTTTTGTTTGTTTGTTTTTGTTTTTGTTTTTCTGAATTACCCACCCTTACTGTTATGATTAGCACAATTCAAGGCCAAATAAAAATAAGAAATGTTGACTTTTTAAAACACATAAATGAATAATCTAGAAGTTTCAAAGTTTCCTTCCTGTTTTCCTTCCTTCCCAACAGGGGCAGCCTGTTGGGGTCCAGCCCAGGTGGTTCACAGTTCACTCTTACTAACAGATTTGATTGTCCTGCAGATTTCTGGATCATCCAGCTTGGCAAAGGCAGCTGCTGCAACCTGGGCTGAACAGCACTGCCCAGATAAAGGCTCTACTTATTGAACTACTTGTAAGCTGTTTTCTCCTGCAGCAGTTCCTTGGAAGTCTAGCAGGGCAAGTTGCCTTTTAGGCCAAAGTTAGGTGCTAAAAAAACAACACATTTTATCATATTGTTATATGGAAACAATTATAAAGCAATCCTTAAAACATAAAGTCATATCATTGATCTCTGTATTCAGTGTGTCACTGAGAAAATGGAAGACTTCAGGTACAGACCTATTAGACACTTCGAATAAATATGATTTTATGTTTTCAAAGTGCCCAGTACACACTCTGCCAGCATCTTTGGAAATGCAAATAATGTCTTTTTTTTAATTTAATTTTTTTTCCATATATATATTTAAAATTAAAAGAAGATGGTACTTTGTGCATGATGCAGAAATACCAAACAGGAGATCTTTCTCTGGGGGGAAAAAAAAGAGCCAGCAGGCTTCAGGGGTGGCCTGCTTGGGTGGCAGACTTGGCTCGAATGAGGGGCAGAGGAAGAGCACATCCCTTATCCCAGTTGTGCTTGCTCAGAGCAAAGATCTCTGTGAGATCTGCCTTGCAGGGGACAGCTTTGGTAGAGAAAAAGGACATGAGGGCACGACTAACGTAGCTGTTAGCTGCCATTAGCAGGAAACCAGGTGTACACTGTGTGAATACTTCAAGTCTAATTTAATTTGGTGCTGGGATTAGGCATATGCTATTTATAAGCAAGCAATGCCAAGTGGTTCCTCAGGTCTTGCAGCAGGTGGGAGCCTATTTAGTGTGGAGTCAGGGAGATCTGTGCACACTTGCAGGGTGAAGCTGGAGCTCTCTGTGGCTGGCAGTGCCAAAACCCAGCATACACAGAGGAGATTTACGTTTTCTAACCAGCCGAATGGTGATTAACAGGCAGAGCATGTGCATCCCCTCGGCTTTGTAATCGCATCCCTGAGAAACCACACAAGCTTTTGTGCTGAGGAACATTTGCATGAGGTGAGCACAAGTGGTTTGTTCTTGCTTTAGGGTTCTCCCCGGTACAGGAGAGGTTTGGTATCTTCCTCTGGACACAAAGAGCCATTCCCAGCCATCCTGGCAGAAGGCTGTGGCCAGGAGCTGTGCAGCACCAGCTGTGCTGGTGAGCAGAGGTCAGGCTCAGGGTGCTCTGCACACAGTTTGCTTCAGTATCTGGATACTGAATTTATTGGATACATGGCCCTAAAAAAGTTTCCAGAGCAGTAAAACATTTTCAGAGATAGGAACAGGGCATTTAATCCATCAGATCTGGACCAGCTGCAACTTTTTCAGCAAGAGAGACACAGTTGGTCCCAGCAAACACCCTAGAAGTCTGGATAAAAAATGCTATGGGAATGGCTTAAATCAGGGGACACTGTCAGCACAGTTAATGATTCTTATTTCCCATGCCCCTTTGTTTGGGCATGGAAAAAATTTGATAGTGCAGTCTGATGGCAAAGAAAGTGATAAAAAATATATAATGTCATTTTGTCCCCTGCTTATGTACTAATATCACATTATTGCAAAAATAAATCCTTCAGATGGAGCAGACACATTCCCTAGACATTCAGTCACAGCAGCCCTACACTTCTGTCTGTCTGAAACACGACAGGCACCCAGAAAGGCTGTCTGCTAGTGGCAGGAAGTTTGTCCTGGCTGTCCCAGCACTGCCAGGTGTTGTGATTGCTGACTCACAGGAGGTCTGTGCATGGCTGCTGCTATGTTGTTGTGCAGAGAAGACCTCAAACATGGCTTTTCTGTGGTTTGGATGCACAGAAAAAGTTGGTCCCGCTAACTGCTTCCTTCTCCTACTCCCTGCAGTTTGCAGGTGGTACTGAAATGGGGGGAGATGGATAATTTATATGCTAGAGGGCAGAGCTGCTGCACTTCAGGGCTTAACAATCTGGAGAATAAACTGAGAAGAATCTCATGAAACTCAAAAAAGACAAACACAGAGTCCTGTACCTAGGATGAAACAGTCAGGACATGGTGCGGGTGAAGCAAACAGAGAGTGGTTTTGTAGAAAAGGGTCTGGGAGTCCTTGTGGACCAAATGTGGGGCATGATGCAGCAGTGTGCCCTTGCAGCAAAGGCAGCCAGTTCCATGCTGAGCTGTGGGAGCATGAAGCAGAAGCAGCAGGCTGAGAGATAAGAGAGTGTATCTGGAGCACTCTGTCCACTTTTGGACTCTACAGTACACCAACAAACAGGATGGGTCCAGAGGAGGCCACAGAGATGGTGAGAGGTTGGAGCAGATGATGGATGGGGAGAGGTTGAGAACTGGATTTGTTCAGCATGGAGAAGAAAAAGCTTCAGGAAGTGGATCCACAAAAGGGCAGATGGAGTCAGACTCCTCAGTGGTACACAGTGATGGGCAGTGGACACCAGCTGGAACATGGGAAATTCAGATTAGGCAGCAGGAAAACCTGATTCATCAGCAGGGCAGAGGAAGGTCCTGACCCTGCAACATCTTTCCCAGGAAGGTTGTAGAGTGTCCATCCTTGTATATGCTCAAAACCCAGCTCATCAAAACCCTGAGCAGAGTGCTGTGTTTGACCCCCATCCGAGCAGCTCGGTGACAAGATGATCTCCAGAGATCCCTTCCAACCTAAATTAGTCTGTGGCTCTAAGGCACTATCCAGGTTATTGCTGAGTTGGTCTCTTCAAGCATATGCTCCAGAGAACAGTTCCAGGTTAGGTTCTTTGAACTGACCACTAAGAGACTAAGAAGTCTTTTACCCTTTATTGAGACCTTAGAGCTGATGTCAAGTCTGATGACATAAATACAGGTGTGAATGTTTAATTCTACTGAAATTGCTAGATCCTCCTTTTTCTAGAAATCAGGGCCTGATTTCTGAATCTTCTTGATTCCTAAAAAATGATTATACTTATCTTTCCAGCTCTCCAAAAACCTCAGATGAATCTATTAGTGTTGCAAAGCATTTAAACACATGCCCAGCTTAATGATTACAGACATCATTGGTGAGACAAAAGCACTTGTATCACATCTCATCTTCAGACAAAAGTCAGAAGTGTGATATACTATATTTTTCACTGAGCTTTTCTGTTCACTGCTTGTTTTCACTGTCCCGGGCATTTGCTGTATGTAGAACTACATGATGAGATGTGAGAACAGTGCTGGTTTCAAAATTGCAAAAAAAACCATCAAATTCTGGCATGAATAGCAGTTTAAGATTTCCTAGCATTCTTTTATCAAGCTGTCTCAGTATCTTCTCCTAGGTATTTTTAGTTCCTTGCCATGAAACTACTAATGCATCAGTGCATAAGCTATCTGCAGGCCAGTCCATCCTGCTAATTTAGCTGGAGATTAAGCCAGGAGCTTTCTTATCCTGTGTTAATTTATATTTCAGCCCCTAAACCTGGGTTATAGAGTGACCTCCCACTGTGATCTAGAGCTTTCTCTAGCCCCAGGCTTACTGGCCAGTGAATTTCATAAGAAACACTGAATTTTTCCCTTAAGCACCATTTAATCAATAGTAGTTTTCCTTCCTGATGAAGAGAATAGTCAAAGTTTAGAAGTTCCAAGTACCCGAAGCTACTATGAGCTTATAAAATTCCTGGCAAGTTCCTATGACTGCTTGTATATGATTTTATGGCATGAACTGTAAAACAAATACATTTTAATGCCTCATCCTTGCACTGCCCTGCATGAGAGTGTTTCAATCATTCATGACAGTGTCCTGACAGCTGTGCTTTTCAGTACATACCTGCAAGCTCAGGCCACAAAGCCACACAAATCCCTTTTCTGCACACATTCAGCCTGGTCTGAAATGAATACATGTTATCAGGTTGTACCCAAAAATGGGAATCCAGCCTCTTTCTGGACTATTGGTATATGCAGACATTCATAGCTGTAGTGAGATGATGAAACTTTAAAGAGGTAAATTATCTCCAAAAGCAACCTATGTACCCGGTTATGTCCTAACTCTGATTGTCTTGAAAAGCAGAAAATTACCTCCCTTTTCCACTGGCTTTCAAACAGCAATGATTGCTTTTGAGTATTGAGGCACCTTATGTGCTAAGGAGATTCTTAGTGCTTTCCTTAGACCAGAATGAAATTAGAAAATTATGGACCAGGAAGACCTGTTAGATCTTTCTACCATTTCCCACCAATAAAAGTTACAGAATGGAGTAAAATAACAGCGGCACATTTCACTTCTTTATTTTAGACAGGATTGATTGTAGCACAGAAACTTTCTGCTTGAGGTTATCCAACAGGAAATGCTGGATGTACAGGAAGTGGAAGGACTTGTCAACTCTTCAGAGACACTTTCTTTGTAAAGGTGAACTCTTTACTGGGGTATCTGACACAGGCAGAGAAGAAGGTGTTAATCTGTTCACATCCAAGGCACAGTCTGCGGGCTGCTGGTAATTGCTGCCCCATAAATGTGCCTGTCATGCCTCCTTAGTCTTTAAATATCTAAACTCAAAATAGATGTCTCTTCAACATGTTGAGCCCAGCACTATTGTTTTGTGAGGCAGTATTATTCATTTTGTTTCAGCCAGCTGTTCTCTATATTCAGCCTGGAGGAACAGACTGAAATTTGTAACCAGACAGGCAGACTGGGAAGCTATAACTTATTCCCTGGGCTGATAAACCAGTGCATCGAAAGTACAGTAAACAAACGCCCACTGGAAACCCATTCCAGCCCTGTGTCCCCTCCTTTCCCCAGCCACAAATAGCAGTGATCACAAGGGAACCTGCCTTCATAAACAAGTACCCTAGACCTTAATTCTAGTATCAGCTGCATGACATAGTGTTGCTGGTATGTTAAACACGGCACATAACAGCAGGATACACTATTAGGTCACACATGGCAATATAAAATACTAGGTAAGGTCTATGCCTTCTGCTGGGTGGGGACCTGCAGCAGGTCGGTTGTTTGTAACTACATTGCCCTCTACTGACAGATGCCCAAAGAGGTTGAGACCCTAATTCTGCTGAACTCCACTCGGGGAAAGGCTGTCCTGCCACTCATGGTGAGGCAAAAGCAAGATGTGGTGTCATGGCCCAGCCTGGCAGGACATACCAGCATTCATCTCCTTTGGTGGAGACACCATTCATTCTAGTCCCAAAGATGGGTACTTGGCTATGAATTGATGTTCTCCACTGAGAGAGTCTCCTTCTTTTCCATTTTTGAAAGCAAATAAACAATTGTCTGAGCAGCTTTCTCTGCATTCTTCAATCTTTTGTGGACACTGGAAGCAACCATGTGCATAATCCAGCTGCAGGCAAACAACCATTGTGAGGAGGAGTGCCTCCAGCCCTTCTGCAGCACCCTGCAGCTGTGTGGAGCCTCAGCACAAGCATATCCTCTGGCAGCTCTTATTGCTTGAGGAGCAGAAATCTTCATAGGGCTCCACAGACATGGACTGGGAGGTCTGTCTCTGTATGTTCCTACAAGAAATAATAAAGCAGTGGGTGACTTTTCCTTGGCCAACAGCTCCCAGGCGATGACTGTGACTCTGTGCTTGCCTGTGGGAGCTGCCAAGGCTGACAGAGCTAAGCAGGCACAGCCTTGACTTCCATCTGCACATCCCAGGCCCTCAGTTGGATTGTGTCTGGCCTCCAGCAGAAGCCGTGCTGTCTGCTGCTTGTAACAGGCTCTCACTCCCCATATGCCTCTGAGCCACCTCCAGCAACATGTGGGCTGCACAGGAGATGGCACTGGTCTGTGGATCTGCAGTTTGAGAGGCTGAGAGTTGGCACACCAGATTCAAAAAGCCTGTGAACTCCTATTCTGGGACAATGGTGTGTTTTACTGAGGTACTTCACTTTCTCTGGCCTTTATTTACTTGAGGTGGCAGCAAAGTTTTAAAGAAGGCAAATGCAATTCTACAGCTATGATAGCAAGGAGAGTTACATGGTATCTTCTCAATTAGCAATTCATACAATCAAGACTTTTTTGTATGTGCTCGTTAACGTAGGGACAAATCTCAGCTGCCATGTATTTTCCCAATGGAAATTTCCACTAATGCCTTTTCCATAAAAATTCAAATAGTACAAACTTCTTGCGGGTGTTATGCAATTTTTCCTGTCTTTAAAGATATGGTTTCATACCAAGAGAAACCAATAGAAGAAACATATTATCTGCATGAGAAAACGTATATTACATGCACATGTCGGAAAAGACTGTGTAAAGTATATGCATGTGCGTGTGTGTGTCCCTCTCTACAACAGGATTCATATTATTAAAATCAGCACATTTACTTCAGGCATGAATTATTTTCATTCAGCCACTGGTGGATTTGAAATGTTTTCAAATATCCCATGCAAACAAGTGGGAACATCTGTGAAGCCGACAGGCTGTGGTGTGTGTGGGAGCAGGGGAGTTCAGAGGAAGGAAACCAGCCATTGATCAGCTCACCATCAGGTGTCATCTCCATGGCTGGAAATGCTGGCAAGGAGGGAAGCTGGACACGGGAAGGAACTGAGCAGCAAACAAGCCATGCGTGAAGCCCTGGAATAAAAAGTGCAAAAACAATGAAGCTTAGGTAATGGGAGAACTCCTGCCATGTAGGAAGAGGAACAGGCTGCAATTCATTCCAGCCCAATCACTTCAGGACAAGCATGTAAATCATTTGAGTGTGCACATAAGATGCTATTTATAGCTGTTAGTTGAAGTACTTCTTATTTATTGTTGTGTTTATGCAGAAGGAAACCCACCAGTACAGGAAAGATGTTTCTCCAAGTCTCCAGTGTTTCCTGCAAATTTTATACATGTGCTTTAGCCCAGCTTTATTTATGTTCATGTTCTTTATTTCAAAAAGCATATGGATTAATGGTGCAGTGCTGATAAGTATTTATCAATGCCAGTGTGGTCCCCTCCCAGGGACCCCTCCAAAGGTGGTGTGGGGCACCCCTGGGCTGATGAGTGTGTGCATCTCCTGCCAGCTCTTCCATTATCTCCTCCCTCAAGGGCACAAAAGGCTGAAACATGAAACGCCCCAGGCTCATCTTTACAAGATAAATAAATAAGTAGCAGAGGGCTCATGGGCTCTGGGCTGCTGGAGGCCTGGAGGAGGAGGTGGCAGGTGAGCAAGAGGGCACGGTGAAGGTCAGCTCGGGCTGTCCTCTGGGGAGTTTGTACAGCTCAGTTGTTCCCCACTAAATGCTCCAGGGTGACAAAATGCTTTAATCCAGGAGTGCCAGGAGCCTGCCTGAGGAGAGCAGCCCAGCAGCCAGGTTTCCCCCAGGGCTGCTTCCCCTCTGCCACCACTGCCGTGCTGGCAGCACTGGTGTGGGGACAGCAGGAGCCCCAGGCACCGGCCCTTTGGCACAGTAAAATGCCTTTCATGTCCCCAGGGGCCTGGGAAGGTGAACAATGCATCCCTAAATTGCCAGCTCTACAATGCTGGCAGGTTTGCACAGCTCCCAGAGGTTTTTCCTCTGCCCTTTCTGTCAGTGGGAACCCCCCAGCTGGTGATGACCATGCAGAAAGCAGAGTGCTTGTGGGACAGATCCATTTACACTATCGCTTCCCATGGAATGAGACATGAGACTGGGTGGTGGTTCCCACTTCTCCCCTTGGGCCAGCTGGCTCCTCAGGGGAGCATTTCTGTCCTGCCTGACTGCTACAGCTTCCAGGGCCTTAATCTGGTGGGCTGGAGATCTCCTGTCCAGCAAGGAGCTGGCATATCTTGGGTAACATTGTCCTGATTTGGTAAGAGGGAAGCTGAGGCAGTGAGATAGTGCTCAGCTGTAGGAATTGTCCTCTCCATTCACCTGTGTAATCCCATTTCACTGCCAGTCCTGCTGTAACCATCCAGCTCTCCTTCACTGAAGATCTCTCTTTAACCCTTTCCTGAAATGTCAGCTTCTCTTCTGTGCTTCCAGAAAGCAATACACAGATCTCAGTTATTGACTGAAGGTGTCAGGAGTCCCTGTTAGCATCAAGGAGGAAATCCCATTCAGTTCCTTGCTAAAACAAACACTTAATACATTTTTTAAAAACCCACAGTAAGTACTATTTAGAATACCAGCGCTTTAGTTTTAAACAAAACCCATTCAAGCACTAAACCATCATCTTTTCTCATACAAAATTTCCCCTTTGTTACCACTGCACATGTTAGTGAAAGGTCACATCACAGCACTTGCACTTCTGTACTTCAGTATGCACACAGAAACACAGTCCTCTCCAAAGGTCTTTCAGAGGTAATTTTCTTGTCTTCATAGTATAACTACAATTTGCAGGTTAGACCTGAATTTCTTACAGCTGGAAAAGAAGAGTATAATCTTATTTGTTACGTAGACACTTCAAAACTCCTTCAGCAAGCAATCTGGGTATCTTCACAGCCAGAAATATTTTCCTGTTATGACTTGACCAGCCTCTTCAGCTGCAATGAGACTCCTCTGGAGTTCTGCTTTTGCACCTACACTAATACAAACTCATTTGGACAATTAGTGCACACATCTAAATTTACTTTCTAAATTTATAATCTCTCTCCAGGCTGAGACACCTGTCTGTCTCAGCAGAGCAGTAGTCAATGAAGAGGAGACACATTCATCTGGTAAGTTTTTTGAGTTGGGTGAACTTTGTTAGAAGTTAGAAATTGGAGACTTTCTTTACTTGGGCCCTTCTGGCTGAATTGTCCTGGACACGATATAGTCAGAAAAACCCTGCATCTTTGTTTTCATGATTCCTCTCCTTGGCTTTGTATTTCCCATCACAACTGAGGTGTAAAGGGGGTGGATTGTTCCTCCAGATTTAGCATTGCAGAATGATGTAATTTAGAAGTAACCTTGGGACATCTCACCCAAACCCCATTCATAGCAGACAATGTCCAACTAAGTAGCTAAGTGGAATTTTTACAAGTTCCAGATTATGTTCATTGCCTTTTGCTGTGCACCTCTTAAGAGAGTCTGGCTCCCTCTTCCTTCTTCCCTGCCCCCAGTAGCTGTAGACAGCAGCAGGAGCCCTGACAGACATCCCTCTCCAGGCTGGGCAGCCCCTCTCAGCCTCTCCTTGTCCACCTGCACCAGCCTCCAACCATCTTGGTGGCCTCCACTGGCCATAATTCAGTATATAAAGGTCTGTCTTGTTCTGGGCAGTCCAAAAGTGGACACAGTACTCCCAGTGTACATAATTCTGAAAAAAGGTTAATCACGGCTTTCCTCAAAACATGAAAAATTGCCTCAAATAGTGGGAACAAAAGCAGCCATTGCTGTGTTTCTCGGAACGGGGTCATCATAAACAAGAATTTTCAAATCAAAACAACCTCTTATTTTCCTGTCTTCAGCTGAGGCTTTAAGCTGAGCATCTGGGAGCTTCTCTTTAGTAGGAGAAACCTGATTGGAAGCCACCTTTTCATGTCAGTGTCTCCTCCCAACAATTCAGATGTGGACTCATTACAAAGGGTAGAGGAAATCAGCTGCTCTTAACTTTCATTTCTATACTTTATCTGTCCACAAAACCCAAAGCAAGACTCTTTTTTAATGTCTTGGCAGCAAGGAAGAGGAAGCATTTAGCCCAGATGCTGTATTCTGTGTACATTATTTTATATCACTTGCATTAATGTCATTATAATAAAGTGCAAAGAAGAAATTTGATCTGCTTTGCTCTCCCCTGAAGGGAATGCATTTCTTTCTCTGCTGAGTGAATCTCCCAGCATCTCACAAACATATGGTCTCGTAGGTGTAAGTGATGCTCACCTGCTATATTGTCTTTAGCAGGAAGGAACTAAATATATAACAGATGCTCAAGTACCTTGAAATGAATGTATTGTGCAAACAGAACTGTCAGCACAGCCCTTGCAGTCACATTTTTCACCTGTTGTGTGCTTGTTTACCTCTAGTTTGTTTTGACAATGTGTAAAATGTTTTTTTAAAAGCTTGGAACACTCCCAGTTTCAGAGCTAGGCTAGAGTCTTATATCTTCATAGGTGGCACCTTTATATCTAGACTATTTAATATCTGTTTCGAACTTATGTAAATGTATTCCACTCCCCCCCCTTTTTTTTTTTTAAATATACATTTTTTAAATTGTACTAAATTCATGCTTGGAAATAGACAGTTTGGCAGAAAAAAGGTGTTTAATCTTCAGACAGCAGAAGACTTAGTCCTTTTTTGGTTTGCTTGGAATGGATCCAAATATGAAGACTGAACCTGAATTTGAATTCCTTGCATTTCAGATGTTTTCAGATCAGACTTCAGGTTCAGAACATCATGAAACACAAAACAAAATACACATTCTGGCTCCTGACTCAGTTTCTTTTCTTTCTTTTCTCCCCATCACTTTCACCAAGTAGAGTTTGGATGAAGATTTCTCCTGCCTTCATGTTCCTCTTTGCTGAACTAAGTCTGTGTCATGTCAGCAAGTGAGCCAGGTCCTCAGCCCAGGGCCTTCAACAGGTCTTTGATATAATCAATTTTCCTGGTTTTATTAAATGTCTAATCTTCATAACAGAAGAAAAGGAAGGTTTGCCCTGGCCTTTAGGACCATGGCTTTTATACTTCGGTCAGTTAGGTGATTTGTACTACAACCCTTCTGGCACTGAAAAGCAAGAAGTTGGCACTTGTGTCCTCCTGGGCACAACTTCCCCAGGTCTCCACCACTGCTGGGATGTCAGTGTGAGAACAGCACCCACCCTCTCCTCTCCTCTCCTCTCCTCTGTTTCTTGGCTGCCTCATGTTCATGGCAGCCAGCCATGCTGCACACAATGTGTGATGTGTACTACAGAATTTACCTGTCCCAGAGATTTTCTTGTGGAATCCGAGAGGCAGGAGGTTTGTTTTCTCTCCACATATATAAAGCTGTGATGGAAATGAGGGATCCATGGACACTCTGCTTGGTTTGAGGTTGTGCATGTCACACTGTTGAATTTGAGTGCAAGGATGCAAACACCCACATGGCAGAGCTGTGGCTAAGTGCTGAACTCCTGGGAGATTCCATGCTGCCAAGCATTTGGAATGTGCCTGGTGGGCTGTTGAGCTTCTCCACAGCTCACACATAGGGCAAGATCTGTGTCCAGATGCCCAGTATAAACTGAGTGAAGGCAGTAAAGATTTGCTGGTATTCAAGTGGTTTTAGCCTTTATTGTCTCCATAGAATGTTGAAAGCCTCTCTCCCCAGTGCAGCCAAGGCAGAAGCACCACTTTTCCCATCTAAGGCACTTCATTGTGATGGTCAAGTGGATGGAAGAGAGAAGCTCACACTCAGCCCAATCTGCCTCAGAGCTGCCATACCTGACTTGCTGAGTGAGTTTTCTGCCTCTTTGATCCACTCAGGCTCCAACTCTCCAGCCTTGTCCTGTATTGTGAGGCAAAAGAAGTGGCTTCTGCTATGGGGACTGGAAGACCCACCTTTCCCTCAGCTCAGACCCCTACTGCAGGAGCCCCTGGGGCTCGCAGGGGCATGCCTGAAGCTACCACAGGCAGGGAGAGCTGTAGCTCTGCCTGCTACCTCATTAGGTGCCATTGCAGGATTCATAAAAAGTCTGCAGTCAGCTCTGCCTGTGGGATATAGGGTCTGTAGCTCCAAGGGTGTCAATCTCAAATAGAGATAAGCCCCTGCTCTTGCTGCAGGACTTCTGTGTTTTCTGGGTACGTGTGCCAGTGCACAAAACAGTTCTGAGTGTTTCCTAATTGCTGTGCAGGGTTATTCCTTACCCTGCAGCTTGGTTTTCATCACTCCTTGTTCAGAAGTGCTTGACTCCCTGCAGTCATACAGTGTGCAAAGAGCTTTGGGGCATAACTCAGGGCCATGACTTCTAGTTGGCAGATAAGTTCTTAAAAACCTTTTTAGTGCATCTTGGGTGAGACCTGTGTACAGAGATGTGGTGTTAGTAGAGTTAGTGTTCCTTCTCATGCTCACATGCCCCTTACCCATAGCTGGCTGGCACTCTGCACCAACACGTGCTGGGCTCATTTTTAAGCTCTGCAGCAATTTTTTGAGAGTTGTTCAAAGGCTTCAGTCTGACTCTGGGACGTGGCTCCCAGGCACTGTGCAGCTGTGTTAGCTGACTTGCCTCCTCTTGTATGCTGTGCTTGGGGCACTTAGTCCTCTGCAGAAGAGAGGTGCCTCAGCCCTTCCTGTCCAGCTCACAGGGGAAATGGCACCTCACCTCCTTCTCCAGGCACCCAGCAGCTCGGCCAGGAAATGGTACAAATGCAGCTCTGCACCTGCAGGAGCACTGCAGCAGCACTCAGATGTCTTGGTTGGGGAAGAGGAAAGGCTTTCTAACATTAGCACACTTGCAGTCCAACTTCCTTCTCTTTAGCTCCTCCAGTACCTGCTTTACCTTCAGTAGGACTACCTGGAAAGCCAAAGTGAGCAGAGCCTGATTTTTGATATAAGAGAGTGTAGTTTCTTCATCCCAGGTTTTCTTCTGCTTTACTGTGTTCACCTAATTCGTGGTACCAGACCATGGCAATCTCATTTAAAAAGCAACACCTTCCAGGATCAGTTCCTGCTGCCCCTCTCATGAGTGACCATGTGTCTGGAGGGCTCAGAGGTGCAGGTCCTGTGCACAAGCACAGTTTGCAGGGATAAAGTGGGAATTGTGTCCCTGAAGGCTCCCTGCATCAGGTTCCCTGTGGTCAGGCAGGCCTGGGTGTCTGGTGAGTCATATAAACAGTGGGCAAAGAGCCTAAATTTTAATTTGATATGTGACAAACAAATCACAGCTTAGATACTGGAAGTTTCTCTGTTTAAGCAAAAAAGACTCTGTCTTATTAATTTATTTATTCATTTTTCATAGTTTAATAATGCCTTGGAGCAACACAATGACTGTCCAAACCCTCGTGACTTGAAATGCTTTCAGGATGAGATACTACTGAAAGTCCTGTATTGGTAATAGAATATTTTTAGAAGTCTAAATTATTTTAGAATAATTTTAGAAGTTTTATCTTTGGAAGGTAAATGAGGATGATTCTGTGTGTTTGTTTACTTCATGAAGAACATATCTAATAAAAACTCACCTTTACAAAACTGTTATGATATACCAATGTCGTGGGTGTTTAAGCTTCAGCCAATTTCTTTCAGTTCTGCAACTTCCAGGCATACATTGGGTGGCAGAAATTCCTACCTGTCTTGGCACCTGTTGTTCAACTATTTCAAGTGGCATCTCTCATGGATTTTTTGTTTACAGCTTCATTAAAGGCAAGGCACTCTGAGCCCCACTTGATTCTGAAGAATGTGTGACATTTTGCTCCAGTGACATCTTCAGCATCAGAGATGTTCACTTGTTCACTATAAGATCAGAACTGTAGATAATTGAGAATATTTGCAAAGCACATTATGCTCTGGTTGAATACAATTTCAATGTGTATTTATAAACTCAAGTAACAATGGCCTAAGTTAATTTGGCCCTCATTCTCATCTACAATATCCTGCATTTTTCCAAATGAAAGCTTTTGTGGCTATTGTTTAAACAAAGGCCAACATTGGTCAACACAGGTTTGAATACCAGCTAAAATATCACTAAATGCAACTCTGCTAGTTCTGAGCAGCTGCACCTAGCAGGTTCTTTATGAAGTTGTGATCTACTGGCCTGAGAAGAACTCCATGAACAAGGAGTGAGTCTGCTCTTGGCACCAGGGAGGGTTTGGTGGCAGAGCTTGGCCACTGCAGTGAGCAGCACCCTCTCGTGGGAGCTGGTCCTGCTCCTCTGCTCCCTTCACTCAGAGTGATGCAATCATCCTTTTCATTGCAAACCTGGAGGCTGACTCTTCCACGATAGCATGTCTAACTTCCAAAATCCATTATGGTGCACCTGCAGATGTCAGTATAGCCTAAAAAATATATACTTTTAAAAAGGGCTCCTAATTAGTGAAGGCTAAGCCATTCATGCAAAGCTCATGACCTCACTCAAGTCTTGGGGCTTCTGTAAGGGAAAAGGCTCCTACAGTAAGTGTCCATATGCTTCAGTCCACAAAAGCAAGACAACTGAAAGGAGACAGAAGGAGCAGAGGCTGGGGAAAGTGGCTTGCACAGTGCAGGTGGGAGTGGGTTGGGCTTTCTTGTCTGTGCAGCAGAGGCTGTGGCTCTGGAAAGCACAGGCTTAGAGGTGAAACAGTTGTCCATTAGTGCACCTAGAATTTCTCTTTAGGTCATACTTCTAAAAGGAACACATGCTGAAATAGTGTTTCA
Organism: Rhabdornis inornatus; assembly: GCA_013397075.1. Classification (NCBI taxonomy): domain Eukaryota; kingdom Metazoa; phylum Chordata; class Aves; order Passeriformes; family Rhabdornithidae; genus Rhabdornis; species Rhabdornis inornatus. The sequence goes on along the minus strand of VWZS01000915.1, from coordinate 1,554,113 downwards.
GGACACATAATTTGCTTTTAGAACTTATGCCCATCTGTTTCAGCCTGGGCTGTTAGCCCAGTACAACATTTGCAGATAAAATATGGGCATTTTGCATCATCTTTGTGTGTTTGCAGGAGGTTAAAAGTGTGCCTTTGGGTGAGAAGCTGGAGCTTTTTTATTTCACGTGATTTCTGCCTTGAAGAAAAAGGCAATTACAGAGGTCAGATTTCCTGCTACATTCTGAAATTTTTAGAATAATAATGAAGATGGGATGGTTCTTCTTAATTTGTGACTCATTAAGTAAATCCTCTGTATTCAAGGACACTTCCTGCCTTGTGAGCTGATGTCTGTGTATCACAAGTTCAGTCCCAGTAGGAGCTATTTGCTTGAGGGTTGGACTTGGTGGTCCCCTCCAACTCAGAATATTCTGTGATTCTCTGAACGCAGCAGCCTTTCTGCTGCCAGGGAGGACAGAGCACTTTGCAGGAGGGTTGTGGAGGCACTTGCTGCCTTTCTCCTGCAGGCTCTGAGTTGGGCAGAGCTGAGCTAGCTCTGTAATGTAAAGCTGTAGGTATTTACATCATGATTTTGCAGCCTATCTGGGGTAACCTTCCCTGGAACTGAGCAGCAGATGAATGCCAAATAGCTTTCCTATAAGGGACTTCATGCTAAGCCTTTTAGGAGCCTGGCTTATGGCACATACCATGGGGATATAACACAGCAGCAAACAGCCTGTGCAAAGAGCTGGCACAGCCCAAGTGTGGTGTCTCTGCTGATTACTCAGAGGAAAAGCAGCATCTGTGGCTGAGCCCATGCCTGAGCAAGAAAGTGCCTGTATGTGCACAGGTCACTTTTCCTCTTCCTCCCAAAACCAAGTGGGATTTTTTGTTGGGTTTTTTTTGTTTGTTTTTCTTGTTTTTTAAAGTTGGAGGGCTGCTAAAACCAGTGTCAGCTAGTGCCTTGATGCTTCCTTCCAGCAGCCTGCACACCAACATGTGGCCTTTGTGCCCATGGACATCAGTTCAGGGGTGTCTGGTAAAGGTTTTGCTTCCTACATTAACTCCATCCTGTGCCAGTCACCTGGTTTGGGCTAAATAGGACCATGAAAACATGTGACTAACCAATGCCTGCATGTCCTATATATAGGGCTTTGTATCATGGGCCCTGGAATGAGTTCGCCTGAGGCTTTTTCCAGGACAGACATTGCAAGTACTTGGTCAGGGTCTAAAATCATGCCAGATCTCCAGGCAGGTGCAGGCACAGAACAAATGGACCCACACAAACCTAGAAGAAGAGTGCAGGTGAAGAGAACATGGATGTGACTTCTCACCCAGGTGTGTGCCCATGGTGTGATGCCCTGACAGAGGCATGCCCAGGGAGGAGCAGTGCTCCCAGGTGTGGGTGTTAGGCTGGCTGTCTGCACTGCACCATCTGTCCCAGCCTAGTGCAGCTCCATGCCTGTTTGTTGATTAGTTTATCCCCTTAATCTGTATGTTTTAATCCAATAAACCAGTACATGCAGGAGGAATGTACTAACAAGTACAGCAGAGGAATGAATCAAAAGCTGTTTCTTCTACCCAAAACAGTCATACCAAGCAGTTTAAAGCTGACTGCATGACAGTAAACCAGTTTCTTTGCCTCTGAGAATTTGCCTTAAGCTGAACAGAGTTAACAGAAATCTTCCAAAACTGTGATTGCTTTCTGCTTTGGTCATCGCTTGTTAGGACAGGATAGGACAAAGAGAAAAACTTTGCTGTTCCTCCTGCTAACCTATCTCCTCTGATGTGGGAGGATACCAGTCCCTGCCACCCTCAGACTGAGTTGAAAAATAAAGAAATTATTGGAGAAATGAGAATCTGAGCATGACTTGTCTTGCTTGTCTAGTCTTAATCTAATTCAGATCTCCTGGATTGGTACATAAATAATATTGAGGTATATACACCAGACTCAGGATATAGTTCAAGCCTTAGGTCTAAATAGAAAAGCACCCCCCTTTTTTTCTCTCCTAGGACCCACTGTATCACCAAATTGCTCTTGTCAAGAGTTTCTGAGATTGTGGCAAACCGGGGGCCCATAGCATCTTTGTGCCTGGGGTTGGGGCAGCAGAGGATGTCAGGGGAGGCTGAAACACAGCTGCATGATGCTCTAAAAGTGTCCTTTTCCCTTCCTGAGCCCCAGTGAAGCAGCCAGGGCTGCACCTGCAGAAGAAACAGCTTTTCAGGAGCCATCTCAAATTTATCCATCAGGATAAGCTATGTCTGAATTGCCCAGTGGTGGTTGTCAGTAGTACATGCTGAGAGGAGGAATGTGGTGGATCTGTCTATACTGTAAGTGCTCCTGATTCATTTCCACCTGTTATTCTCTGTATTTGGAGTCTTCCTTGATGCCCTCAGTAAATTTCAGTTAAGTGACACACCCTGAAATAACCTTTTTTCTGCCAAGTATCATAATTTAATGAACAGCAGTGGTGCTTAAAGGTCAAGTTTTGCTGGAAATGCAACAAATTAAAGTCAAAATGGTGCAAAGCTGTGTGGCCTTGTGTTCCTGGGAAGGCTGTGCGATGCTGAGCTGCCTCAGCCCATCTGCTCTCTGGTGGCTCAGGTCCTGCCTGAACCTCTGGCAATTTTAGATTCCACAGCTCTTACAGGCAAAACCTTCAACCAGCAGAGCTGCAGGCAGGCGAGAGTGAGAGTCCCAGTGGAACACTTCCCAGCATGGGAAAAATGCGCCAAAGTGAAAGTTCTTACTGCAGTGCTTCCCTCCTATTAGGTTTTCAAATAACAGATGTTTCCCTCTGACATTTCACAAAAACTTCTCTGTGAGGTTTTCATTGCTTTCCAGACACTTTCCAGTTAAAAGAAACTTATAAAATTGCCTACTGTTTAACACCTGTTTAATATCAAGGCAAGTGGAAACTCATGAAGCCTGTGCTAGCTCTAGAGGGCCACTTTCTAAACATGTCACTTCCAGTTTCAGCTCCCGCTGCACTGTGAACCAGGACATGGAGGTATCTTTGATCTCAGAGGGATGTGGGGAGCATAGGAATACGTGCATATATGCAGACTTGCAGGAGCACGAGTTTGCTGTAGTGAGTATTCCAGCTGTGCCCTTGTGCACCTGTAGCAACAATCAGTCAGAAGCTTTGGAGCAATTTCATAGCAGGTAACTATGGAATAACTTTACTAAGCCTTGTCACTCAAAACATGTTTACATCTTGAATATATTGGCTTAAATACCATTAATGAAGTGGCCTCTTATTTCTTTAATGATATAAATATACAGCATGCTGACTTGAAGGGTTTTGGCACAGCAAGCCTGCGAGTTTGTGGGTTATGCTGCAGGGAGCAGAAAATCACCATGATTTCAACAAAGTACAGTACTGACATAAGAGCAGAATGATGCAGTAATTGCTGTAGCCTGCTTTGTGCTCCACTTGTGCTTATTGACCTTTCCCAGCTCCCTTTGGCTTCTATCTTTCTCCTTTGTAACCAGCTCTTGCCAATTGTGATCTCCTCCTATCGCTGCATCCTAAGTACTAATTTCTAAGGCAAAACATCTCAAAGCCTTCTTTTAAAAACCTGTGCCTGAAGAGAATTCTTTTGCACCAAGATAGTTTCAAAAAGCACTAAAATGTAGAAGGCTAAACTGTTTTTCAAACACCTCTTTTCTTTGGGCATGTTCCTTTTCCTTTGAAGTCATTGAATCCACAACCCTATTACACACATCCTCGCTCTTGCCCAATGCAATATTCCTTCCCAAGTGTGGGTTTTGTGTATGTGTAGTAGGCAGTTTGTGGTGTCAAATAATAGTCAATGCAAATTTTCATGGGTTTTGTATTGCCCTTAAGCTGACACTTAACTGTCTTTTTTTTATAAATCAGCTAACAAGTAGTAGGATGCTCTGTGGGGGTCTCTTTAGTGAGCCATTCTTCAGACCCTTCCAAAATGCCTGGAAGGGGCAGCAAGACAGTAACAAAAGTCCCATGGCTCTCTCTATAAAACTTGTAGTGCTGGAGTTTTTGCAAACTCACCCCATACCTGAATACGTCAGGAGACTGAAAAACACAGGCTTAAAATCCAACCAGGCTGTGCTGAGGTTCCCAGTGAGCTCCAGTCTGGAAGCACCAGTGATGTCTTGCCCAGCTGGGAGCTGAAAAACTTGATCTACTGCATACCTACTCCCAAGCCTCTTGGAGGGTTCTCTGACAACCTGCCACATCTAAACACAGTAAGGTGAGCTAAGGATAGCTTAGGGTAAACTTCCATTTTTCTCTTCCCTTATTTGGACTTACAGCACAGTCTTAACTTTGTAAAAGGCTTTCTTTGTCTTGGCAGATTGCTGTGAACTGCACCATGCCGGGATGACATTTTAATATTAATCTCAGTGAAAGACCAATTTAGGGCTTCGTGTGTTTTCTGAGATGTTCCCAACATGTGTTAACAATTTGGGCATGAATGTCCATTTTTGCTTTGTCAAGGGGTACAGCCACTATTCCAGTAGTCAATAAAATTGTGATAGGAAGGGAGGAGGATGGAGACTCATCGCCTGCCAGCCACCAAAGCAGCAGTGGCAGAGTGGGTTTTTATTCCCTTCTGCTCCTGCTTCGTCACAAGAACCTAAAGCCTAAGTGCTCAAAACATTTTAGGTAGTGGAAGGCTTCCTCTGAAAGTGAGGAAACACTTTTTCACTTTGAAGGTGATCAAACACTTGCACAGGGTGCCCAGGAGTGTGGTGGAGTCTCCACCATCAGAGATATTTAAAAGCCATCCGGGCATGGTCCTAGGCAGCATCCTCTAGGCATCCCTGGCTGATGTCCAGAAGTCCCCTCCAACCTTATCTCTACAGTGATTCTGTGCTTCTGACTGCTTCCATCAGGGCAAAGTACCGGAGAGCCTATAGCCATTGATGACAGGAGTGGTGGCACTGACTGCCCATTTGTACCACAAGGCTCCTGTAGTCCTCCTGTGGCTCTTCAGCAACCTGCTGCTGGAGTTAAAGCCCTGGCACTTATGGCCACTGACATGGCTGGCATTTCCAGAGCAGCTCGAGTTACGTGTGCCAGACCAGGGTCAGACACAGGGCGGACGCTCAGGAATGTCCCTCTGGGTCTGTGTGTTTTGGTGCAGCCTGTAACTTTTTTGTTCCTTTCTAATTTTTGTAACGTGAAGAAGCAAACATGGAAAATCTTGCTTCAATGCCCAGTTTGTTGTAAAAGATCAGGAATGTCAAGGCTGTGTAGCTGTAGTTGTTTGGAGAGCTGTTAACAGCCTGGAGGAATCTATGCAGGGTTAGAGGTTTGCCTGCCTCCTTTTTAAAGCTTTTCCTTCTGCTCACAGCTGGAATTAAGTAAAGAAAAATAGCAAAGAAGCTTTATTAACAAGAAGCACTACAGGGTATTTTTTCCTTTGTAGACTTTGTAGACTTTTCCTTTGTAGACTTTTTGTCAGTTGTATGACACTTCTTCGTGTGGCTCATGGGCATTTCTTCAACTGGCCCGAATGGATTCCTTCCCCCTCTGGACTCCTCGCACCTGAGGACTGTGGCTCCACCATCCATCTCCCACTCCTACTCAGTCTGCACAGGCTGACACTTCAGATAGTGGCTTTGGCAGAATTTTGTACCTTCTGAGCCCTTGTTGCATGCCTGTTTCTGCAGCAGCCATGGTCTCAGTGAGCTCTAAGAACAGCACAGTGTCCTCCCCCATATGGGTGAGCTGCAGCTGCCCTCAGTCCATGCAATCCTCCATCCTCCCATCACCAGTGCATGAGCTGCAGGGTGGAGAGCCTGGGGTTTTTTTACCAAGTTTTCTTATCTACAGAAAAATTCCCTGAGTTGCTCTCTCATCCTGCCTTGGAGATGCATTTGTTTCTTGGTGTGGGTATTTCTGTCTTAATTTTTTTATTGCCTTGTTATTTTTACTCCTTGCTTTACTTTTACAAAGGCTTTTGCTGAGCCTGGTTTCCAGACAGCTCGAGGGGAGAAAATCCTGCAGGTGCTGTCTCTCACCCTTCTCAGCATTCCCCATCCTGAGCTCTTCCTGATGGGCTTATCTCCTTTCTACCCTGTGTCCTGACAATGTAGTATTATAGACAATCCACGACAGAGCCCAGCCAAGACAGGCTTATGCCAATTACACAAGCTTTTTCTGTAAAGACATCATCTTGCTCTTTTAAGCAATTCTGTTATTTGAACTAGTATGTAAATCTTGGCAAAGCACTGCAGAGTAATTAATTAAACAATTATTTTGACAAACAATAAAGACATACCTTTGACATTTTTGGTTATATGAACATGTTTCTTGTAAAAGCTTTATTTTGCATACTTTAAATACAGCAGATATTAATTTCTCCTATGGCTCCTTTACAGTGGAAATCTTTGTCTTGTTTTTCTGCACAGCTTCAAGTAGAGTCATTGAGCCAAGAAATTAATTAAAGAGATGTCTAAAATTAAGGTTTCTGAAATAACTTTAATTTGGTCCTTGATCCCCCAGTGTTTGTGCCTCACAAGGGGAGGTGTGGAAATCTCATCTGGCATCTCATGGCCTCTCAGTGGGAGCAGGTTCAGTGCAAAGATATTTTAGCTGGCAAACTTCAGCTGGAATTTATTGCCCATGTGCAGTCTGAAAGTTTTCACAGACTCAAAAATTGGCCAAATTTGGTCAAGCTGCATGGAAATGACAAAATCCCATCACTAACATGAGACCTCTCAGCAAGATTCTAAATTTCTGCCTTGAACAATAGATGTGCTGATACTCCCCAGTGAAGGTCTGTCACCTCAGGGTCTTCCCCTGAGCTCCTTATGAGGTTTCTCTGAGCAGGTTTTGTGACAGTGCCTCTCAAACATTACAAAACAAAGTAGAAATCCCACACATCAAACCTTGACAAACTTTTCTGCTTTTGATGGGTTTATAATCCACTTGAAAATGGTCTTGTATTAAAGAACTTTGGACTGCCTAGAGTGGTCATAATTATAAATGCTGAAATGCCTTGGGAAAGGGGTAGAGGGAGGTGGGTGATTCCTGCTGAATGACAGAAAACATAAAATGCAAGGTGAGGAAAAAGAAATGGAAGGAGATAGAGAATAGAGAGAATTACTTAATGGATCTAGAGGTAAAGGCAAGTTGCAGTCTTCACAATGTAAAAGAAAACCCCAAAAGTGTGCCAATGGTTGATCTGAGATGAGACACCCCTTAGCACCTTGCCTGATCATATCCTGCTCCCAGGTCGTGGAAACTCACAGTTAGTGCCAGGAACTCTGACCTTAGCAGCATTTACTTTCTCCGGTGCAAAGCTTTTTTTAAGTCCTGTGTGTAAGCAGAAGCTGCTTTCAACCACCTTCTAACCAGAGAGCTGCTTTTTGGTCCAAGCTGCATCCTTCCCCTGTGAGGGTGAGCTGGGTTGCAGAGAAGATGCTCTGTGGGTGAGGCTTGAACACACTTCATAAAACAGCCTGTGCCTCTGGCACACTCCTTTATCTTCCTTGCTCACTTGGCTTATCATACCCAACAGCACACAGGTCTCATTTCCTCTTCTTCCCCTCCCTGCAAGCTGCTATTGTTTCTGTGTGTCATCAAACACCCATGTGAGGACTGGTGGAAGATGGTGATGAAAAACTGACTGGAGCAGAGGGAGCTACACAAACAAAGTATTTTCTGCCTGAAAGAGTCTGACCAGCACTAGTGAAGCCAGTGCTTGTCCTTGTCCCACAGAGAAAATTGCTCTGCTTGGCTCTGTGCAGGGTCTGGGTGTCACCAGAGATCTCTCTTAGGAATTTAGAAGAGGACCAGGAGCTCATGACAGCTGCAGGGAGAGGCAGCGTGAGCCTCAAGTGATCCTTTTGGGATGTGATGCAGCATCTGACTGAGATGCTTCCCTGTGTGAACCACTTCATTGTGCTGATGTGTGCTGACTCACAGAGCTGAGGCTCTACCTTATTTCAAGCTGCTCTGCTCTCTTAGGCTGTCTTTCCTGCAAAGATGAAAGATGCTAAGAAGTAGGTCCCATAGCTGCCTCTGAGACTCCACTCTCCTATGTGTTAATCCAATAACATGTAAAATGATAGACAGCAGTTCTCAGGAGATGTCATACGAAGTGTTCGTTTCAAAACAAATTAAAACCAGACCAGTTTCCAAAATAAAACTATTAAAACTCACAGCACCTCTGTCCCCAGTACCAGAAGGCCTAACTTTGCGGGAGATTTAAGACCAAACATTGTTTAAAAACAAAGAGGTTAGAGGTGCACAATGTAGATCCGGACTGCATGGCCACCTGGACCTGGTGTCCAGGCTTGGGAGGGATGGAAGTCTTAGAAATGGGCAGCTCCACAGACTTCATGGGCATGAAGATATTTTTCTTACTTTCTGACTTTTGGGGCCTATAAAGATACAAGAATTTCAAAATAGTGCTTTGGAGTCAACACACCATTTTATTAGCTAACCAGTTTGGGTGAGTGGTGGTTGTTTATGACCTTAATGAACCTGTACTTCAAGACAGGAGGACTACATGTGAATTAAGATTTGCAGAGGACTTTCTGCTCCCACCCACCCCCAAGCTGCTGGCACAACACTGGAGGGAGCTTGAGGCCTCACTGCTGAGCACAGAGGGTGGAGGTGCAGAGGGTAGCACCCATCTGGGAGCAGCAGCAGCAGCAACACACTCAAAATCATCCCTGTGAGTCTCTAAATGTGCTAACATCAGCACCAAGGCTGTGGACAAGGTAGCCAGTCCAACACAAACCTTTTGGCACCAGCCAAGGGCAACTTCTACAAAGGAAGATATTGTCTGCACGCTGTTCTTATGCACTTACACATCATCGTGTGCCAAAAAGAAAGGGGAGAATTTTTAAAACATTCTCTACTTTCTGTGTTTGCTCTGGGAATAGATAAATATTTCACATTAACTATGTTCGTCTGCCAGTTTTCTGTCGTGAGAGCACTATCTCCGAATTGTAGAGCCTGTGAATTATAGTGGTAAACGCTGTATTGCTTTGACCTTTTGAAATGTCTCCAGCATGACTGGCTGCCTGTCGTCCCCTTCCCCCAGAGGTCAGGCAGGTTGTAAATATAGGCGAAATGGAATAGCCAGATAATCAAATTGAACCCATTTCACTGCAGTGCGGTGCAATCACAGCACAGCGAAATTCCATCAGCGTCGGGGGCTGCATTTCGAGAGCCACGGAAATCGCTTTGTAACTGTCCACACAACCCGGGAACAGGGCTCGTCGTCTGCCACACTGTGGGCTCTGCATTTTTAAGCCTCCTTCAGTAAAGAAAAAAAGAAATCCCAAAGCCACATAAAGAAGGGTAAGGAATAGGCTGACATTTTAAAAAAACACATCATCTGAAAAAAATTACCTTGACATATAGGATGATTGATAAGTTACATTTGCCTTGTTGATTGGTTGCTTTTTTGTTCTTTTCTTTTAAAGACTCTAAAATGATTCCTCTGCTCCAGAGCAGATAACAGAATTGCTTTCTGCATCACCTGAATATGCCTTCTTCAAAGAACAAATACTTCAGTTATTATATTAGCAACAGCATTGAAGTACAGTGCATAAACAGCAATACAAAGAGCACCATAACTCTTGTTATTCATGAAGATGGAATTTAGGAGCAATGTCCCTTGACCAATCAGGACAAAAACCTAGAAGTTGAAATCTGTATAGATATTTTTTTGGTAGTAGGAGCCAAGCACAGCACTGTGCTTCTGTTTCCTGCAAGCCCAGAGATGTTAGCAGTGGGGTAGCAGGGCATAATTGATGTTTACTTACAATCAGCATCTTTCTGTGCCAGCAATCATGGCAGACTGAAACTAAGCAGGGGAACCAGAAACCCTGCTGCTTTCAGCTGTCTGGAACAATAATTACACAGTGCCACGGCACCTCTGGGAGTCTGGCACCATTTATCCTCCCTGACTCTCGGCGTTGGTTACCTGCCACAGAGCAATCCCCAAAGCAACCAATCCCCAACATCATTTTCATACAAAAGGTGGAGAGAATGATAATGGCTATGCTATTGCTCTGCCTTCAGAAACTCAGGCTGATGGCTTAATTGAGGTTAAAATAAGCTCCAATCAGAGAGGTAAAAACTTAACAGGGCTACTTAATCTTATATAAATACAAGAGAGATACAAGTGCATGAGGAGAGAATAATAACTGACTCTGGTGAGGTTTCTATGGAGAATAATCATTAGCCAAGCAGTGAACAGATTGGACTGGGAACAGGCTATTTAGCATTCATGCCCTGGTGGTAAAGGCTTTGAGCTGGAGCCTAATTTGAATTTTAGGGTTGGGTTTAAAAAGAAAAGAAAAGGAAAAACCCACACTGTCTGGAGCAAACAGCATCAGCCTAATTTTTGCCCTAGACTGTGCCAAAGAAATTCAACTGACTTTTACTCTGTCACCTAAGTGCGGATTGTCTAATACAAGAGAGAAGCAATTGCAGAGCACGAAGGCATTCAGTTGTCTCGGGAGCAGAGATTTGCCCTGCCCAGGGCAGTGTCCTCAGCCCTGTTTGTACCTCCCCCCTCTCCCCATATTCTTTGTAAGGCTGAGCAGGCAGCCCAGCCTGCCTGCCCTTCTGCAGCAGCACTGGGAATGCTACCAGAAAAAAAATGAAAAGAGAGTTTGTTTTTCGCTTTACATTTTCATTCTCAGAAATGACTCCCTTTTTAGAGCTTGAAATTAAAATGCATATTCTTTCACAAACCACTGGAAAGGCTCGGCAAAATTCAGATGTTTTCATTTTTCAGGCTTGCAGATTGTTGCTTATCTGTTTTGTTAAGTCAAATTAGATGTTAGATTCCAGAAGTATTTGCAAACACTTCTTTCATGCAATGGCCCTTCAAATAGGAGCTATAATTTCAATCCTTTTCTGCTCTGTTTGTTTTTTGTTTTTGTTTTTTTTTTTTACCAGCTGCTTGCAAGAGTGGTTTCTGTTACAGTTACTTTATTTTAAACAGACTATGTGAAAAAATGCAATAACTAACTGGAGATGTGCATATCCTGCCAAAGTACAGTTTCTGGGCTCTGTTTTCCCTAGTATGTATCCCAGAGATGAAGTGATGTCTTTCCCAACCAGCAGCTCAGCTGACACAGTCCCATAGCAGCTGGGCCTGGCCTCTAGATCTGTAGCTAGAGACAGATGAAGTTAGAAGCACATATGATGATGCTGATTGTATTTCAGAGTTTATTTATTTAAATGTAACTTGAGATCTTGTTACTTTTTACTTGGTATTTAGTAAAGCATATCTTGTTATCATACAGTTTCAAAAACATGTTGCATGCACTGATAGAATCTATGGTTTGCTAAGGGCTTCTTTTGTGTATTTACTAGCTTTGCTTATACCTCCCCATTTTCCTGATCTTAGCTGGAAGTCCTTCAGCTTATGCCCATCAAGAGATAAAAATAAACTGTAGGCTGCAGCTTGGTGTAGCTGGATGTTCCATTACTGTTGCAAAGTACAAGAGTCCTCAGGAAAGCAATGAAAAATTACCCCTCTCCAGGCAGTGAAAAATGTCAGGAGCCTCATGGTCTCTGAGGCCTTAGCAGAGAATAATTATTCTGTGAACAGATTGCTCCATGCCAGAGACCTTGCAGCACTCTGAAAGGGAAGACTATGAAACCCCTTCAAAAGGGAGATCAGAGCCCTCACATGGCACTTTTTGGGAGAAAGCAGGTGACAATGAAAACACCATATTCCCAGATTGGCTGCCTTCGTTGGGGTGAGTGGTCCTCTGCCTTCCAGGACTACTTACAAGCAGGAAAATAAAGGATAAATATGATCCAACAGATAATTGGGTGGGTATTTTTAACAAACTGAGCTATGACCTTCATTCTGCTGGTAGCCAACCACTGGACAGTAAAACAAACAGAAAAGGAGTGTGAGATCTCAGCCGAGGAGACAACTTGGCCTGGAAATTTTGCTGGAATACCCACTTGGCCCTGTGCTTGTAAGCATTGCCTGTCCTCTCCAGGACACTCAGAAGATCCAGCCCACCCTGGCCCAGGCTGTGCCTTCTGCTCGTGCCCGTCATGGTGAGGGCCAGTCCAGAACTTTGTCCTGGTTGTTGTGCCTGGAGCTGGGGCCCTCCTGCCCACAGGGAGCTGCATCCAGTGTCCAACTCAAGGAGCAGGATGAGAAGAGGGAATTTTTTAATTTTTTGCAGCCTGGTGGCATCCATAAGTGTGCTCTGAAGAGGAGACATAATGAGGATGATGACCACGACCAAGGATGACCAATGTGATCAGGTCAAGGCAATTCTGAAGCAATTTGTGCTTAATGGGTAACAGGGGCCAGAATTTGTTAGATATTTCACCTCCCTAAGAAAGGGTCTGACAGAGCCAAGTTCATTATCCTGGGGAAAGGTGACAGTGCTGTTCTGCCAGATTGAACAGGAGCAGGGTTAAGGTTGCAAAAAGAGGACTAGAATCCTCCTAATTGTGTCTTCCCTCTCTTTTCAGTGCTTTAATTATAAAATGTGTTTGTGCAAGACTGTGAGATGCTGCTGGGAAGCTTGGTGGGGAGCAGAGCTTTTGGGGGCAGGCAACAACTTTGCCCAGAGTTTGTTTGCAGGGCAGGTGGGAGGGGGCCCAGATGGTGGGATCAAAGGAGCAGTAACTCACTCACTTTGACTGCACCATCTGCTCTGCCCTGGGTTATAATTTCCAGCTCTTTCAACTTCACCCAGGATTTTGTGACTTGTTTGGGGATCACTTTGTGAGAATAAAAAGGGAAATGGAGGCTTTCCTTCCCAGACATTGAATTTCTGTCAGGAAGGGGATTGGCCATATCTTCCACTCAGCAATGCACTGTGGGGAAATCATTTCTAGACCCCAAACTACCACTGAATGGCTTTGCAGGGTTTAAATTAAAGGCTTTTCATGGGTTCCTGTAAATGGCAGGAAGTTCAGCTTTGCCATGCTCTTTCTGGTGTTGCAGGTGTAGTGCTGATCACCAGCTCACGTAAAATAGTAATAAATAGCACCCCTTTGTTTGTTCTTTGTTTGTTCTTTTAATTTGTCAGCCAAATCTGCTAGACTAAGCCAAATGTGCTAGTACCTTATTTTCATTTTAATCTTGGTTATGAATGTTCAGAGCCGTAATTTTTTGCACACAATTATAAGATGCTAAGACCCGTTACAAAGTTAAATAGTTCATTGTCCCAACAAGCTTTGTCTTCAAAATAAAAATCAAGCTTGATGTGTTTGGTATTTCTGTGTCCAAAACCTCTTCCAGCTGCTACAAGGTAGCTGACAGCATGGTCCTTCCATGTTGACTTTCATGCCATGAGCAGAAAGGTAATTCCAACTTTTCCTTGTCTGTCCAGTGCACAGCTGGTAGGGCAGCTCTTGCCCAGATGACGTGACTCGTGGAAGCTGCAGAGCAGGGCAGGAGAGCGTGGCAGCTGTCATGGTTACTGACAAGAGGAGGGAAGAGCAACCCCAGGGTCTTCCCCATTTTGTGAAGATGTGTCTGAGACGTTTGCAAGGCTTTGCAAGGAATTCTAGGGATACAACAGCAGGTTGTGCCAGGGCTGCTGCTTTGATGACAGCTCCTGAAAGCCATTCTTTTTCTTCCCTCCCTGAAGTCTGTTTCTGGGGGCCAGTGCAGGCCCTTTGCAGTGCCCTGGTGACAGCCAGCAAGGCAGTTTGCCAGTGCTGCTTCAGGCTCCCTCACCCTTGCACAAGGTCCAGCCCATGGAGCAGCACTTTCTACCGGTGCTCTGGTCCCTGGCACTTCAGAAAAGCTTTTGTTCACAAGGATAACAAGAGTTGCAGTGAGCTACGTGAGTGTTGACATCACCTGAATTTGTTCTTCTGGAAAAGAGTCAGAGTAAACAGCTCCTCTGCCCAGACCCAGTGCAGCTGCCCATGATGGTTTTCACTTTCCTCCCTGATAATTAATGCCAGTTCTCCTTGCCAACACTTCTGAGTAGATGTGTAAATTTTGCAGCACTTTGATATATCAGCTGTTAATGTGAGCTTTTGTTCCTCCCAAGGACATGTCCCTACAGATGTCAGGCAGAGTGATTTGCACACCAGCAGGGCTGTGAGTGCTGCCGTGGGTGATGAGACAGGTTTGCTCAACTGAGCAGTGTTCCTTTAGGACAAAAATGGGAAGGAAGCCTTTGGCCAGAAGAAGTGCTTTCATTCGATGTAGACCATGAATGGCCAAGCAGGAACAAGGAAGCCAATGGCTAAAAGGGAGGCTACTGCCAATTCCATTCACAGATTCCCTAAAACCCAAGAGGACAGCGGCAATGATGGTGTCTGGCCTGCAACATGCCATGAGTCTTAGATCACAACCTAGCAAATGACAAAGGCAGCAGGAAGGAAGGAAAGACTCTAGCCCCCAGCCTCTGCCTTGTACAACATGGGCAGCACTTCTGCCATCTGAGACTGATGCTGGCAGAGTGGAATTTGCTGTGCCACCACCAGCAGCACTCACCATTTTGTTGTGCTGCATCCTGCCCTCACGTGCTCAGGCTTTCTTTTCATCTCAGGGATGCAAAGAAAGCCCGGAACAGATCAGAACAACCACCTGGGGTGTTAGTTATGATTTTTAAAAGCTAATGATGCCGCCCACTGTTCAATGTTTATAATAAACTGTCTCCTCTGCCTCTTAACTAAATTGTGTGTATACAGGGTAAGAAGCTGTACCCAAGGGCTCTGAGCACTTGGCTTGCTGCACAGAGCTGCTGTACTCCATAAATAGGAAAGGTGGACAGAAAGTTATTAATTTTAATGCATTTGAATGGGACAGGCTGGGAAGCTCAGGCAAAAGAAAACAACAAGCATGATCCTGGCCTACATCTGCAGTGTTTCAATGCAAACCTGAAGATTGTGCTGTCTTCTTGGCAGCTGGCTCACAGCTCAGCCTACACAAGCAATGCAGACAGGGATTCAAAGGTTGCGTGGAAACACATTGCTCTCCTCCAGCCCTGTGCCAAATGTAATCCCTAACTGCTCAGCTCATGTACATTTCTGCAACACTGGAGAAGAACAGGCACTCTGTGACACGGAGCAGCACACAGCCTGCTGCAACTATTACCTGGAGAGGAACATTTTTCTAATTCTCTAGTCCATGCTTTTAGGCTGATGACTGCTTTGTGATGAAGTGTCTATGGCTGAGTGGCCCATGCCTCAGCCTCCGCCAGGGAAGCAGTGCTCTGGGCAGAGCACAGCACATTCCAGCCCCTGGGCTCCAGACTGTTGTACAAATAAGGAAGCAAAAGGTCCGAGCTGGATTAGAGCAGAACTAGCATATCAGTCAGTGAGAACAGCATTCAGCTCTGAAAAAGCTTCTTCATAGCAGGAAATACAGTGGCATCCTTCAACCTGCCAGAGGAGAGGCATTACCTTTTGCACAACCATGTCTCAGTTTTTCTTCACAGAAGAAAGCTGTGAAGTCGAGCAGGTCACATATGTGTGCTGGCAGAGGCCTTGGCAAGGCCAGCACCCCCAGAAGACGCACTCAGTGCCAGGGGAGAACATCCCTGCAGCAGGCAGGCGAGCTTGGTGACAGCACTGTGCAGCTCAAGCGCCTGCACAGCCCAGCCCAGGCTAATAGGAGAGATTTTCTTGTGAAGAGGCGATTTTTCACTTCCGTTTCTAGGTTAGTTACCTCCTTTACTGGAACAACTAACTAGTTAGGACACTTGTATGCAGGAAGCAACAAAGCCACCACCAGCTCAGCATCACCCTCTTTGTAAAAGCAGAGAGCACTGGCACATCAGTGACCAGGAAACACTGCCAGTGGCTTGATTCCAGTTATTTGGCTGCAGCACTTGATGAACTAGACAGGCTGACCAATGTTTAACATGCATCTTCCAATGCCTGATATAAGAAACGACAGCTTTTAATTACAGTATTTAATTTTTTAGAGGACAGCTGTTTCTTTCACACTTTGAATTAACAAGCTATTCTGAGCAGATTTGTACTGTGCATGCAGATCTAGCTGTGAAGATAGTTTAGCTTGGAGCTTCATTTTTTTGGCATATTCCCACTTTTGAGCTTCATGTATTTGTTTCTTCTGGTGTGCTGAGGTTGTAACAGACAGGACCACATGTGCCTCTTAGGATCTGGTGCCCCAAGGGCTGGATCTTGGATGGGGCCCTCAGTGCCACCAGAACAACACTGCCAAACTGAGAACAAGTTTATTTTTGTATTGTACAGATGCTGTTTGAAGGCACGTAGTTCTTGACTCCCATTAGCACTCAGGTGTTTGTGTCCAGGGAAGTTAGACACAAGTGCAGCCCTCAGGAGCTGACACACAGAAGCAGCTCCAGAAAAGATGGAGACAGGCAGGTACTGCTGCTTTGCAATGTTACTTAACTCCACCTGTTCACAGAGCAAATTACCCTTAAAAAACATAGCTGGGCCTTCATCTGTATTGTAAGACGTGCAAAGGAAGAAAAAGAGAAAATAAAAAGCAACTCCAGCCCACACTCTCGGCAGCCTGGCTCTCTCCCAGGTCTCTGGGAACTGGATTCCTGCAGTTCAGAGTGAATGTTTCTTTGCTATCTTTCCTGTCCATCACATCTGCTTTGTCTGTTGCCTTCAGTGTTCTGCATTTATTTATTTCCACACTCAGGATCTCTCTCCCCTTCCCCAGCCTCCTATATTTTAGTGTAACAAGCTGTAAGATGAGATTCTATGAGAAATAAAACCGGCGCTGTACCTGCTTGTCCCACTTTGCGGTTCTGAGTTTGCTGAACACAACACAGATTTCTTTTATTTTTTTAAAGTAGCAGCTGAGTACCTTAAGGAACTAGAATCTGTTTGGGGAAGTTGTAGGAAACTAATATCAGAGCTGCCATTTAATTCTCAAGGCAATAAAAAGGACTGAGAGGCCAAGTTGCCTCTGAATGTCTTTCATGTTGGTTTGTTACACAGTGTGAGCTTGTTTTACAAGTGCTCTGTTTACAAGAATGCTGGGGGAGCTGGAGAGGGGGGGAATGTTCATTTAAGTCCCACATTCACATAGGGCTACTTTTGTAAAGGCCTGATCCAGTCCTACCAGCTGCTTGCCCACAAAACTTGACAATTGTGGAGGCTAATTAAGATTCTCCAGAGGAGCTCTCCTGTCCCCAGCGGCTGCGGGCAGCCTCATCAGACATGCTGTCCCTCCCCCTGGGCCAGCAGAATGCCCTACTGTGCCTGGCTTACGTTATGCCTTATGAATTAACCAATTGATTCTGAAAATATCACCACTTTAGGGCTAAATAAAGCTGTTCCCTTTAAGGGGAAAGAAGTCAGCTCGGCCTTGGAATAAGCTGACACTGTGTAACCTCTAAACTCCCTTCTCTCTCAGGCTGCAAGGCGAGGATTCGCTTGCCAGGATACAATGAGTTGAATACAGAGGGAATTTATCATGGATTTCTGTGAAGATAGGGAGGCTTTCCTGAGCCTGGACAGTAAGCATGACCTATCCACTCACAAGTAAACAAAGCTCCTGCATGCAATTCCAACATAAAAAATTAGCTTACATGAAATGACTGTGCATATTTGCCTTGTCTTTTTTGTGTCCACTTCTCTCTCCAGCTTCAAAGTGAAGAAGGCTGTAACCAGTACAGATCAAGCATGACTGAAAGTCGCCTGGTACTAGTGCTGTGTAGCTGAACTACAGAGCTGAACACAACTCTAGAGGTGGAACAAAAAATTCAGCTGGCACCAATACATAATGTCAGACCTCCAGTATCCTTTGAGTGGTTATGGCCCCAAAAAATTTATATTCAGGTTTTAAAATTGACTTTAAACCAGAACCAAATCTGATATAGAGCCTGAGCTGAGGAATATATAAAATTAACTATGTTTCATCTGATACACATAGCTTACCCCTGGTGCGTTTGTGCAAATCCCTCATCTGGATTATTTAAAAGAAATCTAACTGCAAGAACAAGACAAAATCTTTCAAGCAGTGAAGAAACCCAGTATGGTGACATACAGAGTTTCACGTTAGTCACAACAAATGTACCATCAGCTTGGACTTCCTCCTCTTCCTGAATGTCTCAAGTGTTTACATATACCTCTTTCAATTAAAAAAAAAATCCTCTCCCCTCCCCAAACTAAAAATCAGAACATCAAGACCACTGCACAAAACCACACTAGATACTGTAATAACAAAATGCTTTATTTTTGGGGAATACAAGGAAAAGTGTGACATCCTCATTATCAAATTGCTTTAAAAAGGCATTCTTCCTTTGAAAAAGGTAACACTTGCAACAAAAGGTGACCGGTGAACAAGCCCTCTCATGTAGCAGCAGGAATTCTTTCTTTACAGCCAAAGGCAGGGTTTGAATAATGTACAGCCACAGATTCCAACTCTGTCGATATTTCCTAGCAGGTTAGGACACAGGCTCAGCACTGCTCCATGTGACAGCCCCAGGGAGGCTGACAGCACACTGCTGAGACAGGGCTTTCACAGCTCTCACCCAGGTCGCTTTGCAACAAACCACAAGACTTCACCATTACCACAAGAAGACACTGAGAAAGCCACAAGGTTACTAATCTTCTCGCTCATCTCCAAAAACTTTTCATGCAAGCCCTATGCTCGTGAAATTCTTGTACCATCAGTCTGGTTCCAGCTCAGTGTGTCACCACACATGCCCTCTGCTGCCAGCCAGGGCTGTGTGTGAGAGGGACACAGCAGACCTAAGGCTATTGACACAATCCCCCCTTCCTCCACCTAACTGTTTCCTGTACAGAAGGCTCCAAGCTGGGATGTGTTTTAAAGACTGCAAATTTATACCCATAAATTACTTCTGCCCTCTCTGAACCTTTATGTTAGAATTCAAGGTGTTAAAGAAGGGGACTGGGAAGTTCCTAAAATTGTCATGTTACAAAGTAGGCATTCATATTTCAGTCCAGTGTGACAGCTCTTTGTCACAAGCAGGATCCGTCCATGCTAAGGGATAAGATACATTGGTCTTGTTTAAAGGGGGTTTGTGTTGGCTGAAGTGGGTATGGTAAACTCTAAAAGAACTATTGTTTTTCTTTATTCAGGTTAGACATAACAAATATGTCAGATACAGCAGTTAGTCTAGAAAAATACATTTAAAAAAATCTTCAGCAGACCATGCTCCCTGTAACAAAATCTTTCAAAACCAATTTTACAAATTATTCTACATTAATGTAAAAAGAAAATCTTAAATTTAGCATTGTGGATTCCATCAAACATCTATCTATCAAAACATGACTTTCACTATTCTGCAGATGTTAGAATTCATATTACATATTTCTAACGTATCCTGTACATATTAAATAACCTAAAAGGCTCTTCTTGTAGTGCATTAACAATTTAGCAAGCACACTCAGTATTTCTCCAGTACCATTTGCATTACAGTTATTCGCCCGCAAATGTAATTAACATCTAAAAGTGCACACAGTTAGATCTCCCTCCCTCCCCATAACCTGTTTCCCTGCTGAAACCCAGACATCCACTGGAAATATTATGCTACTGTACCTAATCTACCCATGATTAGAAATGTGTGACTAAAGTGTTCTTTAACTATACAGGAACTGAATTATATACAGGAATCAAAAGGACAGCCTGTATTTACATCAAGAATGAACTTCCACTACCACAGCATTATACCAAGAACTCAATACAGTGTTACAGTCGGTATTTACTTAGGACTTTAGCTTTAGATCAGTATAACATGAAACTTAGCTCAGGACATACCCTGAAAAAATGAACATGTTTATTAAATATTACTTCTATTATGTCCCAAGACAAATAACTATTGCTGGATATTTTTACAAGTTCAGTTTTTGAAATAGTGTAATAGTGTGCTGCTGTATGAAGCAGCAAAGAACTTCCAGAGAGGCTGCTGGGGAAAAAACAAAGAAAAAAAAGAAAAAAAAAAGAAAAAAAAGAACCAACAACAGAAAAACAGGAGAAAAAGAAGGAAAGAGGGCAGCAGATATCAAGTGAAGAATTAGATTTGAATAACTAAACCAAATTGTTAGCTCAAGTCTATGACAGTCACTGCATGCAGAAACCCCTTGGAAAAGTGTGTCATACAGATCTAAGTACATTGTAATAAACAAGCTTAAGATGTGACTTCACTGAATTTTTCCATATCAGGAAAAATGGTAGGACTTTTCCCCATCATATGGAAGAATTTTGAGATTAAATTCCAGATTATCCAGTCTGAGATTATTAGTTTTACTCTCCAAGAAATCCAGTGTATGAACCTATACTAAATTTTTCCAATGATACTTAAAAAAAGGAAACTATAAACTTTTCAATTCACTTTTTATATTGAACTTTTCAAAGAAATCTGAAGTGTTGTCTTTAATACGCTTTAAAGTGGTCAAACATTTCTCCTGTTTCTCTCCTCCCTGAAAGTGCAAAAAACAAGTTGCTGCTTGGTCCACAAACATAAAACATCATATACAGCAAAAGGTTTTCCTTCTGATGGAGTACTGCTGCCAACCCATCACTTCCAGTTTCTTCTCCAAGAAAAATGTCAGCGTCCAAAGATGGAATTCAATTCCAGTAGAATTAACTCTACAATCTGGTTCTGGTATACTGTGTGGACTGCTATGTTACCAGTCTCTTTCTCTGGTTTTAATAAGGTTGGACCAAAAACTATTGCTATACTTTGATAGGTCATTCGGTTCTTTTCTCCATTTTCTACAACTCTGAAAGATAAAAAAGAGATTTATCAGTGTTAGGGCAACAGGATGACAGAAAAAGACACATCCCAAAGCAAATGGCTATTCAAAGTATTTATTTAATGAGTAGCCTTGCTATTAGGACATACAGCTGGTGTAATTCCCCTCTCTATGAAAAAAGTTTTGTTTTGAGATGTCATTCTTGGTCCTCTCACAGTCCCTCTAAAGGACTTGGCAACAAACATCACACCTATGAAATACACAGTCTCAAGTCTGGTGCTCTGCAAGATCATATCCAAACAGACTGATACACTGCTTTTATCAAGCCCAATATAAAAAATGCAGTAAGAACAATCCCTTGGTAACTTTTAACTGGATTCTTTAAGGGAGGATCAGCAACACAAAACTTTTCCTTCTATCTGTTACTTACCTTTTCAGATGTCTAAAGAGTACCTGCATCGTGTCCTGATTTGGTTTTGGCAACTGTTTGATTAAATCTTTAACAGCAGGGACACGCTGCCTTGGTTCTTGCTCTGCAAAAGGGTGAGGTTGAGAAACAAAAGTTCAGTGTTTTTGTTTAAAACTTTCGCACAGAATTTAAGAGGCTGTGAATGAAAGGCACGGTTTGCAGTGCGAATCCGAGATAGGACACTGCCACCTCCCGGCCAGCCCCAGCATCACGGACAGGCAACTCGGGACAAGTCACCCCATTCACAACCAAAACATCCTTCTTGTGTCCAAAATAATTTTTAAAATTGTACAGGATTTATCCAAACACCATATGCAAGTTCTCCAGACTTACTAATTGCATTGACAAAGTCATTGAAGTGGTTGTAAGTGAACAGTGGCTCTGGCAATTCTCGGAAGAACATTTTTAGAGCTCCCGTAATGACATGTATATCTTCCCATTTGCTGTCACTCAAGTCCAGCTTCTCATCTGAGAGAAAAAAAACCAAATAACTAATGATAATTCTTCAACTAGAAAAGCTATTTTTTAAAAATTAACTCAACTATTCTTCTGTACTTATTGCTTTCAAAGCAGTGAAGACTTGCTCCACTTCAGCACATTCCATATCCCCTTCTGGGATACAGAGCTGCAGCAGCACATGGAGATGGCTAAACTCTGCCTACTGCACTACATACAGTTCCCCTACTCCTAGGGCATTTTCCAGAAGGGAACAGGAGCTGCTGATGTAACACAAAATTTACTGTTAGATCCTGTCAATCAGGAAATGAGAGGTCAGATTGTGGATGGGCTGTACTGAGATATTGCCAGAAGAAAGGTTTTTATACACAGAGTACAGTGGAGCTAAGCCCTCCTCCCACTAAAAGGCAGTAGCAAATCTCACTAAAAATTTAACTTGCAATTTTAATGCTAGTGGAAGCTTAATATGCTTGCCATTTTTCCAAAAAGGTAGTGAGTTTTTTTTTTTAAATAAACCCCCTTCCTCAAATTCTATTACTGTCTTCTTTTAGAATTCTGTTCTAGCAAAACCTCTGTGATCCACATGAGAATAAACCTCCAGAATATCAGGTTTTTCAAGTGATGTATGTTACATAGTCAGTTCTGTAATTCTGACATAACTTTACTTCGAAGATGACAGTCATTTCTCATGACATACTTCAGTTACAGAGAAATCTTTTTCCTTAGCTTTCTATGAACTTCACCAATCTGAAAATATATGCCATATAATTGGAGCAAGCTTACCATGATTGACTGCAAATCTCAGCTTCTGTATCACTGCAAGATTGCCACTAACTCTGTATAAGCCATCAATATCTAATCCTGAAACAAAGGGACAAATCAATTTTAATATCTTACTTATGTAAAGGTCTACTCAGCAAAATTAAAAGCAAAAGAAACCCACCTTGTAACAAAGAAATAAAAAGTTAAACTAGCTTGTTTTGATGGGCAGCAGGGCATTTAAGAGGAGGTTTAATTTGCTGACACAAGTTTGGCAGCATCAAGCTCAAAGTAATCTCTAAAACTTCCTATGCAAGTAGTAATGAGGCAACAGCTCCAAGTTTCCCCACTGGGATCAGATGTCTTGTTTAAGATGCTCTTGGTGGGTGGGCAGGGAATACATGGGAGTCCAACATGCAGTAACCAGATATTTTGTGGATACAATGTTCAATTTTTAATGCATGGTTAAGAAAAACCAATCAAGTCATGCATAGAGAACATCTCAAAGTTGTCACATGACCAGGTTTATGTGGAGAAGGAACAATGTACATGCACACTCAGAGCCACCCAACAGCCTACAGAACTAAAATGGGCAGCCCCTGCCTTACTGGATTGCACAATCGACCAGAAAAGAAGAAAACTGCGTCTCTGTGGTTGCTACTGCAGTTACTCAGCAGTGATTAGGAGGTAAGGAATTTATCTGAAAAGCCACTTGGATGCAGCAGGTGAGTCAGTGCCACTGAGAGGACGAGTGTTGCCAGAATACCTGCAAGTCCCTGTAGCTCCTCAAGGAGTTGTCTGATGCAACACAGCACAGTTACCAGCATCATCTGACATATCCCTTTTCCCCATAATCCACTAGTCATTCCTTTACAGAAAGAACTGATTTGAAGTGTATTGGTAGAAGGAAGAAGAGTTGGAGAGGTAGGAAAAAAAAGCTGTTCATTTCTGTCAGCTTCCCCTTAGGTATTTAAAAAAGGAAAACTTCACTATCTTCACTGCAGTCCTGCCTTTAAAATAAAAAAGAAATAAAAAAAAGGAACAAAAAAGGAACAAAGCAAAATAACCCCTTTCTCACAATCTTCAGACCACAAATGGAATAAAGCCTGCTGCCACAAGCAAGGTGGCAGTTTGTCAAACTGCAGTAATGCAATGGAAGCAGTTTTTCTCCCCTCCCAGGCCGTAAGATAGAAGCATTGACAAAGAGGACTATAGGCTAAACGAAGTTCCCATGGAAGATGCTTTAGAATTCACATGTATTCCCCTGTAACACTTACCCTGATACTCAAGAGAATGTTCTCAGATAATGGACTGGTAAATATCTGAATGATGATTATGGATAATCTCCTCTCAGTCATGTTTTCCAAGAGATAAGGCAAAGAACAGCAAGAAACAGGCAAGAAAACCCACAGAGACTACAGCCACGTCAGGAGTCACAACTGACAAATTTTCAACAAAAATGTGAAAAGATGTGCTTTTACAGCAGACAGCCCAGAATGTCACGTGTAGCTTTCAAACAAAGTGCTCTCAGTTATTAGGTAGGAAACACATATTTTCAATGAAAGCAAACAATAACTGAGTCAATATGTGGACACTGATAATCTCCAGAATTACATAAAATTTAGCAGTTCATGTAACTGGCTGGAGGGCATCAAACCAACAGACTGGTCTTCTGGCAGTCAGGGCATACACAGAGCAGGAACAAAACTTTTTCCTAAAAGTTCATTTCAAGGAAGTTTTAATAGAAGTGATTGTTAGCATGCTTAAACCTTCCAAAAATGAATAGCTGCATCTCAATAGTCTCACTTTTAATATGAAAAAAACCAAACTTGATGAGCTGAGCTCTTCTACTACTTCTTGTAATCCCTCTTCCCTTGGAGCCTTGCTGCCAGGAGGCTGTCCTGCCTTCTCCTCTGCTTGAAATATACTGAAGCAGATCAGTTTCTCAGATAAAAGATTTCCTCCCCTCTCCCCACTTTAGACCCCACCCATGTCCTCACTCTCAAAAACCCAATGCTAACTCCAGATACAAGTTCCAGATTATTTTCCCCAAATAAACCAACAGTATTGTAAGATTAAAATTTTCAACATTAAGAGTGGTGAGCTAGAGAGATTTGTAAACAAAAAAATTCAACCATACCATGTTCCTCAACATGCTCAATGCACAGCTTCACGAACTTTGGCACCGTGCTGTTTTCTCTTTGACACAAGCTGGTGAGATTTGAACCAAAAACTTGATCTGGAACCAAGTAAAGAGACTGATTTACAGTGGAACAGGACTCGAGTGACAGAACTAGTTCAGGTTAAAACAAACCTCTACAAAGGGCAAAGTCTACTGGATACAATTGTCGCAGCAGTGGAAAGGAAATAGGAAAGTTTTGAAAAGAGTTCTCAGCAGCTCCCAGTGAGAAAAAGCTCCCAGTAAGAAGAGAGTCAGCAGCTACACAAACGTGAGCCTCCAAGAAAGGAAGTTTTGCTACTGAAATCATTTTAATCCATCAGGTGATGCTTTTAAGAGTCATTTCATCAATAATGTTATAAGAAATCTAATGGATTCAAATGTGTCCTCCATTCCTGTCCCAAGTTCAACATGCATCTATTGCAATCTTTGTTAAAATTTCAAAGAGATAATGAACTTCAACTGGAGTGAAAGCTTTTGGCATTGCTTGGGAAGAAACTCTGCAAAACGTCATCTTTCACTGCACCCACTGCTTAACACAGCATTATATAATAATTTAACATAGAATATTCTGACATTTTTAAGTTCTGACAAAAATTTGTAAATTACAGACTTTTACCTCAGAGCTCTGAATGGATGCAAGTCTGACCATGCACAGGCAACCTGGCTGCAAGGTCAGAATCTTAATACAGATATTTATGGGCAATCATAAATCTGAGTCTTATTTTCAAAACTACACAATCCTGGGGGAGTATTTTCCATTATAAGTGGAGCAAAAATGAAAATCGGTTTGGACAGAGAGGAGAATCTTGCAACGTCTCAGTGAATTTTAGCAACGTGTTAATTCTTCTTGCTCAGATTTTTATCACCAAAATCTTTGATAGATCCACTTCTATGGCTTTCATCAAAGATGCCCAAATAATAGATGGCCTCTTCTTTTCAGATGCATAAGGGTGACATGAGGTCTTGAGATAAGAGAAGCAAAGATCCTGCTCTTAAAGGGAAGGGGTGTTTGTTGGTTTGTTTACTCTGGTAAACAAACCTAAGTGGCCATCTTCCCAGAATCTGGTGTATCTTACTTCAGAGCTTCAGCAAAAGAGTCTGCTCTTGCATTTGCATCATGCACAGCATCTAGTTCACTTTTCGTATTCAATAATTTCAGTAGATTAACAACTCTTGCATCTTGACTACTGCTTTGGGAAATCCAAATAGCACATCAAACTAATTTTACATTATGAAAATGGGCATTTAATGGCATTATTAGCTGGATATGATACGGCCAGTGGTCCACACCACCTCAGTGCTGTGGCAGCTACTCACGCAGCGAGCTTTATAAGCAGAATCAGTAGCAAAGGATTGAAAAAGCCCACGCAGCAGAAAGCCAGGCTAGCATGCAGCTGTGGCAGGTAAAGCAATGCAGATTAGGCAGCACAAGAAAATAGTAGCATGTAACAAAGTAATTTGCTACAATTGCCTTCGACTTTAATAATTTCAACATATACAGGAGTAGTATTTTTTCTTCACATCTTAAAGTAATTTCTGTACTTTTGATTTTCCACGTAACAAAACTTTAACACAGTTCCTTCTCCACTTAGTGCATGCTGTTTCAAGTGGATTTTTTCTTCCAGAACTTTCCACTAATTTTTCTGCTCATACTGGATTTTCCAAGCTTTCCATTTACTAAGCTTGTTCTGCAACAGCCACAAAAGTACACTGGGCTTTTAAATGAAGACTTCTGTATTCTTCATTCACACAATAAATGTAAAGCTGTAAATCCAACTTTAAAAACTTACACCATGCTTTTAAATAAAAACCAAACTCTTCATTCCTTAACGCCTTTATTAAAAATCCAATCATCAGCACGCACATGTACAAATTAAATTGGCTTAGTGTTCACTGTTGCCAATGTCAGAAGTTACGTCACTGAGCCATGACATGAATACTAAGTTGTAAAGCAGAGCAAAATGTCAAAGTCTGGGAATAATGCTTCCCTATTCCAAAGAAAATTTCCATCATTTACAAGTAAATTATATTTGCAGATACACAAATATATCAAACGCCACATGCAACAAAAGCACACCTGTTAAAGTATGCGGTGAGGCAAATCACAGTAGGATTTGGTCTGGTATTTGCCTACCCATATGCTATTTTGACCCTAGTAGAGCACCACCTACAAATCCTGCTAAAGCATACAAATAAATAAATAAATGAAGTTTTACAATGAGTACCAAGTCAATAATTTACACAAACACATTAACTTAAACCTGTGCAAATACTGTTCTCTCAAATTTCTACAAGTGTGACAAAAAGAAATATTTCATAACTTTGATTCAAGAGTATCTGTAACACTCTTCATGAAACAATTAAAATAATGTATACATTCAAAAAATGTTACGGGAAAAAATGTTTAAGTTAAGACTCCTGTAACCTCATCCTGGTTTTCCTAAATACTTCATTTCTTATGATATGGCACATGATTGTCTGGTTCCACACGGACTACAACACCCTTGTGAAACAGGTGAGCACATGCACTCAGCTTTGTACCCAAAGGGCTGTTCTTTCCCCTGTTTGCACAAATGAGGGTCAGATATCTGGATTTCCAGCTCAGAAGGGTGGAATGCAGTGCTTCTTAGCTAGAGTCCAAGTCCAAACGCGCTCCTGGGCCCCTGTTTTCACTGCAGTTTGGCCAGCAATGAGCCGAAGGAGAGGGCATCCCCCGAGCAGTTTAATGGCTAGTAACAGCACTCAGAAGTACAGCAATCACCAGTTCCACTATACAGCCAAGACTTTTGTTAAACCAACTATACACATGTATTTTACTCTGAAACTAGACCATTTTAACCCCATTTTACACATGAACTACTAAATTCAGCTCTTCGAATTACATCCTTTGTTAAAAAGGTTCATTTACCCTTAATGTAGCCTTTTTCACGGACAGCTTGTAATGTAGGGCGCCGTGTAAGAAACTTCTTGAGCTTTGTTTTGGTCTTTTTCTGATCTGTGGAATCTATATTGCTGGGAGCTTTCACTGCTGAAAAGAGAAACACATTGGACATTACTACCCACAGAACCAACACTGCATTTATCAGCCAAGGAACCAACATTAAAAGAAAAAAACAATTACACTCCAGAACACCCAAAAAGCTATTCAAATTTGCAACACATCCCTAACTTTTTCTGTAACTTTCTGGAACTTCTTGTAAATAGCATCCATTTTTCAAACTCCCAGGAGACATCCCTGTCACCAGAAACTTGAAAAACCAGCTAAACAGTAGCTTACATATGGAATTGATACGGAAATTCAAAAATGCAGCTATGTTTCAAAACCAGTCCTGCCTCTCATTAGGTTAACTATCTTGAAAGAAATAAATACTTTTTTGAAAATTACATATAGGGCCTGGAAGGAAAAGACACAAAACAGTCAGCCTGATTAATGTATTTCTGTGCACAGGATGTTAATTCCTGCATCTAAAAGACATTTAGATCCAAAATTCTGAAAGTGTATTTAAAAATGTTTTGTTTCTCTAAACAGCCAATACAACAGCAGCAACTTAGCAAAACTGCAGCACAAGTTAATAGTGCAAATATTTACAGATGCTGTGCCACAGATAAAAGACAATTCCAATCAGTAAAACGACAAAAGAATTCTTATTCAAAACTATTTATAAAAGTCAGATACTGTTTCTGTGCATTTGACAACACCTTGAAAATAATTAATTTCACCACTGCTTATTTTCCCCTTTTTTAAATGTGTCATACAACAGGAGCTAAAGACATTTCACACTTCCTTTCTTCTTCTTCTTCTTCCTTTTTTAAAGTATGATTAATAAAACATGGAAGAAAATTTACCAAGTGGCATCAAGATGTCGAATGAACTATATTAAGATTGTTTCCAAAGTTCAGTAGTTTCATTTTCAGCTGTCTTTTTTTTCGCTATTTACACATAATACTGAACATGCAGAAAATGAAAACTGGCATTGCTAGAATGAATTAATGGAAAATTTTCAACTCACAACGAAGTTTCTTAGAGTCTTTATTTTCTTTCTCTTTGTCTTGTTTTTCCACTCCAGGTGAATCTGGTACCTCATCGTCTAATGCTTCATCAGACTCTATTACCTGTTGGATTTAAGAAGATTTACACTGCTCAGTCTGCCAGTTCAGAAAAATACAGCTTTAACACACACATTTCCTGCAGACAGTTCTAAAACACACAATTTTTTCCCCCTATAAGGACATTCAGTTTGTTCTTCCCTGAACTCTAGACGTTAAACATCTTCAGAGAAAACATCACTCTCATTGGCAGAGTGAGTAACTTTGAGAAACACTGTTTCATCATGACTCAATAAAGAAAATGTTGCTGGACACTGAACAAAGTACAACCAGCCTTTCATGATAACCCTTCATTATATCAACCAATAGACAACAGAAGTGATTTTCGGTTGGGCTTATTTTCCAAATCCAATAGACAAACATCAGCTATTTAATGGTCTGCCACAGAAATGCCTGACTGATAGAGTGGAAAAAAATTTCTAGAGCATTTACCCAATTTGTTTTCTCTATAAATAAAAATTTTTAATAGGAAATAGAACTATCAGTTGGAAAATCTCACTACTGTCAAAACATACACTGAATTCACTCTGAAAAATAAGTGTACCAGTGCCTAAAATTCTTGCCCTGTGTTTCTGCTATCTCAGCATATTCTCATTAAACACTGTCAGGTGAAAACACAGATCATGTTGAAGTGTGGAGGCAGGTACCAGAGTCTGCTGATCTTACCTGCAGCCCATGCTACGTATGTGACTGCAGACATACCAGGAAATGGGGAAAGAAACTTCCTCAATTTCAGTACAACATATTCCCTTCCCAAACTGTGTATGTCTTACTTCACTTCAACTGAAGTGAACTCGACTGCCAGGCAATTGCCAAAATCTGACTGCAGAGTGCCTCCTTTTACAAGGAAGGAAACCGTAAAAATGAGGCAGGGCTGTGCACTCCAGAGTACTGAGTAAGCAGCAGCATGACTTCATGCTGCACTTTAACCTGTAGGGCAGTGTTACCTTTAAACACCTTCATTCCTGTTCCTTTTCAAAAGCTTTGGATAGCCTTTTTACATACCAAAGATCAATATATTCAACTGCCCAAATAATGTCTCCATTAAGGATCCTCTGCCACTCTTCAAGAGGTCTCAAAGCTTTTTAGGATTTAAAACTACTAAATGCTTTGGAAAAAAGTCACCTAGGATCTAGTTTGTACCATGCAACAAGTCTAAAGTAATAATTTGGTAATTTCTGTATTTAAAAAAGAGCAGCTACATCCTGTGCAGGTAGCTATTTCTCTTGTACAGTATATTACCACAACAGCAGCCTGAGGGAGCAAAAAGAACAGAATCTGATCTGCCCTTTCTTTTGAGGAAGATCTTGTCATGCTAACAATAGTGCCTGGGCCATGGGGAAAAAAATCACAGCTGCTATTATCATAAACTTTCCCAAATTAAAAGTTGGCTTTAGATCTGATGGATTTTTGTACCTAAAGCTTCAGTGCTTCAAATTATCAATGCACTTTATTGACTTATGTCTTGTAGCTTTGGGTCTCTTGAGTACCAGCTCCCAGCAGTATAAATCACCACTTCCTCCAGAATGCTGATAAACTCTTCTTATTCCACCATTCGCTTCCTCAACCTAACATGTAATACCTTGCTCACATCTCAGCACATCTCAGCCTTTCCATCTTCACACATTTTTAAGCAGGGAAGAAGTGGCCTCAGTTGTGTTACACAGGGTAGAAAGGAGAAGGGTGTCACTGGGTGACCCTGCCTTGCCTGGTTATTAAGGACCATGACATTTCCATACTGGGAGAGAGCAGAAGATTAGGAACCTAAACCATGAGCAGTCAGAAAGAAACGGAACCATTCATATTAGCCTGCTGTGTTTTGGTGGAAAACACCCATATGTGAAAAGCACTATCAGAGTGAAGAGAAATGAAAGCCACAGGCATTGAAAGCAACTGACTGGCATTGAAAGCAACAAAACTGGAGCTTAAGGACAGCAGCCAAGCCTGGAACTACTAAAAAGTAAGAATACACATGAAGTATACTTGGTATGAGAGCAATATTTCCTCAAAGATCTCCTCCAACCTCTGAATTAAAAAATGGTTAATCTTGTTTGGTAGTATCAAAAGAAAATGCTTGAGCACTTCTCTGACAATTAAATACTTGGCATTATGCTGTCAGATAAGAAGAGACAATACAGTATTTTGCCAGGCTTTTGATTTGCAGTGCAGCCATAGCGAGTGGAGAGCAGTATCAAATGCTAACAAACGTACATCATGAAGCTGTCCCTTGGCTATCCTCCCCCTTTCATTCCCTCTATCAGAACCTGTCAGGTCACTGAGACAGAACAAGAGACTTGGGCACAGAAGTAAGTTCATTTCTGGGATGGATGCCAGCCCACACCTCCTGGATCTGAAGCCAGTGGACCATCTTTCTTCCTTTTCCACTATTAATTAATATTTCACTCACTCCCCCCTGGAACTGCCATATCCTCAAACTCCTTCCTGCTCTCAAGAAAATCTGTAAATGAAGATGCACATGAAGCTTCAGAAGTTGTTATATCAATTTATTTACTAAATAATATCACCGTAAAAATAGAACCTTCAAGATTTAAATACATACCTGATTATTGATGGTGTAGTTAAGAACTTTATACCATTCATTAATAAAGCTGTCATTATCTGATTGAATTAAGAGCTCAGTACCTTGGCGAGTTTTTAGCTTTAAAGAAATAAAAACAGATATCATTAGAATTGATAAACACACTACAGTTCAAAAGTAAAATTACCTAAATGAAATTAAACTTCTCACTTGTAAAATTTTTAGGTAATACACAGCCAATCAAGAACATTCACCAGTGAGAACAGCCACTAACAGTCTGCTTAAACTGAAAAGCATATCTCATACAGACATATTAAAAATGGATATTTCTTGCAGGTACAAGGATAACAACTACATTTAAGCAGGTAGAAGTGGATAAAACTCAGTTTTATGAGTTTTTGATCTTAAGTTTAAAGAAAATTTCTTACATCAGTAATTGAAGTGTATATAATTCTGATTTAAATAAAATAAAATAATTTACCTCAATAACATTCTTTTTGCTGGATTTGTCCTTTGAGGCCCAGTCAATCAAAGCCCCTTTGAGATCCACTGTAAATTCTGGCTTAGACTGATTAACACCAAACTTCTGGAAAAAATTAGGAACAATGATGATAAAATTAACCCTGAGGAAATTGTTTACAGGTTTGCAATCTTTTAAACATAACACATATTACTTACAGTCTATACAACTTAAACCAGATACAGTACTTTGCCACCCATCAATAGGCATGACACCAGGAAAACAAAAAAATCTTCCACAGAACAACCTTTAAGCATGTCTATTACAAGCTGCTCAACTTGAAGCCCTCAAAATTTCACAAATTTAAATGCCAATCAAATTCCAGTAGAGCTTTTTTCCTATCACAAATGGCAGAAGTCCATACGACGTTTGATTGTAGCTTGATTTTAGTCAAGATAGTCCCAAGCTTTAAACAAAACCAGCTAATAAATAACTGAACAAAACACCCCCAAATATTCTGTCGCTTAATCAGTGGTTGTATATAAAGCCAAAAATCAAACCACAAACAGTAGGCTTGCTGGACAGGAATCACATCCCTCCACACTGAAAGAGCACTTCCTTTTAATTTATAATTTTTTAAAAACACTTACACCCCAATGCTTTTACACTTTTCTGTAGTGCTTATATTGCAATACTGGAGCCTGTCCTAACAAGTAAAAGAACTCACTGTCTGTCTACTAAACAAACAGCAAATAGCCCACAAGTAACCCTTCAAACAGGTTGGAGGAAAACCTCAGGGAGCTATTCTTACTCCTACTTTTACACTTATACTAGGTATCGGAATTTTTTAAAACAAAGTACTTTTACCATAATTTCAACATACACCACATAGCTTTGAAATGTAATTCCTCAAGGAAACCAATTCAGTGGCCCACACAAACAAAAAGCTCTAACTGTGAGTGACATGAGTAAAATATGGAATAGGGAAAGCTGGAAGTCACTCAGTTATAGCACAGAAATTTCATGCTGTAGTTCCAGGGAAAGCTTGTAGCATCTGCTCCGCCAGAAAGGCTCCTTTCTTATTTCTTCACAAAGTCTTTGATGTGTGAATGCTGTTCCTGTGACAGCTCTGGGAGACCTAAGCCCCAGGACAAGCTCCTTGCTGCAAACACAAGTTTCCAGCCTGTACAAGAACAGCCACATCCAAGGGGAGAAAAGCTGGTTCAGAAAACAGGGCTAATCTGCTGCTTCTGATTAAACTCCCAGCATGGATGTTAATTAATGCTAATTGTGTTTCAGAAAGGCTGTTTACCACTGGAAAATCTCCATGCCTAAAGTCCTGAGGGCAATGAAGTGCTGAACAGAAGGTAGCATCTTAACTTCTTTATTTTACCTATAAAATATCAGAATAGGGCTGTACTTCTAATTTACCCTACGCCAATTAGCACTTGGGAAAAAAATCCCCACCACCTTCAGCTTTCTAACTTAATTCTCAGATACCTCATCCAAGAACATTTCTTATTAATTATAGTAGAGCTTTTGAGAGAAGTCCAGCTCAGCAGCAGAGTCCACAGGAACAATCTCTGGGCCATTCTGGCTCTTACAGCAGCTGCTTGTTCAAAAGAAAGTCACATAACTGCTGCACACACATCCAAAGTGTCCCAGACACGCACTTCCTGGCAGTCTAGATCAATCTTGCTGCGTGTTGGAAAAAAAATTAAATCAATTTATAGAGTTTGGCACTGGAGAGAACAGGAAAAAAGTGCCAAAGTCCTCTACAGGACTGGGGGCAGGGGGTGATTATTTAAAACCATGACCCACGTGATGCTGAGAATCACAGGACAGGACTTGCTACAGGTGGCATCAGCACACAACAAGAAAAAAATGTTACCTGTCAGTGCTGTTTTGACCAAAAGAAAAGCCCTCCACTACATTAGCTTGCTGAATCCACACCTGAGAGACTACAGTGCTACCTCCTACAGCTTTACATTCTACCCATCTTTTTGGCCTGACTCCCCTCAGCATTTCAGAGAAGCACAGAAGAAAGCAAAAAACTAAAGCTACTAAAAGGGGAAAAAAAAGAAGTCTTTTACCACTTATTCACTCAAATGGTGGCCAAACTGCTGTGTGAGATCCAAGAATGGGGAAACCCATGCAAATAATGCAGCTACCCTGCAAAGCTCTTCCCAAATACCAACTCATCACAACCTTTTTATTCAAGGACATTTTAAGTTTACCACGCAGCCTCTCCTTTGAGCTTTCCTGTCAAGGTTCTTTTCTGCTCCTGGGTCTATGAAAATGAGATGCCAGCTGCCATTTTTCTCGTTAAAGCTTTCAGAAGCAAGTGCTGCACAGGGCTGCTCACAACCTGCACAAAAAGGTTGCTGAAGGCAACTGAACCCTCCTGAAGCCAGCAGGTTCTGCTGACAGAGGTAAAAAAAAAAAAAAGCCTTTCCTTTTTGCATCTGCTGCCACAGAGACATTCAGTCTGCTTTCTAAAAACAGAGTACTACCTAGTCAGCACCAGTCAGGAGAAATCCATCTCTTACCGAGCACACACCTTACTCTCACTGGATTTCTCTTTTGAGCTGTCTGGGGATTCTGGAAAGGGCAGCAATGTAAGACACAAAGAGGGAGAGGTCTATACATGGTGCTGTCCTAGATATGAAGCTGTACTACAGTCTCTTCTGACAGCTTTTTTTAGACAAAAAACATAGTTATGGGATGTACTTATGCTGGTTGTATGGGAGAGGTAACTTTTTGGAAAGAATAGGGTGTTTTCTTTGCTTTAGATAGAGTTGATGCTGTGCAGCTTAAGGACAGCCTTGAAGATTTATACTGATGTCAATAAATAGAAGGCCTTTTCAATCTTTTCAGGATTTTCTCCAAGTCCTGGAAGCCTGCACAGGGACAAACCACAGAGTCTGTACTGTAATATATTCTAGCATTCTTTGGAAATAACTGGAAGTTACTTATGGGAAGACTTTGGATGTACAAATGACACCTGGCATTCTTGTGATTGTTTCTAATTAGAGTTGGGTAGGATGTTTTCATTCCAAGTCCTCCTCATCCATGGATGGACTGTGGAAAGAAAGCTGTGGAGACATGCACTTTTTGGCTGGGAGGGGAGTTTCAAAACTACAGCTTAAGCAAAAAAAAAAAAATATATATATACACACACATATATTCTTTATCATCACAGCAAAATGATGGACTGTTTTTAAACCAGACTGATAAGAGCATTTGCATTCCAAAAAGTTTTCACAAAAGCCTCTGAGCTCCTGTAGAATCAGCACTGCAATACTGATGAACTGTAGTAATGTACACTAAACATCCTTGGCTAAAATCACAGCTGCGTAACATAAACAAGAGTTTGCTCAGATGAATCTTGAAGAGGATCTATTTCCTTGATGTTTGGGAAGTTTACAGGCTGGGTTTGCCACCACTGAGGACGTGGCCATTACAGAAAGCTGACAGATGAATCCTTCTAAGCAGTTACCGTTTTCTTTGCTTTATAAAGCCCTGTCACTTTGACAATAGCTAATACATCTGATTGACACCAAAAACTGAGTGAAAAACACTTCTTTAAAAAATCCAGATCTCCTTATAAAAAGTAGCCTTTTACAAGGTTATCAAACTGTTCACAAATTATCTGTTCCAGGCTTCCAGATACAGAGCAAATAATTTCACAAACAAAAAACCAGTTGCATCATTTTTAACACAACGTAATTTATGAATTTTTGATAGGCAGCTCTTCTGTGCTTGGCATTTTCAAAACATAACTACAGATGCTTAAATTACATATAAAAATCCTACAAATTTACATCTGCTTTCTGTATGTGGAGTACAGCCAGAACATTCTTGTGCTCTTTTCCTTTCAGCTCTTCATGCATAATATTTACATTTTTGGGTATTCCAATTACAACTAGAATTATCAAACAACATGTACACCATTGTATCAAAGGTATCATAGGCACCATACAAAGATTCTAAATTAGTTGTGTTAGAAAGAATAAGACAAAATATCTGTTAAAAAAACTCAGCATACCATGCTGCTTATTAGTCAAGGCACTAGAGGTTCAAACAGTAGGCAAATTTGGGATTATAATTCTAGCACCAATGAACCAGAAACACTTTCTACTTTGTTCCAGTGGAACAATTACAGGATTATTGCAATAAACTTGTGTTAATTTGCACCTTGGATGACTTTCAAAAACAGCAAACAAGATACGTGAGTGATTATATGAAGTGTCAAAACTAAATCTTGGAAAAATTCAAGTTTACTTTCAGGATTAGTGGCAAACAGCCTTACAGTGACAAGAGGCATGCAACAGGAACACATACAGTGATAGCTGAAACTTGGGCAGAGTTTACATAGGTGACAGCAGGTCGATGAC
The DNA here is from genome assembly GCA_013397075.1 of Rhabdornis inornatus. NCBI lineage: Eukaryota > Metazoa > Chordata > Aves > Passeriformes > Rhabdornithidae > Rhabdornis > Rhabdornis inornatus. The sequence continues at coordinate 1,518,142 of VWZS01000915.1, read as the reverse complement.
TGAGAGCATTTTTCCAAGAAGAAAGCAGCGAGAGCAAGAGCTCAGGAATTGAGCCCCCTTGGCAAAATGACTTGATGAGAAAAAGGAAGAAAAGTGATGAAGTCAAAAAACAATGCACAAAAAAGAAGATATGGTTATATCAATCACTAGGCGAATGCTAAATATTCTTCTTGTAAGATGAAGAAGAAACGTAATTCTTATCATATGTGAAACTGTTCGACTTGATTTCACCTTATTAGAATATGGACACAGAACAAACTTTGAGAGGTGAGGTGGAATTCTGAATACCTAAAAAAAAAAAAATTTCCTATGGAGACAAAGAAGAGTGTGTGCTGAACACTCAGTTACATATCTACAAAGTCAGCTATGATTATGCAGGTTTAAAACATTAAGTCCCTGAAAGAGATTATCACTTAATATTTCCAGCTTAATTTTAGTCTCTTTGTACTGTTGATATCTACTTTGCTGACCCTACTCTAGTGCTTGACAGTACATACAGTTGATAGTGTCTCACAGAAATATTCTGACTATGGGACTTCTGGTCCACTTAAATTATCAAAAGAATTTACACACTTTTATTTTTAAATTTATTTGTTAAGATTTTAATTTATTTTTAAATTATTCTATCCGGCATAACATGACTTACACTAGTGCCCATAAATCATGCAACTCTGCTTACTGCTTATATTTTATGGATAATTAATTTGGGCACACATCATTTATAATATTATCATATATTCATGAACAGTTTAGCATTATGTGTTTTAATGATATCAACACAGAGCTGAAAAAGACAGTTCTTTTGATTTACAGCCACACCTGAATTAAGAGTATTAGTAGCTGTAAATGAGATTTTGGAACTTGACTAGTTACCTAGGCAAAACTTGTACTTTGCAACATGCATATTAATATCTGTAAAACTAAAATACTTTTTGGATCCTTGGCTGCAAAAGTCAACCACAGAAGTGACCAAAATCCACTTCCTGCCATACAGTGGAATTTACCTTCTCTCATGCCTTTCATCTTTATTGTTTTTCCTTCCTTTCTTTTCCCTCTGCTTGACCATCTTGCTCAACTTTACCTTTTTCATTCTCTTCTACTCCAAACTTTATTTATCCATCCTCATCTATTTTTTTCCAACCACCCCTTCTACAGAAGGAGGGAAAAATATATTTACAGGTCTGAAAAAAACTAAACACCATAGAAAGGAATTGTCAATTCCAATTCACTACCCATAACAAAGCACAGCAAGAGACAGTGAGCCAAGCAGAAAGATCAGTAAAGCATAGCAAGATAGCACAGATCTGTTTGAGGCAATTTTGCTGGATTTTGCATGACAATACATGGAAATAACAAACACTGGCTCTGGCCTGTCTTTAGTTATTACAGGAGAGCCACACAGTTTAATGTCAGACCTCCAACACAGGCTATGTAAGCTGTAGATAAAGAGCCATTTCTATATATATTAATGCAGATGGATAAATATAGCAAATTGAATGATAGTGCTATTACACTAGAGGTGATAAATTGAATAATCATCATCTTCACTGTGATGTTTCTCTTTTGGCCTTCATCAGACAACAAAATAAGTACAAGTACTTGTCATGCACTATGAAGATCTAAAACAAAATATGGAATCCAGAAAGACAAAGACTAAATCATAAGACAACAACACTGCATTGCCCAAACAGGCCAATGCAAGAAGCCACGTGTCAGACTATTTTCTTAATTACATGTATTGTATTCAAAATTACCTGGAGTTTATGAAAAATATCCAAGAATGGTAAAACACATGAACTCTTTAGACAAACATATTAGTAAAGAACACAAAAGTATCTGGCCTGGAGGAAAAAACTTCAAGCCTAAGGAGCATCTGAATGTTATCAGGTTCTTGCCTGTCAAACATACATACATACAATTGGTTTTCTTCTCATGCTACATCATAATTGTTACATTAAACTATTTTCTTGCCAACTTATACACAGGTATTTTTTTCTATATTAGGTATATATATAGGTATTTAGGCCCTGCAAATAAGAGAGCTTCCCTTTATTGTGCTTTACATGACTAGCACTTCAATGAGGGTGGGGGTTGTTCCTGGGCTTACCCAGCCAGTTCCACTTCCTTGGGTTTTAGTGAACAGTAGTGATGACCCTTGTAACACTGCCCATGATGACATCCAATTCTTTCTGTAAATAATTGTAAACAAACATAAAATAAATTGATACTGAAAGCAGATATTTAAACTGTCGATCATTGCTGCTCAGCTGACCTGTATGTTAATATAGTTAAGCACATATATAGTCATTAGTGGCATCAGTAAGTCTTAATTGCTATCATATTTGTAGAAGAGAACATATGTTAACAATTCCAGCCTGACCATCAAAGTCTAAATCAAACAAAGATAATTAGTAGTAGAAGCAGTTCACCGAGAGAAACACCATGCAATTATAATTTCAAAGGGGCCAATCCAGAACGCTCAGATTGCTGTGTACTTAACAGATCATGCCAAACTACTGCATAATTCTGAAATTCATTGATCTGAGATGCAACTGTCCCATATTTATGTAATAAGCTCCTTTATATTGGCAGTAAAGTATTTGCTACACGTCTAAAAAATTAAGAGAAAGAACGAGCTGTTTCAGTTGTCTGACTATTTGATTTTATGCCAGCAGACCCATCCTCCTGACATGGTTATTAAAAAAAAGGTGTTGACAAGCCCTGAATATCTATTCCCATTGCCCATCATGAATTATTACTTAACAGCTCTCAAAGTGACAGGATGGCCAGGTTGCATCTTTCTGTTCAGCAGTGCAACAATCCAGATCAATGATTCCAGCAGATGCAACGTAAGTGATGGCAGCACATTGTACCAGCAGCAGCTTACACAAGCTACTGCCTACCCAGCCCTACCAAACTCTTAGAAGCAGCTCTGGAGGTCAGATGTGCTGCCCAGCTGCACTGGACTAGGTCAGGGTGGGTCTACAATAACAGCTGTGTCTTGGCTATTTAATCCTCAGGACAAGCATGCTTCATGTATCACAAGTCTGGGAAACACTGAACTAGATGTAACATATTATTAGATCTAAAATATTAAATTAACCAAAAAAGAAAAAAAAAAAGGGGGGGAAGGCAGGAAACAAATCTAAATTAACTCTGAGAATGTGCCACACCTCCTCACAGTATTTGCCATTGATGCTTTGCAACACACCAGAAATGTAGTTAGACAGCATTACCTGATTACACATTATGATTTATAGTGCAAATTGCTGCCTGGGATGCAGAGAAAAGTTACAAATGAGGTCACTCATCACCTACAGGAGACTGATATTAGGCAATACACTGCTTCAAACCCTTCACAAGCACAGTGAAGGAAGAATTAGGGAGCACATGGATGTACACTCCTTGGAAGTTAAAGGACAGCAAGTGAAAGTCTGAAAGCTACTCTTAAACCAATTTTATCCAAGGAACAAGACACACTATAACCTATATGGATTTGCTCTTAAGTAAATCAATCTCATTCTAAAAAGCTGTCTCTCATCAATACACCTTTATGAAATCAGTGGCTTGTGTGAAGCCCTGATACATGAGCTTCTGGCTTTCTGCAGTCCATTATCTTCAGCTCACTGGGACAAACACATGGGGTAAGGTTAAGCTGTGTCATACAGGAAAACCTCTAAGGCAAATTCAGACAAAAGTAAGAAGTTGCAAACCCCAGTACGCTGTCCTAATACAAAAGACCTTTCGTAAACCCTCAGCACATGCACTTGTCAAGTCCAAGACTTACCGTACTTTCTTCCCATTTTCTGTAATTTTTGTCACATTTAATAACCCATACTTCTCTTGACCCTGTAAGATAAGAGTAAGACATAAGAAATACAAAAGAAAATCTGCTTCTATTAATATCACATCATAGAATTCAATCCCCCAAATAATCCATTTCTGGCAATGAGCCATCTTTGCTCATGTTATAACTTCAAGAAACTGTCTTTAAGCATATTTAAATATTCAGAGATCAGCAAAATCTAAATTCCTCTGGGAAAGTACTTATTACCATTCAGAGGGTAAAATGCTTTCCTTCATCAAGACCAAGATTCTTTGGACAAGCCAAATGAAATAATTTGTGATAGTAAACAGTGAAAATTATGAATGTAAATTTATAATTATTTGTATAATAGCACAATAGTTCTTTACTAAAAAATGAGGTGGCTGACTAAGAAAACAGCCTAAATTCCCATACAAAGTCTTCCTATTAATGTTAATATAATTTCATATTTTAAATAAAACATGTTTGAATTGCATAAAAAATTAAACATTCATGTTAAAAACAGAAGAGTGAAGCATTTCTTTGATGTCCTCTTTTTTTCCTATCCCCATGGAAAACAGTAGAATGTTAAACTACTTAGTTATGTCTTGTTGATGAAAACCATCTATATTAGCATGCCTACAAAAAAATTTAAAGACCAGTCAGTGATGGGTAGGAAAAGAACACTGCTGAACAAGAAGGCTGTTTGCAAGTTTCAAATATTTGGAGTGAATATTTCTAGTTTCTTAAAAATAATAAAATGAAGGAATGTTCAAAAAAGCATTCTAGGATAAAAAGATTCACTTAAACCATCATCTTAAGATGAGGTATCAAAATCTATCATTTTCTTCTGACACCCTAGCCTTGTCCTACCAGCCAGTGGTGCTAAAAGAATGCTAAATTGTTTTTTTATCAATTCCTTTTCAGTAACAGCTTCTAACAGTTCCTAATGTATGAAATAAGCTATTAGTTGAAAGAATCAACTAGGGAATGGATCCAAATTAGTTTTATCATTAAAAAAATGACCTCAATTCTAGATCCAGTGAAAATAGATAATAAATCCTCCTCAGAATCTTCCTCTAAATCTCAAATTTAAATGGACCATAATACAATTTTGAAGAACATTTTTTTGCTGGGATACCATGGACAACACCCTTATGAGAGACATAGATTTTTTTTTTCATGGACCTTAAAAATCCTACCTACATGTTTCAAGCCCAGCACATAAAATACAGAAAAGACACATTATCAAGGACAAAGGTGTTTAGCTGGTGGATCAGATGTTACTCCAGTTCAATGGTAACAGCTGGTCTTACTCAGTTTAATATCTTCACTGGTCTGAATTGCTTTTCCAAGCCAGTGACAGATGAATTATTTTCCAAAACTGGTATTTTCAACAGAAGAAGTGAGTCCCTTCCCTTGTCCACTCTCCAAAAGGCCAAACAAATGAACTATCCTGCTCTTTATACAACTCCATGTGTGATCCATGTGGACCATGGACCAACAGTCCCACACATTGCAACCAACCTTTGGCTTTTAACAAGCAGAACAGCCTGTCACCAACTTTCACAGTGACTGAGCAACCTGTGCTCACTTCCCAAAATAAATCATGGTTTTAATCAGTTACTCACGGTGGAACCAGTGGGGATGTTCCAGAGAATTATTCAAAGTATCACACTGCCCTACTTAGCAGCAACACTAGGGGGTACTAACGGGAAAATTAATGGCATCAGGGAAAAGAAGAGGAAAGCAGGTTAAGGATCAAAATTCTCAAAAATTTACCAGCTTTCTTTGGAATATTTAAATCCCAGAGAACAGCTAAAGAAAGTACAGATGCTTTTTCTATTATCTAAATCAGGAGTGAGCTCTTCCACAAAATACAATTTCAAAAATTCAAGATCTGAGCCATACTTAAAGAAATGAGACCACATGCAGAAATAATTGCTCTAGTGTAAAGCTATCAGCTATGCTTGCTTAATAAACAATGCTTATTTTATTGTGAAGAACTGTTTGAAGTATTGTGAGAAATGGATTATGATGACTAAGCCAGAGAACTATTCATCTGCACACAAAGTAAGAAAGAAACAGGAGAAGTTGTGCCTTTAATGCCCTGAGGTACCTACCAAGGGGCTGGTAAAACTGACCAAGTTGCTTATTTCAATGCTAATGTAGTACAGCTCCAAAATAAAAAAAAAAAAATTTAAATGAAGTTTTTTTACCCATTTCCCACTGTTTAAAAGGGAATTATCACATTTAAAATATAAACTGAAAGAAAAAAGCTGTTTAGCAGGCTTAGGTTTTTCTCCCAGAAGTTATTCTACTAAATCCAAAGGACATAGTTTATTTATGCCAGGTCCTCTATGTCTCTTTAAGAAGACTGAAACACAAGCCAAAATTAGAGATATCAACTATTACTGACTAACAGTGAGGGATTTTGTGAAGAGGGAGAGTTTTCTGTTTCTACCTTTCAAGATGCTATGTAAGATGTCACCGTTGGAGGAAGCAAACTGACTTCTACTTAATTTGGTACAACTTGGCCACAGTGAATTTTTAACCTAACCTACTAAGTTGCATTTAAACCACGGACATTCAATTTTTCTTTCCCTGAAAGCAGAGCTGGATGTAATGCATCCCTTTTAAAATGCAAAGCTTCAAATAGCTTTATCCCATTATTTTTCCCAAGAACAATAAGGCTTGCCCTCAATTCTCTAATCATGAATAGCTCAGTTTCTACAACATCTACTTATCTATTTAAACACTTGGCATACTGACTGTGGCTTGATGCTTTGGTGAAGAAGGAGATGACTCATTTTCAGGAAAACTGGCCTTAGAAGCAGTTGATGATTCCTATAAAATTCAAATAGTTAATGTCAACAGGTTCTGTTATCTTTCATACAATTACTTTATATTTTATTAACCTAAAGATGCTTTCTCTCTTTCTTTTTACACATTCATAGATTAGTAAAGTACTTATTTTAAGCATTCATAATATCCTCAGATAGTTACATTCTAAACTTGCTTACTAAACAGTGCTCCTACAAGGTTTACAGACAACACTCAAGCTGGGTTAATTAGTACATAACCATTTGAAAAAAGATGTTAATACATGCTATATCAGCTTCAAGCAAAGCCTTCATCCTTATAAAGGAGCAGATTTTTTTGTATGACATTGCTATCAAATTATGATGTATATTTAAAATAATGGCTTATTACAAGATACCATATACAAATAGTAAGATTTTAAAGAATATGATGTTTGTGGTTAGAAAATACAAGATCAGCATTAAAAAGTTATATATGTAGAAAAACATATACCAACTTTATTTTTGTAAGTCATGATCATTAATCTCCTTATAATCAAACACTGAAAATCTCTAGAGATTCGGAGTAGATTTGGGGTTTTGTTTTGAACTGTTAACTACAGACCAAAATAAAATACTAAATCTCTGAAAACAAGAAAAATTCCCCATCTGGAGATTAAAAAAAAGAAAAAGAAAAGGCATGGGCATTTCCTCTGAAGTAATGGCTGCCTTGCAGAAACACACTGCTTGAAAATCTGGTAAAGAATTTCAAATGGAAGAAAAACATCACTTGTTCTCTGTTACTGTTAACACATTTCTCCCCCTCTCTCTTTTTAAATCCCTTGATAGCTCTCCTAAACCCAGTTTGCTTTTGCAGCATTACATAGCACTCTGCACATTTGTGCTTTAAAATTCACTTGTAAATCTACCTAGAGAAGTGGCCCACTAGTCCTTTTAGTAGCAGAATAACAGAGAACTTTAGCACTCCTAAGTAGAACAGCCTAAATGTTTCAAATTTGCAGATGTCTGCAAAGAAAAAAAAATTGTTCAAATTAAGAAAATCAATTGTCCCTCCCAGGAAGGTATTTTTTCCTATGCTTATCAAATTTTTTAGCTGATGGCTGTGTCCAGATATGTGCCACAGCCAATAAACTGTTAACCAGTATGTTTGGTATCATCAAATACTCATGAGCCCTGGCAACCCATACTTTCACTCTGACACATTTCAAGTACTCTTTTGACTGCCCTATTTTCACACAATTCAGTTCCATTACTTTTCCAGGAAAAAAAATAAATAAGGAAAATAAACAGAAAACAGCTTCCCTAGGAGATAGCTAAAAAGAAAGCTTGGTGTTCATGTGCCTATCCAGACAAATATCAGTTGCTTTCCTTTCTATTTCGTTCTGAATTTGAGATAGCTTTCATACAGCAAAAGCAACTCTGGAACAAGAAATCCAGTATTTGTGGTAATGAAACATTCCCTTTCCACATACTAATTTAAAGCAGATTATATTAACAGTGTGCCTGCTAGTGGTAATAAAAGAGCTGCATTAATGCACTAAAAATTATTTGTCTTTCCATAAAACATTAGTTTATTGCTCCACTACACATTTTAAATTTTCTCAAAGCATTAATGTTGTGCTTCTTATAAACTATTTTCTCCTCAACAGTAAAAAACACATGCCTCCTATATGTTTAGAAACTGTTAAAGGAACTCTAGTCTGCTGACTTAAGACTTCCCAAATGCAGCTCAAATAGAGTTTCTTTTGGTTATTACCCATAACATTTGTGCATTTTCATGTTTGCTTCACTAGGTTTAAGTTTTTGATATGTGAACACTGAGCCTTTAAGAAATGTAAAAAGTTCCACTTATTCAATGTTTTACAAAAGCTTCTTCATTCAGTGTAGCACTACATAAAATTCTTTCCAAAACAGCAGTACATCTTATGCCAAAAAAATAAAAAGTTAACTCTTCCTTTAAAAGCGAAGCCAGAACTTCAAGCTATCTCCAACAAAATTGTTCATACCTGTGAAGCATAAACTGCACATGAGGCTAGAAGTGTCCACTCAGCTTTGATTTATCAGGGCTCCATCTAGGCTGTGTCTCATGGAGTGCCACAACACACTGAGTACAGAAGGATGCATGAGGCAGAGGAAGAGGAGGAGGAGGGAGGGGAAAGGAGCAGCAGCAGGATCTCAGAATCACTGAGCTGAATGAATGCCGAGAGGTGCATTCATTGGAATGCATGGAGAGGTCTCCAGCCAAGCACAGCCCACTGCCTCCTCAACAGCACACATGATAGATCCCAAACTGACAACTCAAAAGCTCCAGATCAAATCCAATACATCCTCCTCTGAAGAGCTAAGTCAACTCATGGAAAGCAAGTCCATTAAAATGGAAACAACAGGTCGAGCAAGTAACATTCTTGGCAGCAGATCCATTGTCATTACAGCTACTGTGTTTTGTCCATTTAAGTTTGGTTTTGACATATGTGATTACATAAGGCCATTCAAAGGCTTCTCCTTACATTTTCAAATCTGCATTAATTTAATTTTTTTTTCTCAGAATTTTAGGAAAGGAAGTTCACAACGCCATTTCTTGGTATTTCATTCTGAGAAGTTTTTGCTAAGATTTCAGCACTACCAAGTCATTTCACTTTCCATGAATCTTGGGATGGACTTCAGGGAAGTTACAGAAACCAGCATGTCACCACCGTACAGCACTCGTTTCAGTTCCTCCCTGCTCAGGTAACATCAGCTCTCCTCACCCACAGGCAGAATGGCCCAGCACATGCAGAAATGGCTAGGAGAAAAGTCAAAGCAGAGGGAGAGCAAGGGAGAGGCCCTGTCTCCTTGCTGGCTTAAACACCACCTGTTACTGTACAGCCCAAAAACACTATCAAGAATATGCCCTAAGAATGGGCAGAAAACAGTTTTTGTTGTTACTGACTCATAGCATTTTTCAGACTTAACACCAGCTGAGCTCTGGAGAGGATCAAAGCCAAGTGTTTCAGCACTTTCAGTACTGTCCTCTGGCTTTCAATAACAATATTACAACCCTGTTATAACCATGCACAGCTTTTCACCTGAACTAACACTAGTTAAAATATTCAAGGACAAGAAAAGAGCTACTATTCACAAAGTAACAGTAGTGGAGTTACCGAACAGCCCTTGGTTTTGCTGCATGTTATACACAGTGATACAATAGACCAAAAGAAAAATGAAATTTCAGAAATTGGTACAGTAATTTCTGGTACATTAAATATGCCACACATCAGAAACAAGTGGCATTTCAGCATGCTGATAACTTGTTCCTACCTTGTCGTTGGTGTCCAGCACAATTGTGCTGTGCCTCCATTTTGTTAAAACTATTGGGTCCTGTAGCCTTCTGTCCAGACTCCTACTCTTTATTATATCTCTCTGCTGCTGTGGTGAAGCATTATACTAAAGAAAAGAAAAATAAAATTGTAAGTAGAATTTAATTCATGCAAACAAGACCTGGACATACCACTCACATGACTAAATAGTGCAAGCTTTCAGACTCCTGCTGTCACCACCCAAGGGTGTGAAAACAGCCTTGGTTTTATTTTGCATTTAGTCTTCCGAATTGTCCTTTCTCCTGTAGTCCTCTCTGAAGCAGTAACTAAGACTGACATGTTGAGATAATACTCTCAATTAGCAGAGAGATGTTTGATTTCTTCTGCAGCAGATGCTGCTGATTTTGCAACCCAACAGGGTATTGAAAACCACCAAGGAATTACAGGAAATACAAGATGTAAACATTCACTCTTCGTATTGCATTGACAGTACTACAGCACTTGACCAGCTCTTGTGTAAAAAAAAGAAAACGTATTATCCTGCAGTAAGATATTTAGATTATTATGACTGCCTGGTACGATTCATGAGAAGGACACAGCATTTAGCTAGATCTTACAATTGCAGCATATTTTTCATTAATAGTGTTGCCATTTTACATCATCACAATACATCGATACATTATAAAAAATTCAAAAAATATTTCAGACAAAGTGTTATACCAAAAACACAAGAAGAGACAACATTAGTGTATGGGGGCTTTAAGTAATTTATTAAAATCTCATTCTTTTTTAGTCAGCATCAAAAGATTAAAATCTGCACATAGAAAGAAACTTAAGGCAGCATTTGTGGAGTCATGTAAAGCTCTAGAATCCACTAGGTAGGAAATAAGAAAGAAAAGTGAAGTGCCCCTTTCACCAGAGAAGTCTAAAGAAATAATCTTTGCAAGCACACTGAATTCCACAGTTTTGCTACTGATTCCTGCTATAAGATCAGAGCCTCAGGCGTTCAAAGACAGAATAACCTATACCTGCAGATACCAACAAAGCATGGCAAGGTTTAACCTAAACAACAAACACTAAATCTAACCAAAATTGCATAATAGTTATATTTATTGCCCAAATAACAAATCAGCATTGCTACTGCTATAGCACTCACGATGCTTGAGTTAGCTTTGTATTTTACTATGAACAGAGTTAATGCTCCAATAAGCGTACAGATAAATAGCTTTAGCATTTTGTTACATTATATATTATATGCACAAGACTAGCAAAACACTCTCAAGTGAATGGATGTTGCAGTACTGAGAATAAAATTCAGTAGTTCATGTACAGACAGAAATATATTGGTTGTCACTGCAGAAAGTGACTTCTGAGCCTGCCTTACTGGCTTCAGCACATTTCCACTCACGTGACAACTGCTTCCCTACAGTGGTGAGGTTTAAGTAACTCTCAGTTTGTCTCCTTGTTAAATCAAAAGCTGAGCCGTGATACATGCTGAAAGGACCCCAGTCCTTCCTTGCTTTCTTGTTAAGGAAATATCCACTCTGCCAGTGCTCCCGCAACCCAAACCACAGCAGCACGCTGAGCAACGTGCAGCAAAACTGCCTGCCAGCATTAAAACTAAAATCTAAACAATTTCCAGAGAAACTATGTCTAAATCACAAAGGCTGCAACAAACAGCATTCCTTGCAGCAGCTCTAACCCATTTAGGTGGGCAATTCCAACAATTTCTTGCTATGAAACAGAAATGTTTATTTCGGAAATAGATTTACACATTACTGACCCTGGTATACATTACTTACGGAAATCTTCCATGCACTTTCCTTGAGTAACTCAAGGAATTGAACAAACAAATACGTATTTTGAAGTAATTTTAAAAGTTACAATATGGGCACAGGTGATCTATATTTAAATAGTGCCTTTGATACAATCACAAGCCATCAGGAGTTAACTTCTCTAACAGACAACCCCACCTTGAAGGAAAAGGAACTGTAACATGAAATTCAAGTCCTACTAAACATATTCAACAAGTACAACAGTATATGGAGCCCATCAACAAAACACTGCTAACGCAGGAACACTGAGCTCTATGTATCTTAGCAGCTTAAATAATTTGCATTGGTGATACTAACAGTGTTAGTAAACTGACAAGTCTTTAAAGGTAACATTTGACATTTTTGCCCCATTTTCTCACAATAGAAACTTCAAGTAAATCTTTTTTTTCTCCAATGTCTATGAGGTTGTTTGTTTTATTCATTATAAATAGTAAAACACACTGGGGGGAAGAGTAATGTGGAAATAACAAGTTTTGTGTTTCTGGGCTCAAGACAAGTCTCCACTTTTAAAATATATGAATTGATCTCCAAAGAGAATCAGAGGGAGACAGAGACACCACTTCCTACTCTGCACTGTCCAGCAGAACTCACCATCCTCTAGACCAGGCAGAGTCCCCTGCACAGGGAGAGGTGGCCAGAACTGGAAGGCTTGCCTGGGTGGATGATACCACCCTGCTACTCTTCACTCTGCCCTCACCCAACCTCAGTTCAAAAAGCCTTGCAGAACAGCTTCAGGACCAGTTCCCTTTCTACCTGCACTCCTACCCGCAGAGGAGCTGCTCTCTCTCCTCCTGCATTGGCAGTATTTATCATTGTTACCAGAAACTAGGTTGGGCTTGCCTTCCCTCAAACAAAATCTTGTTTTTACATAATCATAAGCAGGCTTTCTATGCCTAAGACTTGGTGTAATCTTGAAGACAGAGATCAGGCAAGGGCTGCCCTCTGCAATAAAATTGACCTGTTCAAATTGCCTGGCGGGACAACCCCTGCTACACCACGTGCCTTAACAGCATCTTCTTAGAGTGCAATGTTATTTTCCTAACTCTAAAGCTTTTTAAAATGTAGAACACAACTCCAAACTTGCACACTACTGCCCCTTGGAAATCCTCCACAAACTCAAGTTTGTCCCATCACACCAGCCTCTCTCTGGCACATCACCCCAGCTTGTTCCCCACTTCATTGGGAACATCTGCTATCACCAGGGGGCACATGAGCAAATTGTCCATTCCCTGACTGCACACACAAAGCAAAACAGGGATTTTTTTTTTTGTAACAGTTCTTGCTGTAGTTCAAGGACAGCAGTGGTGTAAATATAGGTCACACAGTATTCTTTTCATTGCTGAATTTGTTCAATACCTTCTCCAGCTACTTAAAGGTTTTCTTTGCCTCAGTATAAAATTTTCTAACCCTCTCAACTGGCTGAGTGATTTCCATTTAATTTTAAGTTGATACATAGCATGGCTCAAGGCTCTATCCTAGCCTAATTGTGGCTGAAACAAATATAACACCTTCAAGTTATTTGTAGCAGTTGTCCCCATTATTCAGAGATGTAACAGTTCAGTCAGCTTTAAGAAACAGAAAAAAGATTCTTCTTAGTTTGTGTTAGCAACATCTTCAGCCACACAAAGGAACTGGGTGGGCTAAAGGAGAAAAGGCTAAGAAGCAACCAATACTGAAAGTTGGTAAAGACCTGAAGTGAAGCATTTTACCTTACTGCAGTCAAAGACCAAAACAGCAGCACTTAAAACCATTGTGCTATCCTAGTACCTTTTAGCACCTCATATATGTTATTTGCAGTTGTCCCAATAGACTGTCTGAAATAGAAGAACCTTCTTTAAAAAAATCAAAGCTGCCTCAGAATAAAATGACTTTCTAGTGCTCCTATTGTCCTTGGCTTTGAATAAACTTTTTTGTCGTTGTGGCAGATGCAGCACCTATGTTACAACTTTTGCTTTTCTTATCAACTAAATCAGTAACACAATTTTCTTAAACCTCCACAAATAAATAAATAAGGATTATTTTCGTCCTTTTAAGGGATTTTATTCCCTTCCTTTCTCTAGGGAATGAAGATTCCTTGTTCTATGCCACAGAATGTCAGGGTGGCAGCAGTTGGATGCCTCAGCCACACGGAAGGAACACAATCCAGGCAGAATGCTTATCCACCGGGATAAGCAGCTCTAGCTCAAATGTACCAGTGACTGAAAGACACCTCTGCATAACCTGCCTTGTCCACTTTGCTGTCTTGGACATCCATTACTTCCCCTTTTAATCCTCAGGGTCTTTGATGAGCAGCCCCAAGCCCTTGTTGACTGCCGCAGGTCCCAAGCAAAAGCTGGGGGGAGGTGGCAGCCACTAAACCCCACAGAAGGACAAAGGAGGAAGATCAGACCAGGTTTTGTGAGTAGAAATACATATATTAAAGCGAAGGGGAAAAAAAATCCTGACTGCCTTCTCATACTTAACTCAGGCTTGTTTTTTTAACAACTTGTGTTGTTAAAAACCACCTAGATCCTCACACCAACTGAGGCTGTCTCAACTTTCACCAGCCAATCCCAAATTTTAGGACAAGAATGACACTACTGCTAATGAAACTGCCCAGTGCATTGACTTGCAGTAGACTCAAATGCCAGCACACAGGGTAACCTCAAATCCAGCAGCACAGCTCAGAACAAGGCAAATTTACCATAAGATAACAAATCTTTATTTACATGTTCTCGTATTTATTTTCTTTTACCATTTGATTGCACGATATGTTCCTGACATCACCTGCACCCTGTTTTACTGTAATTTTTTCAGCTACCATGCTCTGACAGTTTTCAGGTCTGGTCCATTAACACTGCGAAAAGTGAAGCTCCTCCAGCTACTGCTTCCTCTGTGGATACAGCAAGGAGAGCTTATGCTGCAGGAACTTGTGAGAAGAACACATGCAATTCCAATGCCACTGTCTGTAAATATTAACACTAAAACTGAGTTCATTCCAGAGGCTTACAGTACACACATTTTTCTTCCAAAGGCTACTTTGGATCAGTGAGCTCGCTCAGAAGAAGGCCAAGCATCATGCCCTTATGCCACGTGTTGGCCCAAGAATGCAGTTTGAAAACCTGAGAGATTTTTAATCTCTACTTTTTATTAGGTTGTTCCCTCTAACCCTCATTTGAGCTATTTATTAGATAGATTTCACACCTTTATTTTTTGGTCATTTTGATAGGTTAACTCTTTTTGAAACTTCAGAAATTAGGGAGTTTGTACTCCAGAGACGAGCTTAATTCCCCTCACCCTGACTAGAAATTTCTCATTTCCTTAAGTCATAAAACTCATATTAGAAAACTAGGCTTCTGGAATAGAGTTGTAGCCCTTCTGAACCTGAATTTAGACAGTATTCTTTCACTACACAGGAAATAAACATATTTCATTATAGTGATCTAACTTCTAATTGCTTGTTTGTTGGGGTTTTTTGTTGCTTGGTTGTTTTGGTTGGTTTGTTTTGTTTTGGTTTTCTTTATAATTGGCAAGAACCAAAAACTGGATACAGCAGAATGCTGCAGATCAGAAAACTGAATCTTTTGCACGATCTAGTAGAGACCATGATTAAAATATTATTATCCATTTTAAAGATTAATTCAGTATGTTCTTCTCTTCCACTGCAGAAAGCTGGGTCACACTCATCATGAGACTTAATAGACTTTTCAGCAGTTGTCAAAGCTACTCCATCTGAAACATCATTTTTAGCCAGAGGCATCCAGCTATTCCTAGATGTTATTTAAATTCACATGACTGGAGGGCTTTCTGTGAGACTGTCTAAAGTAATTTGTTTTGTAACTGTCCTCCCTTCCCAGCATATACCCTCACGATTTTTAACACATGTACAAGAACACTGTGTTATTCCCAAGCACGTGCACATTTATAGTTAATTCTATTACTCTGAAGATATTTAATGTCACAGTATTAGCTCAGCTACTGTGCTATTTCCAGAAATGTCTGAAACATTCTTAGTTCTAATGAAATCCAGATTATTAAGAACCATCTAACAAAAAGATTCTATTCTTTTTCTGGTTTAATAGCATTACATGACCGTGCTATTACATCATTTTATTTCAGAAGATTGGGAAGGCCATATTTGTGCTAAATACACGGGGAAAAAAAACCAAACCAAAACTGAGCAAGACTAGGATTTTTCTTAGTAACTTACTTTTCATTTAAGCAAGTGTTACAATGCTGAGATGGTTTATATGGTTTTCTCTCACTACTCAAGAGAATTTTCAACACAGATTATTTATCTTCAAAGCAGTTTTGTGGTCTGAGTGGTCTAATTCATTTGCTTTAAGTACTTTAGAACCAGCTTCAGCAAGACCTTTGAGAGACTAATCTTCAATCATGCTTAATTGCTCACATGCACAACATCTTCAAATACATAGTTACATAAACTAGCTAAATCTTTTGTTGAAATATTTATTCCAAAGAATCTAAAGTTAAAATCCAAGGATTTCTGAAAATACAGACACTCCTAGATCATGAATCTAAGAGTCATTTGCTCATTTTCTTCTGTTAGCCATATATTTGCTGCCAGCCAGGATTTACTAGTTTCAAGAAGGAATTTAAAAGTACATTCCACCCAAACAGATCATGACAAATAATTTTCAAGGAGAATTTCTAACAGCAATAAGAGACCACTTTCAGATCACAAATTACAAACCAAAGGCTATGTTTCATTTCAGAAGTGGCTACTAATACAACAGAACTCAGACTTTAGAATCACTAGAATAACATGCATTAATAATCAAATACTAGAATCCACTCCTTTATGCCTCCTAATGTATATCAGGTAATGGTTCTGGATTACCTTTGTGACTTATTCTAATTGGATTAAAAGCAATTTTCTATTTAATTCAAATCCAAACTCAATCTATTTTTGTGAAACACAATCTCTTTCAAGTCAAAACTTTCTGCACAGCAGAAGTACTCATGACATTATTCCCCAAAATTATTTCAATTATACATACTGAAGTAATAATTGCTTCTGGTAAAACCTGGTCTGTCAGATTTTCAGACTTCTAATAAATCCAATAACTAAACAAAAGCTAGACAGTTTTTAAAACCAATAGGTACCGATTATATTGTTACATTGAGACATGTTACAAAATTTAAGTTATCTAACACATCAGACTAACACAGGAGAATTCTCAAAGCTAACTCAACTCTTCAGTGATTCAGATGCACATTCTTCTACTGACAGAACAGCTTAGCATATAACTTCATTCATAATTTTTAATGTAAATATTTTCTCACAAGTATTATGGAAGTACTACCTATTAAGGCAGCTCCTTTCTAAGTGGAAGCGCCTCGAGACACTGATTTTTGTATTGACAAAACAATAATGGAAAAACATATCTTTTCATATATTTATGCACACACTTTTGTGTGAAGCATTTTAATGGTCACAACTTATTATGTAGTACTGAACAAATAGCAGGGAAGACATACATAACAACATGCATACAACAAATACCCTAGTTTTTTGAAGTGAATATGAGAATTAAATAGTATTAGATACATCCTCCGACTACCAAGCGTCCCTAGATCTGTCACTTCCCTACAAATTTCTATTTTCACTATAAAATTAATAAATACCAGAACACACTTCAGATGAAACTGTCATCTTCAAAGATACCATAAAACTGCTGAAACTTTTTTTTCAACACTTGTTTGTATAAGCACTTGGAGAGTACTAAAAATAGACTACAGCTTCTCAGTGAAGATTTCTCTTTTTCCTATACAGGTTTTCTTTATCACAGATACTATTCTGCAGCCCTGCATAAAACCTTTGCTCAGTTCAGCAAAGACACCAGATCTCCTGTGACAACTCAATAGCTACATACATCCATTTTTCATGTCCTTGAGTATATTTTTTTTTTCTTCATAATCAGAAACGCCACAAAAACGCAATAAATTACAAAGAGCAATATCTGAGTTGTCTGGTGGTTAATACCTCACATTAAAGGCCTGATAGAACACACATTCAGGAAGACAGGAAAGCCCCAAGTTGTTAAAGTTTCTTTTTTAGGTCACTCACCTTAGGCAACTCCCACTCTGATCTGGAACCATCAGCACTGTAGTAATATGGTCTACCTTGCTCATCTGCGTGTTTTATCCACTGCAGAAAGAAATGTGATGATAGAAAACATAATCAGAGTGACAGTCACAACAGTAAATCTCTGAGACCTGAGATTTAAAGTTCATTTTTAATTAAGTGCCATCCACTTCAGCCGTGTCTAATGCACAACCTCCATTAACTAACCAAGGTTAGATTGCAATGAGAGCAACAGTTTTCAGCACCCTGATTTTTTTCTTCTGTAACTCCTCAGAAAAAAAGTCCTGCAATATCCCGCAAGAGATTGTGATAAATAGATTTTTTTTAAGATGCCATGTCTCATTCTTTTCAACATTATATTGTCAGTTTAAGGAGGCAAAATTTTTCCATCAGATCTGCATCAGGATCTTATACATTAAATTACAAAAAGCAGCTCAACAAGCAACTGCTGATAATTTGAGAAATACATGCACTTGTTGAACAACTTTTTTAAAACATCAATGGAAATGTGAGATGCAGTCCCCAGAGAAATCCTGAAGAATATAATTTCTGTAACCTCTACAAACACCTCCCACAGTCAAAGAAGCAAACTCATGACAACTGGGACTGGTCATGCAGAAAGAAAATAATTGTAATGAGCAAAAAATCAACAAGATGATTGCAGAAAAATACAGAAACACTCAGAGCAAAGCTCTTGGCTCAAGCAAGTTTCACAAGATTGCCTTTCTGTAACTGTTTGTGGTAGGAAAGGCTGGTTTTTATCAATCCCAATGCAATTAAAAAAGAAGGCTGCATATTTGCTAAAACACAGGAATGTGCTTTGTCAGAAACAGATTAAAGAGGATAAAATTCTAAAACTGACAAAAAAATCCAACTATTTAGAAAATTCTTGCAAATAAAACTTGCCTAATTCAACTTGAGAACAGGTGATGCTACACGATAAACAAAGTACTGTTTCAGTGAACACTTTAGAAGTCAAAAAAACTCAAAATGCAACTTCAGTGAACAATTTGAAAAATGGACTGCTCTTCAAATATAAACAAATGCTGTAATTTATCCTAAGGGGGAGAAGTTTTATGGCATGCCCAGAATCACAGTAAGTTGTCAGCAGCAATTAGATAGCAAGAATAGGGCATAAATCTGCTGATATGGCCATAGTTTAATGAAGAAGTTTGTCTACATCTGAAAGCAGTAGTGAAAATCTCTAACAAAGGAAATTATGAAAGTCATAAAGCAGCATTACATTCAGTTTTAAAACATCTTAACTAGAAGGTCTATGTAGACAAGAGCAGCTCTTAAAAGACAGTAAGAAAAATTTATTGGTATGAAGTTCATTCCTGAAGTATAACCAAGAGCAAGGAGGAGGGCAGGAACTAAAAAAATATATACAAGGGATGTTCATTGAATATAATCTGATACACAGCTGGAAATAAAACTTCTTCTAAGAAAAAAATATACATAAGAAAAAAATCAGTTCACTTGCTAAAGCTTCATGCATATTTAAAAAAACAAAAGGAGATACTGTTGAGGTACACTGTTCACTTTTGGAAATGCAGGCTTCATTTCCAGAAGTGAATTAGTGGAAAAGATTTAGAACACATGATGAGAAGAAGGAAAAAGTACCTTTTCATTAGTATAGTCATTGGTATATAAGGTTTGACCATGTTCATCCAACTCTTCTGACCAACCCTTTGGAGGAGAACCATACTGACTATCTGACTGGCTGTAACAAGAACTGTGGTCGTTTTCTTCTGATGAAAGATGCTACAAGTAGTCAGAAACACATAAGGCAGTTTTGAGAATGAAAGCACTTTAAAATCTGAAAGATCAAAGATTATTTGACTAGAAAGAGAATAGTAATGAAATCAGGGAGTTCACATTTTTGCATGTTATATGAGAGAATGAGATGCATTTTTACAGCGCAGACAATTCAAAGTATTTTCAGAACGACTAGCTTTTACTGATACATTTTTTTTTATTTCCACTATACCAGATTTCACTACTCAAATTTAAACTCCAGGGGATTTGCCTATCCAAATTTTATTCCTACAAATTTACATTACTGATGAAGAGAGTTAGCTTTACTAATCTGCATTGCCTTAAAGAAACCTGGGAGCCCTGCTTCCTCGACTTTCTACTACCATCCCAAATTTCATACCTAAATCCTTCTCCTTTTCTCAAATACATCTGGAAACACAGGAGTGATTAAGGACAACTTGGAACTCCAGCTCCACCTTCTTAGATGCCAGCATTTTACAGTATTTGTCCAATGCATCTTAAAACATTATGAATTTCCACTCTCCTCCTTCCAACTCTGATGCACATGACAAAATACATGGCAAAAGCAAGGCTTTCCACCAGGCACAGCTAGGTGATATGAAAAATTGTTTCCTGCAGATAGAAGTAAGTTATTATGCTAGGAACAAGTTTGATGTGTAATGCAGAGAAAAGATTTTACACACACATCAAACAATTTCTGTTCCCCCATAAACCTTGTTCATCCTCTTGCTAACACATTGTAGTCTTACTCTAAGCATCCACTCCATGCATCAAAAAAAATCTCCCTTATTTTATCTCCTACAACATCTCAATGCTGTGGTCTCCTGAGGAATTCCATGCAGATTTCCTTTCACAGTCACTTGGATCCTCAGCTAGCAGGAGGTATAACATTTAAGACACCCTGCTACTCAGAAACTACAGGAGTAAAATACTATGGTTCAGTAACACTGGCATAAGGGTTTTGAGAAAAACCGTAAGGCAGGAGAGGGACACAATTTCAATTTTAAATAGGAAAAAACCTCTCCCAAAAAAATTAAGTCTTACAAAAAATATTCAATTATCAGAAACTCCCCAGATTTTAAAAATCAGTGGGTTTAAAGACTATATGTTTAGCGACATATACAAATGATTTCTATGTAGGTTTTTGGTGTTACTTTTCTGAGTACCTTACCACTTACCTGACACAAACTCCCTCAACTGACATGACCCAGTTTACCAAGCACAGGAAAATCCATAGGAAATTCTTAGGCCATTAATTAAGGAACATGAAAAAATGCAAATGTCCTCTACAGTTTACAGAATGTGAGCATATAAACTAGGGATTAACCAATGCTCCCTCTCTTGCACATGGGGCAATGTGAAATTCTCATGTGCCAATTCCTAACCACTATGGAGAGGAGGAGAGTGGAGGGAGCAGTCTGGGGGGGAAGTTTTCAATCTCATTTTTACACTTGCAGAATTAAGACTGAAGAGTTGCCAAGGGTGTTATTGGCCCCATTTGAACTACTGTTTCACAGGATAACTAGACTGTATACATGTACTTAAGTTTACATGGTTTTAGCAGTTAAATATTAATTGTACTGACATATGGCAAATCAGTGTAGAAGACTTTGGACATTTTTATTATTACTATCTATGGAGATTATGACCTAATAATAACAGATTGGTATTTGCCTCCTCCAAGCAACTCCTGATACTGAAGAAACACCCTACACAAGTAAAACTAAACAGACGACTGAAAACGAAAATTCTCCTAGTAAAACCACTAGGAGAATTTTCATTTGTTGTATAGCAGGAACGACTGTTAATGTGTCTATCTGCACGGCATCCATATAATAATAGTTTAGATGCTGCAAGGCTTAACTCACATCCTGCACATTTGCAGGCCTAAACTTCAACAAAATTCCTGAGTTGTTACAAATTTTACCAAGCCAAGGCACTCCTTGTCCCTCAGCTGTCAGGAACAGCTGCTAAAGCTGCATCAACAGGGTTCAGAGAACACTGGCTACCATGTTCCACAGCTTTCAATTTCACTTTCAACACTTTTTCAGCATTAACTGCCTGTATGTTTTTTTCATATTGTCCATGCTTTATTTCAAGTCTCATCCCCAGTTACACTCTTCCACACTTAAATAAAACCATCTTAAGCAGATAGCTGCCCAACCTTACTACTTACAAGAACTTAGTTATGACATTAAAGAGAATCACAGAAAAGGTCCCCCACATCATTGCTTCTATTGTCATTCTTTTTTCTACTCACATAGAAAATTCCTGGGGGCAGAGACCACTTCATCACCATGCATTTAATAGGAACAGCTCTCTGTCTCCCTTCTATCACTTAATCTTTCCAGTTTTTAATGTCACTACTACTTGTGAAATTAAAAATAATCAGGAAGAATACTAATTAAGGAAGCCACCATCCCTTTATTACTGTTTGTTTATATTGAAACAAAAAACATGGAATGAAATCACATTCTGGACATGATTTAAATCTAGTTTTGAAATTCAATTAAAACCCATTGCTTTGCTACAGCTGTTGGGTAATTTGTGGATGTCTACTTCACATTATGACCGCCTATCTAGGTATTAAGGGTTTGTCTTCTCTGATACTGTGACATCTCATTCCTTTTACAGTTCAACTTAATTAAATCCCTCCACTTGACAAATTTCTCCTAGTTACTGTTAAGCACTCCTTCCTCAGATGCATTAACAAGTCACTGCCTCTAATACATGTTATCTGTAATTCCAAAATCTTATACACTTTCTTACAGGCCCCATCCATAGGACTTCACTGCTTCCCCACATCCCATCCATGTAACATATAACATCCATTGAACTATGACCTACACGACCTACAACTGTTTTCTTTGTGCCATGTCTGTGACCAGCTACTTTGGCAAATAAGGTACAATTCTGCCCCTTTCTAATTATCCAATAAAACTTGATTTCCTAATCACAAAGTTCAAAGATCAACTACAAACTATGCAATGTTTCATATATTACTCATATATTAGAATATGTGATCTCTCAGTTCTCATTTTTACATCACCTTCCATTTTGCTCCTAATACAACACAAGCTCCTCTGAGGACAAATCAGTAGAAACTAGCATTTAATCCTTCTGCGTGTACTCTTTTACTATTAAAAGAGCATAACTCAGACTAGCATAAAAGCCAACTTATTAAGATATGTTAGCCCTAACTTTTCCTAATCAGACAAAATTTGAGATGCCCTACATTTTACTGTAGCTTAATCTTGGATCTCCATCTTTACTTTATATTGGATTAAGTACCCAGAGGCTCCAAAAAGGAACACAAACAGTGGAGTGTGAAGCATGCAGAAGCGAAGTGCTCCCAAATGCAGAACAGAACTGGAAACAAAGGAAAGAGGGGTGAGGGGAAAGGCAGCTTCAAAATCAAAACATGACTGCTGGTAAGTGGATTGACATGACCATGCAATGTGTATCTCTCCCTAGACTCATATTTTGATAAACTAGTCAAGACACAAATTACCTAAGGAGATTATGCTACTGAAAATACAGACTTACTGTCTAGATAAAAATCAAAATATGTATCATCCACTGGTCTCACAAAGACTGAAAACTCAATAGACATAAATGTCTGATGGCCAACTTGTGACACTTGAAGCATCACAAATAAACAGAAGAACTGAGATGAAAGAAACTATGGGCAATTAAAAAAAAATTAAAAATCAAGCATTCCAAAGATGCAACCATGTGGTGAAGTAATGGTACAGATGTATGAGTAAGAGTCAGAGGGATTGCTTGCAGATGGGGAGGGAGAAAGAACTCTTGCAAGTCCTTCCATGAAAAGAAGGAAGAACTACAACAATGAGAAAACCATTTCTACAATAAGGAAAAGCACTACTCAAAAAAGCATCCAGACTAAAACCAGTCTAGTCCAGCAAAAAGACAGTCAGTGATAAATTAAGAGACTATCACCAGAGATACAAAAAGGATAAACATTCCATCTGTTTGACCATTGCTGCCATTTGCCTAAAGCAAGAAAATTTGGCTATTTAAATGCTCATGGATGTCATGGTTGCTGTGAAGGCCAGTGCCAAAGGATATGAAAGGGTTCCATTTCCCTTTCTCTCCTGCTCCTGTTACTGCCTTTCCAAAGGTAGACTTCTGTGACAGGCTTCCAGGAATCAAAATTTTGTGAGCAGTCCATAATTCAATTTTTAAATTAAACTCTGGTTTTATATCTTAGATATATATATAGATATATAGAGACACTATATATAGTTGGCGCAGGAGAAAATCCACGAAAACTGTATATATGTATATTTAAAAAGGGTATCTATAAGTGAACTATGTACAAGATTTCTTGATAAATATCTGCTTTTTCTTTCCATCAGGAAACTGGTTAACCCCAGTACTGTTTGGACACAAGAATACTATTTTAAGCATATCTAAATTGTAATATCCGTCTCCCAACTATTCCTTTGCTTTATCAGAACACCACTGCAGTTCAGATAAACACACCCCATGACCAGACTTTCCCTAGCAACTGGCTGCACAGAAAAAATTTGCACCTCAAATATTAGTCCAAATCATCTTTTAACATAAATAACTTCACGGTAAGCTTCAACTGTCTCAAGCAAGGTCAACAGCAAAGCTTTACCAAAAGGCTTTGCAAAAGCAAAACTTTTACATAATAAAAAAAATCCATTGATATACCTAAAGAATATGTTTATGGCCTGAATGTAATCTAGTCAAAAGCAGCAATATCTGCTATGGGGCTGTGTGTATAGACATTTTTACAAGTTGCTCCTCTTCCACACAGTTCATGTACGCATTCCTGTACACAAAAGCAACTCAAGAGTGAAAATGTTCACTACTTCATACCAAGACATACAACCAAAAAGACAAAGGAAGACACTCCTTGACACCTTGAAACTAAGAGATGGCAAATTCCACAGCAAAAGACCATTCACGTGCATTACAATCTCATTGCTTTTGATGTCAGAAGGAACTACCTCATGATCAGCATGGCTCTGGGAATCCCCTTTATTAATGCTTGCATCCCGGGCCCACCGCGGAGGTTTCCAGGTTCGTTCCTGTGATCCTCTGTTGTAGTAATAACAGCGTCCTGTCGTATCTTTATGGGTTTCCCATTCCCCATTTATTTGGACTGGAGCACTTGTAGGTAGCGGTGGAAGTGCAGACTGAGATATTTTCAGTTCTTGTAAATTAGCATAAACTGGTGAATCAGGCCTCCCTTGGCTTGGTGGAGTAGTTGGCTATTGAGAGAAGAAATGCACTGTTAACGAGCAAATGAATTTTCGAATGCTCCCTTACAAATCAGAATACAGTAGTAAAACAAACCAACAAACTCCTTTTTTTGTTGTTAAGTACAAAAGCACAAAGGACAGCCATAAAATGCTGAGGTGTAAGAACATTAGATTCTTAATTCTAAGGCAGATATCACAATCTATATCTATTTAATACTGAACCAATTTTTCAGCATTTCTCCAGATGACAGCTGATAATTATGTCTTACAGTGGATTTGAAATACACTGGAATCATCATCAAAAAATTATATGTTTGCTATGCCTTGCTGAAAAACTTCAGCTTTACAGTTCAAGGATTGCTCAGAAACTGTAAGTAATGTGATCTCGCTCAAGACAATACATAGCATTTCTGAGATGCCACTTGTTAGGCAAAGATTGTTCCCCAACCTTTCCACCTCACTGTTGATACAGTGATGGTGAATGTAAAGCAGCACTTTTGCATTCTCAGCAAGGTCTAAACAGGCAGCTCAGTCTGAAAGATGAGCACAGTGTTGTGACTAAGAAATTCTGAAAAACACCTGGACAGTTCACCTGTATGCCTTTTCAAACATGCTTATTTGAAAATATTTTAGGCAACATCACCAAGTGCTTCAATTACCCCTCTCTTCTTGTAGAAATTAACTGGATATTCTTATCCACCTGATTTTGTTCACATACATGCACAAAAGTAGAACAAATATCTACAAGAAAACAAAACACTAATGACAACTGCTTATTAATAAATAATTTATGTGACAGCAAAAATTATGGTTAGAAGACCACAGAACTTACTGAAACCACAAGTAATTCCAAATGAGCCACTAGAGTGTTTAAGAGAGAAATAAAGCTTCAGATGTTCAATTTTTCAAGTCTAATACAAACACACCATGCAGAGTGTAAGAGCATGTGTTTTCACGAGAGCTGTGATTATGAGATTGTGAAAGCAGCTAGTTATTAAACCAAATTAAAGAGTTTTCTGGTAATGCACTGCCATTTCTGTATTTTAAGGCACAATATTTAGGTACTCTAAAGGAAAAACTATACAATTTATACCTTATTTATATCTTCTTGGTTTAAACTGAGCAGCTTTGCTCTAGGCAAGTCCTTGTGCCTCCTGTTGCTACTGCATTGCATAAAAGATCTTTTATAATGTACTTTTAAACATTAAAATCTTAAGATGCTAATCTAGGCCACATCTAATCATAAATTATCAGGGTTTGCTCAGGCAAGACAGCATATCATACCACACAATCAGATATAAACTGATTGCACCATAGGTAGAACCAAATATGGGCAATATCCACAACCAAAGGGGGAAACAGCTAGAGAGGAACTTAATGAGATTATAACGGGCATGGACTTGTTCTGCGTGCCTTTAAAAGAGACAACACCAGATACAGCAAGTACAGTACATCTAAGGCAAACCACAAGTGCTGAAAACAAAAAAAAATCGCAGCACTGGTAAAATGTGAAAGCCAAAACCAATCAGTATCCTCCTCCACCTGATTCAAAGGAAAAATCTGTCACAAAACTTGATGAACAGTAAAAGAGTATTTTTCTACTATCTAAGTACACATGCTGCCTTTTTTTTGTTTTTTTTTTGTGAGGAGGGTAGAACTGCTGCCTTTGGTAAAGTTGATCTTGAGAGCCCTAAGAGCATAAACAACACTACGGTGAATGAAGACCACCCTACTGTGTTCAGGGATGAACCAATTCCCCGGGATGTTGGGGCAGGAATCTTGATGCCTCCTCATTCAAGAGCACGATTTCTGCCCTGGTGTCCTGAGAGCCTGCAGAGCTGCATCTCCCACATAAAACATCCTGCCATCAAACCATGGGGTTTGTCATCGAAATGACACCACAGAACGCACAAAGCTCCAGCTCCTTCCTCTCTTTTAAGGAAGTGGCACCACCAAGCACCCTGGCTGCTGCCACGGGGGGCTGGTGGCTTGCACAACCCTCACCTCCTCCTGAAATTCCTCTTCTACACAAAGCAATAAGGCAGATTCGCTGTCTGGCCCACATTTAACAGCTACTTTTTTGTTTTAATTAAGATAATTAAGTGCAATCATTAAAATAACAGTTCTGTGTATTAATAAAAGTGTTTTCCAAATAGAAAGCCTGCAACACAGAATGCTTGGTATATTTTTGCTTTGGAGTATTTTCTCAAGCAACACATAGGAATATGGCTCAGAGGCTTCACATTGAGGTTTTCAACCATTTCAGCATTATAACCAGCACAGCTCCAGATGAAGCTGCAGGACAGGGATGTGCTCAGCCAACACTGGGAGCTCACAGCCAAAGTCCCGCCACCCAACTCAGGCAGGGTACAAGGTATGTTTGAAACAGTAACATTATATCAAAGTGTAAATGAGGGATTTTCTTCTAAATGCTCGGTGCTTCCAAACCCAATGTACCAATTTCTGGTCTTCAAGAAGAAAACAGAACTTTTTCCTGAGCAACAACAAACAAGAAAACTGGCTGTCCAGCCAAGCCAGCCCTCCAGCTACTTTCACTCCCTGTTGTTTTCTCTTCTGACAGATTTTTCAGGGACAACTGCACAATTTTTGAAAGAAGTCTGGAAATTACTGCTTTCAGTGACGCATTAAGAAAATGCAAAGCCAGTCTGACTATAACACACAGCTTAGCTCACAAGCAGGTCTTTGAGGGATATGACTTTGTTATCAGGAACTATTTTTAATAACCATGTAGCACACAACAGAACTTCCTCATACCCTGAGCCATGTGATGAGGTATGTTGCTGTGTCTAGGATTTTCTCAGTTCAACAGCACGCAACCTTACCAAGGCTAATTTTGTCAATAGCTTATTTATTGATAAGAAAAAACAGTTTTTAGGAAGTTCAAAATTTCCTGAAATTAACACCAGTGTAGGTTCCACACCAGCGCTGGCAGGAAGGTCAATCCCCCCTCGCCTCCACCTCTGAGGCTGGGGAGTCCCACAAAGGAGATCACAGTGGATGTCCCTGTAGAGCTCCCGGGCACTGCACCACCTCCCCCTTTCCTTTCAGATCACCATTTTTGAGTTCACAACCAGGTTCTGCAAAAAACTTGATTAATTTCAAGCCAAAAAGCAGATTAATTTAACTTTCGCTTATCAAATTAATTACTCACTGACAACATATGAATATGAATAGACAAAGCATTACATGGACCAAAACAGTTCCTAATCACTTCCATGGATGTATGCCCAAAATCAGACACACAAAGTTAAGGGAGATTTAAATAAATGCTAAACACTAAACAGGACTTCCAACGAGAACTTCCCTCCCTGAGGCCTTTTTTTTTGCACTATCAAACTCTGATGCTCATAAACAAGGAATTAAATCTTCCCAAAGAGACTCCTTGTCTTCTCACTATCAGAATTGCAAGAACACGTCCTTCAACACGCCCATGCATGCACACACTAAACGCCTTATACTCCAAACATTTCAACACTCATTTGCTATTTGATATGGATTTCAGACTTTGATGTTGCTTTCTCTTGCTGAGAAACAGTGGACTCCTGCTGTAAAAGTGATGTAGAAAAATTAGAATGCAGAAATACTTCCATGACACTACACAACATGGATGAAAATTGTACAGCCCATTCGGCACCCTGGCAACTCCAAGAACATAAGGACTTCTCCCAGAGTTCAGTAATGCCCCGTATAATACTGTAGAAATCTGCCACATTTAACCTCAGTCTCTCAGAAAAGTCTGCTCTCACAGACCCTTGCTAATTGATAAGGAAGAGAGTTTCATGCAGGCAGTACCAAGTTTCCAGGATCAACACACAACACTCTTCAAACAGAGACTGCACACACAGCATTTTCAGAACACAGTTTTTATATTGGCACAGTAGGAAGCAGATACGGTCCTTTAAAAAAAAAAAAACCAACCTGTTAATCATTCATGAATGAACAGTCAACATTTTTAACAAAGGCCACAGATACGCTATCAGGCCTCTGGAAACCTGAACTCAGTGCAATGGAAAGCAAATGTACACATTTTGGTAATGAAAAGTACCTTGTGAAGTAGCATAGTATGCCAGCAACAAAATGCCAGAAAACAAAGTCTGCTTGTAACTGGTAATTACCTTTTTCCTTTTATAGAACTTAAATGCAAGATAAAAACCTCTAGAACACAACAATTGCTTAAAGAATGACTGCAATGCTAGCCTGCAAAACATGACCTACCACACATCAAATTGCTTTCACTGTGGTGCCTCTGTCTGCAGCTTCTCTTAATGTTATGAACCTGAATGCAAAAGCTTTCATTTCAACAGCAGCATTCAGATTGCTGTAAGCAGTTGCTAAAAATGAAGAACCTTAAAAAAAAAAAAAAAAGGCAAATCTCAATACTCCTTATGAAGTTACAAACAACAGACTGTCCATACTCGTGCAAAAGAGGAGCATTATATTGAAGGAAAGCAAAGGAATACTGTCTCTGCAGCAGCAAGTTGAAGAAAGGAGAACAGGAAAATCCCACAGCATCCTGAGACTGGGTATGAAGCATCCCAGTTCCCTCAACAACTGAGCTTCTTGCCAAGGAATTCCCACTGTCCTTTTAGGAAGGCCTGAGACTTCAATACCAGCTTTATTCAACAGGAATGATACAAAAGAAATCTCAAAACCTCTACAGTTTCATTTTCATAAAGTGACAGCTTCAACTGGAATAATTAGCTCATCTTTTCTTTCCTCTTTCAGCTTTTGGTTTATATTTTTACAAACATGTGCTGGACTCTGTTTTCTTTCT
This sequence comes from Rhabdornis inornatus, assembly GCA_013397075.1. Taxonomy (NCBI): domain Eukaryota; kingdom Metazoa; phylum Chordata; class Aves; order Passeriformes; family Rhabdornithidae; genus Rhabdornis; species Rhabdornis inornatus. Next base: position 1,488,467 of record VWZS01000915.1, on the reverse strand, counting down.
ATCAGATACAGGCATATTTACAATTTATACCCAAAAACCCACAGGGGAGATTTTTCAGTGAGTCCTCTACTACCTCAGAGGTGAATAGAGAAAGCTAATTTAACAAGCCAAATTTAAAAAGGAACTGAAACCATTTTTTATGCTCTAACCTTCTCCAACACAGGTTGGGTAATTCACACTCTAAGAAACATATAAAACAAAATATGAGAATAAATATTATAAGCCTGTTAACAACTGATTATAAATTTCAGACAAGCTATAGTAATGCAAGTATTATTTAAGTGCATTGAAGTTCTTGTGTTCAGATTTGCCACTATAAAGTGGTAAGAAAAGAAATTACATTGCAAAACAATACCAAAATAAAATAATCCCACACAAATCATTCAAATATATCTGCCTAATAAAGGCCATTCAACAGTTAAAAGTGTCCCATTTAAAAAGCAGATAGACTCAAAGTAATTTTTTAATGGCTAGTCAGTAACTTTCCATTAGACTGGAAACAGTTAAATTAAGCATGATTCACCTTTGCAAATTTTATCTTTCAGGAAATTTTGTATTTTACTTACACTGAACTACAGGCTGATATATTACTTCTTTCTATTACTGGAGATAGCTGCATACAATTATTTTTATTATATATACTTCTATTAATATTCTGCTTCATTAAATCAGATTATGAAACAGAGTCTTAGGACATTGGGGTTGCCAGAATGTGCTTGTGTTATTTCAGCCATGAAAACTCCCTTCTGTTTTAGCTCTCTCATAATAAAAAAAAAAAAAAAAAAAAAAAAAACCTATAGTTGATGAAAACATAAATCTTTATCTAGTGCTACTGTAATATACCAATATCTAGGTGCATAGCAAAAAGCCCCTCAAACTAAATACATTTCCTTCCCCTTGTAGCCCAAAAGAAGTGACTTAAATTATTTTCATACTCATCAAGATTATAATTTACTTAATTGTATTGCAAAATCCTGCATCACAGAAAGCTAAAGGTGGCTGCCTCTGCCACATACACAAGTACTCAGCAACAGGAATGGAAACTGGCCGCAGCAGCAGGACACAGCCTGTGACAGGAGGGAGCACTTGGCTGGGTCTTGGAGTACCAGAGACCACACCCAGATCATCCATCATAAGTGACTGATCAAAGAAAATTGATGGAAAATCATTATTTTCCCTGCATACTCTGCAAATTTCCCATTCACATTCCTGCGGTTGCTCACTGCATGAGCAAACTATTACATATGAATGTAGGAAGTTTATGGCAATAAAAGAAAGCATACTGAAGGACTGCAACAGTGATGTCAAATATTTTAAAAAACGGAAATAAGATCTTACAATGGGATCCTTTGTCAAACATGCACAAAGATGACAGTGTTTACCATACTTGTACTTTGCCACTTGCACAATCTAGCTTCTTTCCATAAAAAAGCTTTTGTCCAAGGATATAGACAAAGCTGCTTTTCCTATAGCAGAAAATTTCAATACCATATGAAACACTTTACGTCATACATGCTTACACAGCAAGCTTACCCCAGTTAGGAAAGAGGGGCCAAATTTGACAATGTTCAAAAGTCAGACAGTAAATTTCCTTCACTCCTTTTCCCCCTGTTCACCAGATCAAATGTTGATACTTTCAGAACTGATAATAAAGTTATCTGTAACCTAATTCAGAAATTTAGTCCACATCTTGAACAACCTGGATATGCCATACAGAAGGAGATTAATACATTTATCTTTCCTCTACTTTTAGGGAAGTTAATTTCAAGTTTTTTCTGCATTTCAGCTTAATTACTGTCAATTATTGAGCTCTGTGAAGCCCACAGTACATATCTGAATGCAGATTTGTGAATAATAAAGCTGTTGGGAATCATTTGTGATGTTTCTCAAGGATGTATTGTATAAAAACTAAAATAGTACACTAAGAAAACACAAGAAAAGCCTAGCTTGCTTTCTCCAGTGGAAAATTATCCTGTAATAGGCCAACAGGTACTGCTTTTCAGATAGCAAATATCACAAAAGCGCAACAAGCTGTTCAGCTGTATTAGAATGTTACAGCAGAATAATCTCTTGAAGTTTCAGAAGTGGTGGAGACTCCTCACTTACCAAGGCATTTACTGTTTTAACTGGTTTAATGTATAGCTGTATATCTCATTTGTCTTAGAGAGGTGAAAGTACTCTTAAAGGCAGATTATTAAGATCTTCATAGAAGACTTCTATGTTGTATCCATTACAGAAACACAGCACATCTAAGAAGTTAGCTCCTATGAAATATTATTGTAGGAATAGTGTAGAATGGTATTATTTGAACTCATAATAGCCTAAAGGTCATGGAAAAGTTTCCATTACAGTCACTTCAAACTGAATAGCAATTTTTTCTACACTTTACATTTTCAAAAGTACAGATCCCATAGCTTTTAAGTGTACTTTTGAGGGTCCAGTGCTTACACAAAGCAGTGTAAAGCCAGGAACCCATGAAAAGTGCAGATGGGAAAGTAAACACCACCTCTGATAAAATTCCCAAGTTACTGAAGCTGTAGTACTGAGCAAGCTCGAAAACCTAAGATAGCTTGAGAACCACTTGAATAAACAGGAAGAAGTCTAAATACTACCACACAAGTTACCAAAACCCCATCATTCAGTAGAGCAAAAACTCTAATATTATCCTATTAGAAAGAGAAGGAAAAACCCAGAACAACTTAGAATTTTAAACTCTATACATGTATTATAATGGTTCACTTTCACAGTAGCTTCACAAGAGATAGTTCTAAAGCAGAGCAGTCATCAAATATGTGTTCTGTTAGAAAGGGTATTTCATTCCAAACACTTGACAAGAAAATGCAGAACTCCCACTCAGTTTACAGCTGCTGTCCTTCTACTCTGCTGCAAAAGCAGATTTCACTTGTGTGAAACTCTGCTTCACCAAATATTGCTCATGGCAGCCAATCCAGCAAGTGTTTGCTGTGGTCATATTTCTTGGTTTGGTGTCACAATAATTTCAAAATATCTTCTTGAGCTTATGAACTGCAACACTTAGCAGTTTTTAATAACATATGCAGCTGCAGAACATCACCAGTATTCAAACAGTATGAGCAAAGCTGATGTATGAGCACACTTACTGGGATACTGGAAATATCTCATGGGATTAATTAAGGTGAGAAACCCCAGTGAAGAACACAGTTAACTGGCCTAGGAAGCAAAGTATCAAATCAGATACTAGAATGGCATCTGTTGGTTTGCCTTTCTAATATATTAACAGTAACACATTCTATCGTGTAACTGGTAGGCTCCAGTCACTTTTTATCCTGTTAACATCCACATCTGCTTCTCCAAGCATTCCCTGAGTTTATTACCTGCAATTACCATTGACAAGCTACTACACCTCTCATGTGCCCCAAAACTCCAGAGGGCAATTTCCTTGATTATACTGCCCACTTGGGAATAAACTTCAGAAACAGCCAATGTAGCTGTAGCTATGCACATTGACTTCCGTAAACATTGTATTGAAATCCTGGGAAACAAGTTTCAAGAATGCTCAATTTATAAACAGGAACACCTGAAAAAGCATGTTCTAGGGATCATGACTGGCTAAACAATTTCAAAATATATGATTTGAAGAACCGTATTTTACATACTGTCATGCTAACTCTATACCTTTACAAACCAAAACACAAATTATACACCCAAAGTCTAGAAAATTTATGATAAAATCTGTTCATCAAGTAATGTATTCCTATTCTAACATAAAACAAACTTGGATTAGGGAAATAAGAATCTCAGAATGTTCTTATGTCTGTACACACAAAGTCCATGTTTCTAACTTCAGGCAAAATTCTAAGAGCTATCCTTTCAAACACATGAGAATGTCTACAATTAAAAGAAAACCAAAACAACTCTATTTCACTTCTTCCTTTTGATAAAAACTGGTTTGCTAATCTTCGCAGAAAGGGAAGCCAAGAGAAAAGTAACTTGCCAAAGTAACTTTAAATGAGTTAGTTACCCTAACCACCCACGCACACAAGGAAAGAATTTCCTCTGTGCAGGAAGGCAGAAGCCACACTGACACTTCTGCTTATACAGAAGTTCAACAAATGCTTTTGCTAATTCATTTCATGCAATCAAATCAATAAAGCACATAGTTCAACAGACTCAGGCAACAACTCAAAGTTTAGAAAACAAGAAAAAACACAAATTTGTTTCAGAAAATCAAAGATTACTGAAACATTTTTAAGACCTAGCTGTACTGGCCTACTGGCCACCAGCTACCAAAAGGAGCAAACCCCATCTCCCTTGCCCTCTGCATCCCTGATGCTGATGTGATCCTGCAGCAAAGGGATGGAAAAAAACAGAATGGCAATAAATTAACCCTGTTGAGACTTCTAAAACAAAACAAACAAAAATCCCACAAACAATCAAAAATCCTGCTATATTTAAACTTCTTAGGTGTTTGCAGGTCACTGCAAGGTCAGCCAGAGACACTTCTGAAGTGTCTGACTAAGGCGACAGGAGAGCAGGACCTTCTCTTTCAGAACCTTTCTTTTAGTTCTTAAGGAGGTTTAGCCACCTAATTAAATTCCAAAGGTGGCTGAGAGAAGGAATTATCTTCAAGTATCTAAAACAGAATCAGTTATAGGAAGAGTAATAAGTAAAGAACTGTCTCTTTCTCCCAGGGACAGGAAAAAAAAAAGGCTAAATTGAAGAGAGGAAAAAAGTTACTTACATATGGAACAAACAAGGAACTAAATTTTGCAACAGCCTGACAAGGAAAATAGGGAACTTTCCTTGAAAGCTTAAGTACAGTTTAGACCACAACCTTCAATAGCACTTCTGGTATTCTTGCTTCTGTCCCAATGCAGTGAGAAAGAATCACAATGGGGTTCTTCTCTATTTTCCTTACTCTCACAAGGCTTTGTAAACGAGGCTTCACTGCAAATCTGTAACCCCCATCCTGAAAAGCAGCACTCTCACATCTGAAGTTTGAAACAAATGAAGAAGCTATTAAAAGTACATAGTAAAAAGCCGATTTATTTGTACAAGTATGCACAACCGAAATGTTGGGTTTAAGTCCTTGCTTTTTCTTAACAATCAGCAGCCTATAAGAAAATACCATACAGTGCCACAGTGATGAGAGCATTAAAAAAACTGAAGTAGAAGAGGCCTCATGGCATCAAAGAAGGAAATAAGTACCCCAAGTAGCTCAGGCAGAGAATAACAAATATTTTTAAGATGACTAAGGACAGCTTTTCCTGTCACCTCAGAGTACAGAACACAGCAGCAGGATGAAAGATAAGAGTAGAAAGAGATATTTTGTTTACTAGCATAAGTTCTGCACTTGAAATGAAAAAACTAAATTCTGAAGAACATGTTTTTGTCAGCATTTTAAGAAAAACTGTTCTAACATGAAATCTAATACAGGCAATACTTTACATATGGAGCATAAAACATTTGCCTCACAGCTTCTTAAAAAATTAAAAATATTACTAATATTAATTTTTAGTAGAAAAACCTGGGTCAGGAATGGTGGGACTATCCTAAATCAATTTAAACAAGGAAAGATGCCATATTCTCCTCTCCTCTGCAAAACACCAGGGTATCTCAATACTCAAAATAAGTTAAATCCCAGAAGTGTTATAAAATCATACCAGTAAGGAAAGAGGAAATTTTCTCTCCCCTCCCCCTGCACACCTTCCCAAAAAAAAAATTTAAGGACACTTTTCTTCAACCTGTAGCAAAACTGGCAGGGATAAAACAAGAAGCAACCTCTGGGTCTAGTTATCCTTCCAATTTCAGACATTCCCACAAATCTGAGGGATGAGTTATGGACGATCAAACTTCCCAGATTCCAGAAGAAAAATAGGGACATACCACCACTTCCAGTCATGCCAACCCTGTGGTGATCCTGTCCAGTTCACTGAGGTGGTTAACCACAAATAATTAATAAGATGCAAAACAAACCAGACAAGAAAATATACACAGTGCTATACTTTGTGGGAGTAATACATATTTTTTTTTTCAGAACAAGCAAGTTCAACAATGGACAAACCCACTTCCAGGTCCAGAGATGACCAAAAAGGCAGTAGAATCACGTCTACACTAAAAAGCTTTCCAGCACAGAATTTAAGTCACCCAAGGCAATATCCTGAATGTACCAACAAGTGGGAATACTTGTGCTTCAACTGCACTTCTCCCCTGACTGTGAATTATCAGCTTCACCTTCCTCAGAACTGCAGCTTGTAAGTCAATTCCCAAGTACAATTTGCAAAAACAACCCCAAAATGTTATGAGCTGGCAAACCACACATGTTTAATTCAGAATAGTTTTACTGGGACCTGCGGCCATTTCACCTTGGTTCACTTTCACAGCTGCAGCACTGACAGGAAACTTAAAGTCATTTTTCTTCCCTGAGAAGTTGCAAATAAGCAAATGATGAAGCAAGCTGCATTTTGTAATACAAAATAGAGGTCCTGCAAACTAAATGAACTGGGCTTTCGAGCTTTTGCTTAACTTCTTTATGCTTCTGAATAAATGCAATGCAATCTAAAATCCACTATTCATCTGTTCAGAAGCAGTTAATTGTAAGTTTCACAGTTCAAATACAACTTGTACATGGCCATGAGGATAAAAAAAAATTCCATTGATTGTATGCTACAGTAACCAAGAAAGAACCTCAAAATAGCATCAATGCATAGTGCCTACAGCATGTCTATTCTGTTTTACATAAAACAAATGGTGAAGGGATTAAGGCAGTGTGTCACATGGTCTAGAAACTTACTTTTAAAAACAGGGGAGAAAGAGTGGATGCCACAATATTCAGAGACTAATAAAGAATGGGCACATCAACAATTCCCCAAGAAGCTCAGCACAGATATCCACCCTTCAAAGCCACAACTAAATCTGAGTATCTCTCCTCTTCCAACAATACCTTAAACACAACCCAGTTACAGGTTTCACACAGAAAATTACTGCATGATGTCCATCGGTATGCGTTGCAAAATGGGTGTCAGAACATGTTCCAATGGTCCCTTATGTTCTACATGGACTGCTGAGCAATTAAAATGCTTGGTACAACCTATTCAACATAAAATGCTGTGTTTGCTGTAGATGCCAGCTGTGTAAGTAACAGGACACACACACAAAAAGTCTTGCTCTAGTTTTCTGCGTGGATTTCATTCACTCAGACAAGTATGAACATCTACTGCAATTACATTTCTAACAGAAATCCCCCTGCTTGTTTGCAGGTCCTTCTCAATCAAAGTTTGAGGATGAAAGAACTCTTATAAAGAGCTGAAACAAAGAGGTATGGCCTGCCAGAAGGGAGGAGGAGGTGTGTGTGGGAAGGGGGTCAAGTATTGTGATATTTGAAGTAGACTCCATCTCCCAAAGCCTGCTGTCACAGTTATACCAGTCCAGAGAGGGTTTGCTAAAGATGCACTGATCATAAAGATTGCAGCTGGTCTTCCCAGGGATGGCACGGCATTCAAAGTAGAGCCATTCTGACCACGAGCAGCACTGCTGGATTAAGACCATAAAAACCTTTCTTGAATTCTGGGCTCCAGGAATGAGATAAGACTCTCAGAAGTAAGAGAAATGAGTGAGAGCAGCTGCAAGTGAAACAGACCCTGCAATAAAAATAGGAAGCAGAGTTCTCTGTCACATCCCTGCCCAGCATGCAGACAGCCTGGGCTGACTGTCTGGTACCACACTGGGGAGTGGGAAAACACAGCGATCCTCCTCACTTCTCCCATGATTGTAAGACAAAGTCACAACTTACTAAATGAAGAATTAGCTGACTTAATTAAATTCCTTCTGCCGTGCAACACCATTTTTCACTGCTGACAAGAAAAACTAAAAATCACCCCAAGCCCTAGGTATCAGAGATTCATTCCATTTTATCAGTAAAACGAAAGCCTTATTAAACTGCCCTAAAAAAAATAATGCCCCTAAACAAAAGACAAGAAGAAAAAAGAAACAGTCAGGTTCAGATATCTGGCACCAACCCTCTCTGAAACTCACCCCTGATGATCCAAGTGAAAGAGGCCACACTAGCACACACATTCCCCCACATACTGCATGCTCCAGATTGCAAAGCATGTTCCAAAATACTGGGGGGTGAGACATAATCTAAATTAATTTTTAAAACCACAAATAATTTCTGTGATTTTTTTTCCATTGAAGTAGGATTTACGAAGTTGTCTGAAAACTGTAAAAACCGTGACTAGATTTAGAGAGTATGTTTAAATGAACTAATAATATATGAATGCTTTTGTTGCCAGGAATCTATTTTGTAAAATAACAATTTTAAATTCTAATGTAAAAGCTTTCATGTAGGAAAAGCTGTGTTAGAAAAGACACAAATAAATTACCAGCACTTAGCACACAGGAATGTGTAATGGTAGTCTTGTTATACAGTGTGAGGGAGTTCTGAAAACGCTGTCAAACTTCATTAAGACGAATGTTATGCTTGCCCAAAATTACTAAAACATTCCAGCCTTTTTTAACTGTCCTATGCAATAAAGCAAACCTATTAGCAGTACATTATAGCTGAGATGGCAAGAATTTGCTAATAGTTTCATGCTGATTAAGCAACAGGCAGAAAGCGGTGCCTGTGCCACAGCGAGCACAGCCCTCCCCCGTGCTGCTGAATTATAATTCCACGCTCAGCACTCAGGGGATCAGCTGGAGCCACCAGCCTTTAGAGAACATTCTCATTGAAACTACAAGTATAATAAAGTATGGCAGCACTATCTGCCAAGCTGTCAGGGGAAAAAAAATGCTTTAAAGTTCATGTATGTATGCTTGAGTATATAGCAATGCTCAGCACATGAAGCTGTTCTTGCAAGCTGACAGAAAGCTGGTGTTCATCTGCACAAAACATGGAGTGGAAGCTGAACTTCCTGGGAGTCTCAAAAAGAACAATTAATTAATAATTAATGTATTTAAAATTACTGGATACATGAATACTTTGCTGTTGATTTCTATATTGTTTTCCAGTGAGATTTCCATTGAGCTCATATAGAAAGGTGAATTATGCAGTTGCAGGCATTGTAGGAGCTCTGGGTTGCAGGTCCCACGAGGGTCTGTAGAGTAACAGTGCTGAAAGCTGATCAGTCTACTGCCCAGAGAGTCTTCTGCAACACTGCTGGCAGTGTCACAGCTTGTTCTGCTTGGTGACTGTTCAGATTTCGCTGTTCAGCCACATCCAGTACAACAGCTGCATTAAAGATATAAAGCTTATTGGGAAAATTTAAATGCCTGAATAGGCTTTAGGCTAACATTACTCCAAATGCTTTTGTCTTCACAAGAGCAGTAATTGAGTATGGAGGGTGATTAGCTGTATTTCTTAAATAACACTTACTGGAAGCATTAAAGCTGTGCATTTCAGATTGCCACTGAAATGGGAGATTAGAGGAAGGGCAAACAATCTGGCACAGCAACAGTACAGCAATCACAACAAAACCTCCAGTGAAGCCTCAAGCTTGAAGATGAGCCTTGCAGCCATAAATCCCCTCAGAGCAATACAGGGAGATGTTAAACTGCTAAACCCTGCTAAGAGCACATACTTTCCATTTTAGCATATAGATTCATCTATTTTGAGCAGAAACCGAAATTTTATGCCCCCTTTTGCCACGGCAGTACAGAGCTTTGGGCCATACTGGCTGGCATACCATGACAAAATGCATCTAGTAGCCGCAAGAAGTTACAAGTATCAATTTTTTTAAAAGCCACTTGTCATAAATCATGCCTTTATTGATATTCTTAGCACAACGCATTAATATGAGAAGATCCTTCAATGTGAAGAAGATTCAGACCAAGAAGCTGTTTGATATGGTTTTAGTGGCTTTTCATAGGCTTCTTTCTCCATATAAACCTTCCCTCAATAAAGACTGAAGTTTAGAGATTATACAAAAGCACCACACTATTCAATTTTCCCCACACTATTGAAATTTTTTGACATGTTTTTAAACAATTTCAGTTAACAAGTAATCTTTTAAACGGTTAAATTAAAATTAAAACATCATGCTCCCACTTACTCAGTTATCTTATTATTAAAATAGATAATCTAAAATTTCACTATTTTAAAAATCAAAATTTATTTTCACCTGGCAGATTTCAAACAATGGTCAACATATTAGACTTTCCTGTCTTTAAAACTCACAAGTCCCTGTATTAGACTATCCCTTATTGAATCTGTATTCAGATCCAGTATCCTCACATGTTTACTGTGTAACACTGAATATAATTAGTGGGTTCTATGACAGACAGCAAGACTTTTTTTACAAGGTGCAAGACAAAGTCACTGTATAAGGACTTAGAGAAGAGATTACAATTCCATTTTCAAAGGAGTCTTTGGTATTTTAGGACACTGCATTTCTTTGGAATCCTCCCTTTCTCCCAGTATATTGGAATAGGACATTCACTGGCTGCCTGAAACAAACCTTAAGGCAAAAAGCAATAGATGGGAAAAATACTTAACGTTAAAATCAATATAATTCTGATTTTTCCAATATTTCGCATGTGTTTTGTGTTTCTCTGAACAGGAAAAATACCTCTGATTTTGGCACTTACGGAAATGAAGTTCACAGCTCCGCTAGAGAAGTATTTTAAAATTAAATTCCCATTATAAAGTTGGGCTCCGAAGAGGCTCTTTATATATTGTTACCTCCAGTACACATAAGTACTCAGCTGTTTAGTTTGTGTGTTGAAATTTCTAAATTAACCATAAAAAATCCCACATATACTGGCATCTGTCACTTATACTGGCGGGGAGACAGATACAAAGAATTGAGACAAAATGTCACAAAGCCTTCTAAATTCCCAAGACACTGCCTCTATTCTCAAGACAACGTACGTGCTACAGCACACAAGCAAAACTCTGAAGTTTTGTTAGGGCTGCTTGAACCCCCTCAATCTCATGTATTTTAATGACTTAGGACAAAGAATATCTCCTATTACATCACATATAACATTTCTTTCTGGTAATGAAGGATAAAATAGAAAGCCAAGTCTCATGCCAGAGAAGACATACAGAGAACATTAGGTCAAGACTTCAGTTTAAAATTCTGCCTTAAAAGACATAATAGGATGAGCAAAGTAAGTGCTATCAGTTAGCATATTTATATGTTTGTTTGAGGTGTTCTGAGCAGAGCAGGAATATTTCCCTCAGTAGCTGTTTAAGACCACACAAAAAGAAGCCTGTATATAATTATGCCATGGCGGTAGAGATACTTTCAATTTTCAACTCTAAGTGAGCTAGAACAGGCTATGATCACTCCAGTTTTAACACTGGGATTCAGTTTTGCAAAAGTATAGTGAACAGCAGAAGGAACATTTTTAGTAATATATCCAACCCACTGTGCCTAACTCAAAGAAGTTAGAGATTTTTTAAGACCACTTTTGAGGGCTTTTTAAAATGCTAAAGCCAAGTAACAATTGTATAGACTTTTCTCAAAATCTCAGAAATATTCAGCAATAGACTATATGTACTGCTTACAGAAGAATTAAGCAAAGCAAAAAAATTCTCATGGGAATCTCAACCAGGTTGCATCTTTTTCCCTGTCTACAACTACTGAAAACAGAAGTATTTGTTCTTTGACTGTATTTCTCAGTCTGTTTCTCTCTACTTGCAGACAGTTTGTTGGCACCCAGTGTAATGACAGAAAGCATGAAACACTCAGCCATGCATTTCTGCAGTTTTTCTTCCCTTTTATTTGCCTTACACTAGCAAGAATGTCTTTCATTTTCAATAATAGCTATTTCTGCAAATCAGTATCTAGAAAAGGAAGTATACCTTTGTCGTTGAACTTTGTGTTTCAACATGAAAATGTTAAAGTAAATCTGCAACTACCACTTTACTTCGATGAATATTAAACCAGCGATTTTTGTTTCAGATAGCAGTTAAGATATAAAAAGACTCAGTATTTGTGGAATTTTATTTACTTTATAATTCTGAGGCTGCACTCAAGCAGATCCAGCCATACCAAGAACAACACAGAGGCTGGCTCAGGGCTCAAATCACTATTTAATACAATACTTTGAGAAGCAAAGCAGCAGTTCATGGACAAACAGTAATGATGTGAGAGCAGGATAAGCAGACAATTCTTAAGACCATCTATGGGTGCAGAATTTAAATACAGCCCTTCAAGCTATTCTTCTCAGAAAATTGATTACAAAGAAAGAATTTATCAGTGTAGCACCATCTTAGCACAATGTTCACTTCAATTGTTTTAATAAACAGCACACCAAAGACCTGCAGCAGCTGGAAAGAGCTGTTTTACAGCCCTCACAAACGCTGTACAGGGAATCATCACACCTTAAATTTGGACACAATCTGCTGAGGCTTTAAAGATTTACAAAACATGAAAACAAGAATAACAGAGTTTAGATCTAGATTTTCAGCACAGCACTTGGGATTTGGATTTTTCTGTTTTTCCATTAAAGAAAAAAACAAAACCACAAGACCAAGTACGTATCTAAGTTTTGCTCAACTGATAGTTACAGTAACAACTTATGAACTAGCAAAAAGCAAAAATGGATGCAATTTTTTTACACATATAGAAGTTTTACACAGTTTTTATATATATAAAAGAAAAGTAAACAAAACTTAAAAGTAAAATTTACACTTCGGTGGATCACCACCCACTACCTTGTGAAACACCAAGACAGGTCTCTCTTTGAGGCTGAAGCATGGAAGAATAAAAAGAAAAACTGAAGCTTAACTTCCCTCACCCTGTATGTCTCCTCAGGCAGCCACAAAAGCATCACCCTTGAGGCTGGCAAAGGCAAGAATGAAAATCAGTGAGGCTGAAGGCTGAGGCTTTCACTGAGGAGGCTGCAGTGACTGGTGAGGAGCTGCCATGGGCAGGAGTGAGCAAACGAGCTCAGTGAGAGGATGACAGAGGGACTGAGGGACAGAGCTGTGTGACCACAGGGCCACACTGCCTCTCCTCCAGCCCCTGCTCCCTGCCCAAGGCAAGGCAGCCACAGAGCCTAGCTGCGAAAAGCTCTCCCGGGAAGAAGCACTGCAGTCCTCTGGCATGGCTCGTGGGCATGAGCACCATGGAGTAATACATATTACAGGAATTACGTTATACAGGATAAGCACAGAGCCTCAGGGAAGGCTCATGAAAATGCCATTACAAGTCAGACTGCAGCACCCATGAGGGATGAACACAACAAAGTCACAGCCAGGATAAATGGACTTATCTGGATGACAGAAAAAGGACAGCACTGATGAGTACATCTCGTGAAGCTGTTGGGAGGAAGCCTAAAGTTGGTAGTCACACTATATGAGGTGCAAATCAGGATCAAAGTGCTATCAAGAAACAGAACATCTGCCCTCGCTTTTTTATATCACATATATACAGAGAACATAGGTATATACATATATACCCACACACATACATAGTCCCCTGTGCCTAAAGCACTATGCAGTTATGCATGACAAACACCTATTAGCTTTTCCAACTGGATGCCAATAACCAAGAATTGATACAGATAGTGCCAAGCATGTTGATAAAGCTTCAGTGGTGGGGGCTGGGGGGAGGAGGGAAGCACCTGTATTCAATTTCAACAGGAAAAGCAGTCAAATCAAAGCCACTCAAGAACCTCATTTACTGTTGCAACACCTCAGTGCAGGATAAAGCTTCTGCTAAATACTTAAAAGACAAACAACAGTTATGTGCAACACTGTAATGTTTCTGTTGTACCATGAATCATTTCCAAACAATATCCTGGTGATCTTTCAAGCTCTCTAGAAAATAAATGTGCATGCAATATTACTAGACATGTTGAACAACCAGCTGAGAGTCCAGAAACTTTGTTTAATGAATTTTTGTTTTTATCAGACATATTATTACAGTATTGCATAAGCACACTTGTTGCCTGAGTACCATCACATCAGTGACTGCAAAAAGGCAAGTGTGTCCCCGAGACCTTCAGGTCTGCTGACTTTGCACTGGACTGTGACTATTCAGGTTGCCATAAAGGAGTTATTTACAGGATTGACACACTCATCACAACACTGCCTAGGCCAGCACCACCACCTCCGTGCAGCACTGGAAATAAATATTTGTAGAGCCAGGTGGTGACTAGAGCAGCAAAGTGATTCAGCTGAACAACAATCCACAAAAGCAAAAGACTGTGTACACCACATACCAGCAGAAAACAGACATAAAACTCTGCTCTTCAGCACTGCATTTAAACAAAATACAGGGAAGGTACTTAACTAGATGATCTGAAGATCATTCAGAAGCCTTAGGTAAACCATTTTAAAAGGGAATAATTAAAACTATGTTATTTAAATTCAAAATGTAATACGTAATTTCAGATGTAAAATAGGAGTCCAAGTTTCTAATCATGACTTTGATTATAAGCAGAAGGTGAAGCCAGATAATTTAACATCAGAACGCAACATAAAGCAATAACCTAAATTCATTCAGACAGCTCCTCAACTTCTCACTTTCATTTACAAAACTTATCAGATGGAAAACTGGAATGAATTAAAATACAGACGCCAAACACCAATGCCAGTCTTCACCACAGGATTGTACACAAGCTCCAAATCTCTGTCAAAAGTTCGCAAAGACAGGACAAACTATCAAAAGATGGGGGAAGATATCCCCAAAGTCAGGAGTTTTATAAATATCAAACAGAGTTATAAATATCAAAAGAAGCCAGGAGTCCTCTGCATGCAACACTAAATATTCACCTGCTCTCATGTAAGATTTTTGCAAAGCCTTCAGAGAACTGTTCCATTTCTGCTTGTGCTTTTCACCTCTTCTACACTGTTTTCAGTGTTTTCAGCACAATTACCTCCTCTTCAAGATGAGAGAGGCCAGCAAATGCATGTTTAGAATACAGAAATACCATGAAATTTGCATTCTGCGTTTTCATTTTGCACCATTTCCTACTACTGACATTCTCTATGCTTGCTTGAATGCCTCTCTGCACTAACTTAGCACTTTCATATCTACCAGAATAGAACTATAATCTACTAGAAATCTACTGTCTTTCCCAAGAACTCGGTCAGAAGTCCTTCTAAGACAGGCTAAATTCAAAATTGGTACAAGTATTCTAACAGTATGTTGTCCAGTTACTCACAATCACAGAAGTCATTTGAAAATCCTCAGTTCTTACAATCCTGAAAGACTGTTTTGTCCAAAAGTATTGTCCTTAGCTGTAGAACAAACTCCACATAAAGGCAAAACCCATTTGCCTCTATCGTTTTTAAATCAAACATACCTGGCAAGGCACGTCAGAGACATATCAGCTGTTTGGGTACTAGATATGCACATTTTGCTTTCTTTTTTTTTAAGCATAAATGTCTACTATTCCAGAGAGCTGCCTAAAAAAAAAGGAAAAAAGTGTTTTGCATTTTATTCTACAGAGTCATACGTTTCCTGATGTTTTGTCACACTGCTGTGAAACAAATGATACTTTCTTTAGGATTCTACAGAATAACAGCACCTTTGTTCTTTAGGCAAGCACTGCAACATTAAACAACTGCCTAGATCGTAACCAGGTAAAGACATAGCAAAAGCAATTGCTTGTACCCAGAGCTGTGTGAGAGAACAAGATACAATCATATATTCTCAAAATAGTCTCAAGCAGAGTTTTACCTGTTACAGTCTCTTCTGTGTCTGGTGGTTCCTTACTTCAAATGACAGAAGCACTGCCAACAAGAAAAAGCAAATTCCCAGTATCTCCAGCTGCTTTCAACTTAGGCAGCAGTGAGACAAAACACCTATTCCTTTTCCTAGGGCTGCTTTCCTGTTTAAGCATTTACTCCACCATCCCTGAAGATTCTGTCATTACCCTGCTGAGGCTGGTACTTGGCATGAATTCAAAAGAAAAGGCAGGTGGGATAGCATGCACCAAAACTCTATAATTGTGCACTAGAATTTACACTTTTCTACATAAAAACAGAAAAATCTATTCCATATTATGACTATTATTCCTTAAGCAGGGCAGCTTGAGCTTCATTTGAGCTAGGAAGTAATTCTACCAGGATAAAAGGCACAGGTTTATTCATCTAAATCAGTGCCTTACAAGTTCCATTTCATCATTTTCTGCATGAAATTAGAGTAAATAGGAGTGCAAGACTCAAAAGACTGTGTTGGCACTAGCAGAATTTTAACAGTACACTAGGTGTTTGTTTCAATTCTGAAAGCACAACACAAAACTGTCATGTACCAAGTAGATCTGTAGCTTACTCAGCTGAGCATTCCAACACCAGTATTAGAACAAGCCAGTCAACTAAAACCAACTTGTCTCACAGGTCATGATTTTCTGACAACTGCCTGACACAGATAACACTTGTACTTGCTGTTTATTTTTTTAAGGAAGGTCAATCTGATTTGCAGCAGGGATATTCAGAGGAGCATATGGGGATATGGGCTGTAGGCAGCATTAATGGCACAAAAGGGCTGCACCTAAATCCAGAATTACTCACCTGGACTGAGAGGGAGAACTATCTGCAACCTAACTTACATATTATAACTAGAGAGACTGAGCTGATCACAAACAGCACCACAGTAAAGTGAAACTATCCAGACCTGTTGACACTGTGTAGGAAAAAAAAAAAAACAACCAACCATATACACAAAACCAGCCAGGAAAAGCATTCCCCAATATTATCTCTCCAGAACCTTTGAGTTATTAATGTAATTTAGCAAGCATTTCAAGCTGTTCACAAAGTTCTAGCAGCAGCTACTGAAATTACAGAAAAAGAATATTAAAATTACTGTTTTATAAAACTCCTTAAATTATAAAGCTTTTGGTTCCTTGTCATTAAGTTATTCTTCACCTCATTATATTGTGTGCATTTCAGCATTTAATATCATTAGAATAACAAATGCTGTTTTTAAGAAGTTAAGAGATTAAAGGATGGTACTTTAAACGTAATTCAAACTATTACATTATACATATTGCCATGAATCTGCAAACATGTTCAGTTTTATTAAGAAAAAAATTCTTGCATGCTTCCTTCATACTGTCAAATTACTCATCTCTTGGACAAATTGATTAAATAAAAAAAAAAAACAGCATGAAATTTCTTATCGTAGCAGTAAACTGATTCTGTGCCCCACAAAAGAGGGACAGCCATTTATTTCAGAGGTTTAACATTTGACCAGCAAGGCAGTCTAACACTAACGATTTGCCACCAGTCTTTCAACTAAGTGACAAAGACAAGAATGCCAGGATCTCCAGAAGATATGCTCTGACACCCACAGAAACACAAAATATTTTTTTTCCCTCACTAAAAAGTTACTGCAATTCCATAGAAATTGCAAAGGCAAGACAGAAAGAGCTCTTTAAGATCTTTACTACTCAGAATTAATCAAAGCAAAACAGCCATCCTAGTGGTAATCCCCTTTAGTGCTTCACAGTTTATGCAATAGTCAATTACTAAAGAGGATGAAAGACAGAACAATCTTTGCAAATAGGTCACTGTCTATATTTATAATGATTAAAACCAACCTGCTGCTAAAAGTAACTTTTAAATAAGCATAAAAAGTAACATTAAGACAGTGCCATGTATTTACTCTTAAATATATTCCATGTCTCCTATGACAAAAGAGGAGGTAACATGCATCAGAAACAAAGTTATTTCCCACAGGTCATGCATTAGCATTGCCAAAAGCAGATTTTAATTTCTGTCTGTAATGATTTTATTCCAAAGTATCATCCTCAAAGATAACACCTAAACATTCTTGACATGATCTCTGAACTTACCCAACTCTCTCCCTTGTCTGCACACCTTCTCTCTCAAAACCTGCTAGGAAAGCAAGCATTGCCCAGAGTGTTTTTAAAGACCACTTTTAATGTCTTCTTCTTTTGCTTCAGCTTTTCCTGCCTGTTTAGACATGCCTGAACATGTAAGTCCTGGTTTTTTTTTTTAATCTTCAGAACAATTACTCAGGCCTCTGCTTCTACTGTATACTGCTCAGACATCCCATCTGCTTCATTCAAGTACTGTCCATATCTGCTAAAGAATCACTCTTTCAGAACTTTCCTTCTTCCTCACATCCTTGGCCTCCCTGAGGAGTATTTCTGCCCTTTTCTTGGGATCAGGACATCACACCTGACACCATTTTCCTAAAATTTTCTTGCACTTCATTGATTCTCACAGCTTTGAGCGCCACCATTGTCTCAATGATTCTTACACCCAGCTGTGTATTCACTCAAACCATTTCATTCAGTTCCAATTCGACCTGCAGTTACTGTCAACACCAGAGATTTAGATCTGGTTAAATTGAAGCTTGTTTCCTCTCAAGCCCTACTTCCTCTAATTACCTCTAGCCTTCCTACAGTTCAAGTCCATAAGCTAACATATGGTTCTTGCAATGCCTTATCCACCAGAGTGGCAACCAACAGCTGTAATTTCTTTGCATAAAATGTCAAGAATGTTCATTATCCAGTCCTGATGTATCTCTTGACCAGACCCTTTGCTACATCTTCATTAGCAAATACTCACAATGCCACATCTCTGTCCTTCCCTTCACATATTTCATCTGCTAAAAAATCCTTCCTTTGTGCGCTACTTTGGAGGCTCTGGATCTTCCAGTATTTCCACAGCCAGAAAGCCTATGACTTCAGGACTGTACAGTTGCAGAACCTGCACTTTATTACTGGAAAGGAGGAGGAGGATAATCTTCACGGAATAATGTAACCACTTCTTAGAAAGATCTCACAAGAGAAGCATTCCCCTGTATCTCATGTATTTGTACCCAAGGACAGTGAAAACACAATGAAGGTCAGGCTAAAGCTGAATACAATCACCTCAACACCACCAAAAACTTACTTACATGAAGGTATTATTAAGGTAATTCTAGCTTCTAATCTTACAAATTTAAGAGTAAACACCTGTAGCTTAGAGTTTATTATAATGCAGACTGCATAAAACTGAACTCCACAGCAGGCAAGGGAGGGAGAAGCAGTCAGTCTTGTGAAGTGAAATCCTGTTTGTGCGTGAAAGCCAGGAACTTGATGTTCTCACTACAGACTAAGAGCAATAAAAACAGCTTTCTGAGCCATTAATTTCTGCACAGCTGATTTCTACTAAACAATGCTCATTATTGAAAGAATTCTAAAAAAACTGCCAAGCTGTTCCAGTGAGAAGGCTGGCATTCTGAGCATCTAGACTGAGCTAACGGTGACATCAGTTCTACCACTGCTTTAATCCCCAGGGCTACTAAATGTCAAACATTTTCATTGTATTTAAAGAGATGGTGATTACACAGGATGAGATTAAGTAACAAAATCAGGCAAACTGCAAGACACAATGAGCACTCGTACTCTCGCTGCCCAAGATTCTGATAATAGCAAGTTCTTCAGTAACATCAAACTGCCAAGCATTTTCCACAGCCAAAATGTGGCATTTTTAGCATTTGTTATTCTTAAACACTGCGAAAACTCCCCCCCTTCAGACCTCCCATAACAGTGTCTACAATACATGCATTTCTGCCCCACTCAAATACAAATTTATAAATCATTTGTAGCATTGAATAATGTATAGTGGGGAGGGGGAAGATGGGAGAACGGTGAAAAGATTAAGTGTCACTGCATCAAGAGGCACAAAGTCCAGTGGAAACTGAGCTGCAGGCCATATATTTATTATTGACAAAAGACACCCATGTAATATTAATTCCATCTGCTTTAGAGAAGGAAATGCATCAAATTATAGTCAACACAGAAGGAGGAACTGTCCTACCATGTAATACAAATTTTAATGTGGTACACTATTTAAAGTAGGATATATTTTCTAAACATTCCTTGATATTTTCATAATTTGTTTGGCAATTGATTAATACGGCAGTAACATGCCAACACACGCTTCTAAAACAAGTATCTACTAATCACTTTATCATGCCAAGTTCTAAGTGGTTCACATCAACTACACTGAGCTTGGGCAATGCGGTAAAGAAAGTGCAAGAAAGCTCACAGATTCTCACACTGCATAAGAAAGACATCACTGAAGGAGAGAAATTAAATTCAGTAATCCTATTCATTCCAAATTATTTGGGGGAGGGGTGATGGAGTTAAAACTAACATAAAATATTTTACTATATATTAGAGACATGATGTCCCATAACTATAGAAACTCGGAATATCAAGAACGAGGTCAAGGATATAGCAGGATATTGAACAGCTACTGATTCTGAGTAGTCCAATAAATATACATACACAGTCCAAGACTCTGTAATTCACATAATCAATCTTGTATCTTTAAGAACTTCCCATACTGACTCGTTCCTAAGCAGCTTTGTCTTCATTGTTCCTTATTAGCAAAGTACTGATTCACAGCTCTCAATAGCAAAACTTTTCATATCTAAAGTTAGCATCAAGTTTGATTTGAGATCCTCTGGTACTCTGAACACATGCTGGCAAGTGGGATTTACTGTAACAATCAGTTTTTATCCAAGCAAAAACAGTTTCACACTACAGATTAAGTTCAAGAGTAGGGAGCTTTTAACAGAATTTAAAATAATTTAACATGTCCCTACAGAAAGATGGGGGAGGCAAGTGTGAGGTGGGGGAATGATCTACATACACACACACACACACACACGTATATATGTGTGTGTATGCACACATACATCACTGGTTTAAGAGCAAACCTGGATTACAATAGACTAATTAACTTGGTTACCCGTACTAGAAGTGACCTGATTAAGTCAGGGTTCTAATCTTTTGATGGGGGTGGGGGACGCCTATTAAAAAAAAATTAAGAAGTGAGAGAAACTGCTTTACCAAGGACAAAGGCCGTCAATGTTCAGTTTTAGCCTGAAGTAGGAGTACATCATTCCTGAGATTCTTCCATACTAATTAACAAACTCACATGTTTTGAGTTTTAATCCAGAGAAAAGTTGTGAGAAGCAGAATTGGCAGAGCTGACTCATTAAAACAGTCTACAAATAAAATCATCAAGCCAGAAATTAAACTCCATGTAAATCTGAAGTGTAACTAAACCCACTAAGGCATTAATTTACAGTTCTTACATTATCGATACACATTTAAGGAAAACTGACAGTAACTAGCACTATCACTTCAACAAGCCAACTCATGAGGAGTTACAGCAGTAGGCTCCCTTCCTCTGAAAGAAAATATAACCCAATTTCAGTGTCATATTAAACCAATCTTAATATGGAAACACTATTGTTCTTTAACTTTAAATCACAAAATAATGTAAATGGAATCAATTCCCACAGCAGAGTAATTCTGCAAGGACTAAACACATCAACTGTTTTGATTTTAGTAACAATTTCATGCTGAGAGAAGACATTTTTATTTAAACAGTTGGAATTTTTTGGGAATAAGTCTCAAAACAGTAGCAGACAATTATGGCAATAACAAAGAAAACAAACCAAGACATGGGGGCCACTTTTTAGCTTACCTGCACTTGTTCTGTGGAACTACTACTGAGTTCATCTCCAGACTCCGAATCTTGGTGAATTTTTTCTGAGCCTTCTCCTGCTGAATCACAAGACTGTTCATGCAAAAAGCTTGTCTTCTCTATTTCCAAGAACTCCGGGCATGGGAAATGACCCATGGAAATGGTTCTAAACTGATTGGAAACCTTGGGAGATTGCAACTCATTGTTAAGTTTTCCATTGTTCTGGGTAAGGTCCAGACTCAAACCAAAAGTTTGACAGGGGCTATTGTTCGGTCCCAGATTTTGATTGGCATCTCGAACTAAGCAAGACACTTGAACTGGAGAAGATTTTCCAAAACTAGAAAGCTCTGGTGACTTATTCACATTTTCTGTTGATCTCTGTAATCCATGTGTCAACTTCAAGGTGTTATTTGGCAGCATGCTTGCCTGCTTCACAGGTGGCATCAGTGCTTTCCGGGGTATTTCCTTCACATACTGTGCTGGCACATAAAACGGTTTGGAATTTTCATCTCTTTTGACTTGCCACCAATCATCATTAGTCTTTTTCACCAAGATGTATTTCTCCCCTTGCTTGATTACAATTTTCTTGTCCTTGGCCTCATACTCATAGTCATACTCCACTTGAATGTACAATTGTCCTGGAAGCATCTTCCCACCCTTATCAGCCATTTCTATCTGAAAAGATTTCAC
Organism: Rhabdornis inornatus; assembly: GCA_013397075.1. Classification (NCBI taxonomy): domain Eukaryota; kingdom Metazoa; phylum Chordata; class Aves; order Passeriformes; family Rhabdornithidae; genus Rhabdornis; species Rhabdornis inornatus. The sequence goes on along the minus strand of VWZS01000915.1, from coordinate 1,466,383 downwards.
CTTTTCAGACAAAAGGTATGCGACATTCTGTTTCAGTGTTATTTTATTGTTAATGTTCAGAGCTGTAAGGAAAAAAAATGTATATGTAATCAAGTGGCTGTTTAAGAGCACTTTGGAGAAAAACATTTTTTTAAAAATCCTGCCTGTTCAGTTCATGTCAACCTTAGACTCATTGATGGAAAAATCATCAGTATTTTCAGATATCTTTCTGAATGTTGATATAGAAAATCAGTAGAACAAGTTAGGTCACCAATTTAAATGTCTTATTCACACAACTCTCCTGATATCAAGTGGCTCATTAGCTTCATTAATTAATTAGTTATTGTTTCTGTTACTGAATAACATTGATTGATCATTGGGGATTTGGTGGGGGTGCTGATCTGAGTCAATCTCTCGCTTACATATAGGCTTAATTTACTTGTGAAACTGTTACTACACCAGTTTCAATCAAAATATTCCAAAGAAGATTTATTTACCTACAGAAAACCTGATCTAACCATATGTTTAAGGGCTAGATCTTAAAACGCAAACAAAAACCTCAACAGTGACAAAACAGCACTATGAACCAAAATAAGTAATTAAATAATTAATAATACATGAAAATTCTGAAAAGCACTTTTCAGCATCTTTATAATCCAGACAACTGCCACTGCATCCACACCCACAAATAAATTCTCTCTATTTAACCATGTAGCATCAGTGTCCAAATTCATGGGTGGGTAAGCATTAGTCTTGCCAACTTGCACTGAACACAATATAGCAAATTAACATGAAAGGTAGATCTTTAATCTTGAAAACCAAAGCATGTAAGATCTCCATCATTCACATGGAACGTAGGAGAATTAAGTAAAATGCTGCCATATTTAATCTTAGAGATTAAAAAACACATCCTTTTATTTTTAAATGCATGTTCCATAAATGAGAAAAGTTATGTAAAAACTTGCAACTCTGCAAGTTAAGACTTTGTGATGAGATTTGTAGCCTTTACCCTGCCACAGAGTGGAACTAATGCAATTCCATGCAGGCACACACACGCAGAGTGAACTCAGCTGCTAAAAGGGACTAAGGACAGAAATAACAACAGAAAAGAACTTCCGGGGAGATCTAAAGCAGAAACCACTAAGGCTTGTTCCATTTTCTTTTGTCATTTCTGTTATTTGATCTGAGCCTTGAAAGAAATACATCTGCCACATAACTCAGAGACAAAGTAAAAAGCTTTGGTAAAAATAAGGTAAAAAGCTAAAGCATTACACCAAGACAGAAGTGCCCATCTTTAATCTGTGTCTCTCTCCCACAGCCCATCTTCTGTTACTTCCAGGAAGCATTTCCTACAGGTAATTAGGAAGCCACCACCATTTTCAAGGCTCCAAACAGAATCACAAAGCCAGATTAACAATTTTATCCTAGGCTTGACAGAAGGAATGATGGTACCACATTCAACAAAGCTGACAATAGGAACACAAAGCAGTAGGAAAAAAAATGCCAGGATTCTGGTGTTTACTTTCTACCATAAAATGGTACGTTGACATTCAAAGTCTATTTACAGCCTCGGTACAAAACAATGTACTTACCAGCTATTCTATACAAATAGGTGCTTTTAAGTGCAGCTCTGCAGTTGTTTAGCAACAGCAGCAGAAGGTAAACATGAACAAATTGCAGCCATTCCCAATCTCTTCCTAGTTTTGGAAGCTCTGCCATGCAAATGCTGTTTTCTCCCTGTTAGCAAACCTGACTCCTTCAAAGCTGCTACCAATCCCTTTCATGGCTTCCAGGTCAGACACCAGAAAAATGCAAGTCTTACCAAGCTGCAGTCTACCTCAAAGCTCTGTTACCTCAAAAAGCTGAACCATTGGACAAGGATCCATCCAGTCTTTTTCTCCCACACAGAAACCAAATATAAGTCTCTGGTTTCCCACAGGGCTAACAAGTGTTTAAAAGCCTGGATTTTTCATTTCTCTTTTGCCAGTTCCATATGACTATTTATTGAGAATGCACACTCAACATGTTTTCAAGACAGAAAAGTTCAACAGGTAGCATGTTATGTTTAAATAAAAAATTGAATAATACAAGTAAAATAAAACAGAACTGCTACAAAAATAGCCCTAAAAATTTACTTTTGAAGTAAATTTTGCAGCCTAACCCCTTTCCAAAAAATAAACAACAAAAAAGAAACAACAAAAATAAGCAGCACAATTTTTGGTCTTTCATCCAAGCTGCAAAATTATCAAGTAAATAGCAAACATTTGGTAATGTTGAACATATGATTAAAGAGAGACAGGCTGTGTTCAGCCAGAACACCAAAACAGTTTTACAAACAGATCACATCATCAGGATTTAGCATGGCTCTAATTCTCCTCTTCAACCCAAAAAAGCAAGAAATATGTATGGTATAAATGGGAAATTAACCCTGTAGATCAGCAAACAACTACCATGGCCTTGATTTCACAGATTCAAACGCATTAATTTTCGTTTCGCTTTGATTTTTTTAATGTAGCCCTTGTGTCACAAAAGGCAGGCTGCCTGTACTCTCTGTGCAGCCCAGGGGACATAACTGGAATGCCCTTTCATGAAGCTGTCTCATAGAACAGTTTAAAGACCACGGGTGCCTAGGTCCAACCTCTGCTGTAAGGGGCTCACAACAATGCAAGTGTGAATGCACAGTATTGGCATTTGGACTACTGACTTCATTGTGATACTGGTCAGTCCTTGTAACCTCACAGCAGTTTTTGTTCATTACCATTTACCTGTCAGGCTGGATGGCACCCACGTTGGTAAAGAAGGCTGAATTACTCTAATTAGAGGATGATAAGTATGGAAAATCATTTACTTCCACAGAGAACATCTGTAAGCTTTCATACCTTCAATAAATAATGCCTTAAATAAAGTCTCAATATCTGATTGAGAGATTAACAACAAATGGCATCATTAAGAAAACCTGTTCATGAACACCAAAAAACAGACTCACTTTTCTCCTGGTGAAGAAAACCCCAATCGCTACTGGCAAGTGATCTAAGGTGGGTCACATCCCCACGCGGATACACAAACCATTTCACGGAGCATTCCCGCTGTCCCGCGGGAGCGGAGCCTGGCGATGGCAGGCACGGGTGCGAGAGAGGCGAGCAGGGCTTTCACTCGGCACCGGGGCAGAGAGATCCCTTCGGACTGCGGCTGCCCATGGAACCGTTCCCATCTGTTACTCAGCTAAGGCTGAGTAAGGCTGGCAACCCCGGGTGTTCGCAGAGGTCAGCTCCTCCCTTCCCCCCCGGCTCCGCCCGCGGGCGCGCCCCTGCCCGGGCCGGCCCTGCCCTGCTCCCGGCACCGGGCCGGCACCGGGCCGACCCTGCCCGATCGGCTCCGCTGCTCCCGGCACCGGGCCGGCACCGGGCCGACCCTGCCCGATCGGCTTCTCCCGGGCCCAGGCCAGCACTGCCCGCTCGCACTCAGGGCTCCGGGGAGCTCTCCCCACAAGCGGGTGCACACGCAGCACCAGGGGATCCAACCATGCCAACACCTGCCTCCAGCTATATTTTTATGTGCGTTCCCACAAAACGAGACTGATTTTATCCAAAGCCGATGTGACAGCTCCAATCGCCCTCAGACAGGCAGGGTTCGGAGAGCTGCAGGTCGGCTCAGAGCTGAGCCTTTCCTGGAGCTGCATCCTCACCTCCTCACAGCATCCAGTCTTAACTACAGAATGATGCTCTCTCGATTGCAGTCCAGGCACATACTTGAAAGAAGCACGGTCCTAAGACACAGAATCATAACTATGATCATATATGATACACATACAGTATGCTCATAGTATGAGATATGACCACCCCTACCTTCAGCATTATCCCAGAATTCAAGACTGCCCCCCACCCTCTCTTTTGAAATTATCAGGCACAGAGCATTTACTTCTCATCTTCCAGAACCGTGGAATCTTCAGGTAACTGAGTCTTGGGAAATAACCTAAAATACTTTTTGCTATTCCTTTTATTTATCTCTGGGGGGAAAAAAAAAAAAACCCAAAACACCTTTACTGGGGATAGGGAATTGTTACTTTCTAACGCAAGCAGATGATAAGTTGTTAAAAATGCCACTGAGTATTAACGGATCGCCTGAAATTTCTTTGTGTGACCTTGTTCGCAGTGTCCTACAAAGCAGCAGCAGTTGACTTGTGTAATCTTTTTCCATTTTCAGCATCAAACTTCACCCACTACTGAAATGAACCCTTCCGCAGTTCTGATACAGAAATAAACTCAATTATGAAGGCTAAATTAAGACAAATTCTTAACAGTTCAGGCCAGATGAGATACCCTGGCTACACCTCAATAGATTCCATAATTCTGCTTCTCCCTGGGCAGTTTTCTTAGCGGTTCAGGCTGTATCTGCATGACCACTGCCTGTGAGACTGGTCCCTTGTCAGACTTCAACCCTATTCGTACTTTCTTCGCCAAGGGGCACCACTGCTTGTCCAGCACACCTGACTCCTCAGCCAGTATTTTCAGCAGACCAGTCCTCACCGACGCCTCTAAGAGCCACTCTCTGCAAAGCGTGCATTTAGAGCATGCAAAAGTTGCATACAAATAGAGGCAAAAGGCAACAACATATATAACCAAAACACAGGCAACTTACAAGTCCTATAAAAACAAGCTTAGCCCTTCACTCTTTCCTCAAACACGGCCAGAAATCGAGCACTACTTGCAAGCAAACTACCTACCCGGAGCTCACACGTCTTTAAACGCTAGAGGCATAATAAGCAACCATTTAATAATTGCCCGTGACTCAGAGCACTGAATAAGCGATGCATTTTAAACAAGTGTCAAGACAACTTTTCAGCGCCGCTGCAGCCCCCCCGCCCCCCGCAGCTCCCTCCCAGCCCCGCTCGCTCCTCGGTGCGGGCTTTTGTTAAGTTGTTGACTGCGAGCACTGACTATAAATAGCGCGGCACGGCCGCCCCGACCCGCCCGGCCCGAGGTGCCGCGCTCAAGTTCACACAAGGGCGGCAGATCGGATCCCCCGGCCCGGCGGGGGCGCCCGGGAAGAGCGGCGGGGCCGCCGCTGCCTCCCTTTGTCTCCCTCCCGCAGGTGAGCGGGCGCCGCTCGCACACGGCAGCGCGGGCGGCCCGGCCCGGCCCCGGCACCGCGGCCCACGGGGGAGCGCCCAGGTGCGGAGCTGCCTCCCGGCGCCGCCAACTCGGCGCTGCCGGCGCCGCCC
>VWZS01000915.1:1398720-1461105 GCA_013397075.1 Rhabdornis inornatus | reverse complement strand
CACCCTCTGAGCTCCGCTGCCCCGGGGCGGCTGCTGGAGCCGTGCCAACGGCTCCTCGCTGACCGTGGTCCTGTGAAATACCCAGGCCTTGCTGTCCCTGCTGAAACGAACAGAGAGAAAACAAAAACCACGCACCTTCCTCCCTGCAGGCTGGGTCTGACTAGATACCTGAATAAACCACATTTTTCTAAATAGTTGCCCAAAGAGAAATAATAAAAAATAGTACTTGACATTTATTTCTAGTTAACTTGTTTGGTACCTCTTACTATATTAAGAAAAAAGTTTTCAAACATTGTTTGAAATTATTTAGGTGGCCTTCGTAGCATTTTCAAATTGTAAGTAATCTTATCTTTCTCTTTGAAAAAGCGGTATCTGGTTCTCTTGGTTGCAAAGATAACCTTGAAAGCATGGACTGTAACTGATACAGCGGTATCTGAATGAATCTGCAAGCAGCCTGAAACAATGGCATGGAGATGTGTAAACTGTCTGCACTCTTAATTTAATGAAGGGTAATGCTGGTCTAACTTCTTTGACTATTTTAACACACGGAAGGAGGAAGGAGACAGTAAAATCATCAAAAGGTGGAAAGAACAGGTTTGCTGAGGGAAGGACAATGGGAAAAGACCTGAGAAGTGCCAGCAAGAGAGAGAGAGAAACAGACTTTAATTGATGAAAAGATGAAAACAGCACCAATAGGTTTAATTGAACAAGTGGACATATTTTCATACAGAATTGGAATCCATCTTGAACTTCCAGTATTGATATTTCCTTGAAATCTCATATGTGCTATGCAACAAACATGCAAGACAAGCAGAAAACACTGCATGTACCACAAAGCTTTTTCTTCTCGAGCCTGAATACTTGTGAGAATGTCCCCTTGACACCAAGGATCATTTGACATTGGGCTGTCTGTTCACAAAACAGAATTATTAAAATTCTGTTGGTGTTGTAAGGCTGATAACACAGTCACACCCACTCGTTCAGCAGTTGTTCACAGAGTCTGGAAAAAACAGACTAGACACCAGCATTTCTACTGTAAGGTAAACAACATCTTGTATATAGATGTTCATCATTTTTCATTAAAAGGCAAAAGAAATGTGTCAAAGGACATTTTTATTCATACTCCTTCTTTCATAAATTACACATACGTGAAAAAGATATAGAGCAAATCTTGGATGTTTCTGTCTAGTAGGATTCTATCTGTATACCCAGTTTTGTGATTAAAAAAGTGTACTTGGGACGTTTGGGTACTTCTGAACAAGCTGACTGCATTTTACCTGCTGACATGCCTGAGGTGTATATAAAAGCATCTCAAGAATCAGTCATAGTAACCACATTGTAATTATCCTTCTTTACTGCCAAGGCTTCACTCGAGTGCTGCAGGATATGGCATTAGTGATTCAGTCTGAGGCACTCTCCCTCTGAGTCAGGGTTGAACCAATGGTCCCTCATAAGATCAACAGGCATAATAGAACTGAAGGTGCCAGAAGATATGTAATTTTAAGTCCCTGCCCAAATGCAGTCATGAAAGATTCCACATTACAAATAAGCTGTCCAGCCCAAGTTCCAATTTTAGTATCTGTTGCGTAGCTGCCTATGAAGAATTACTGTGCCATTTCACTGGAGTAGAAAGAGCTAAAGTTCACAACCTTTACTCCTTTACCACGGCTTGTTTTTCCTGGAGATACTGCCATACTCATACCTCAGATGGAACTATATGTATGTATTAGCTGGAAACATCCAGTACATGTACTGACCTCACAAATCCCCGACTGAAAGAACTGCCAACTATAATTGCTTTATGAAGTACATGCGAGCTGTGGTAGGGAGAACAGGACTCAAGTCATGTATCTGTTGTGTTCTGACTGCTCTGTATCATACCTTGCACACAACGACATCAATCTCTCTCTTTGTAAACTGATTCCTTATGAAACGTCAGTGTTTAAAGTGTCTGTCTGTTCTACTATGCCGAACCTTCAAAACCTTTGTCCAAATTTAACTATGTTTGCCAAAAGGGAGTTCCCTTAAAGGTAGTTGAGCTCCCACAAGGTCTGTGGAAGCAGTCAGCCATGTAGAGGTGGAGAAGAATCCAGTGACATTATAAATGCTGCAATTGTGGAGAAAAATATGATAGTTACTATCTATGATAAAACACAAATCCGTAGAAAACAAGCTTCACATTTCTGAAAATCCAGACTTAATAAATCAATTTCTGGTGTTTGAATTAGATATAGAAATGTTGCTTTTGCTCTTCAGATTCAAAGTTCTCAAGTACTAGCATTATATGTATAAAAAGCTGAGCCTATTAATTTGGAAGGGCAAATTGCCAGTTTATTTCTTTTCTATTTTTTTTCTTCTGAATCTATATCAAATCTCTGCAAGTTCAGCTGTCCATTATTTTATGCCTCAGTCGCAGTAATTCTAGACATGTGTCACGTTTTAATTAATTAGAAATGCGTATCTGAGAGTGGCTGCTGCCATCCTGTTACTCATAGTGCCAGAACTGGTGTTAGGTAACCAGCAGAATTGTGCTGCTGAAAACGTGATTGGTATTAGATCTGGGTTGTTTATTCATTGTTTGCCACCCCTCCTTACCAAACATAATCTCATTATGAACTGTGTTGATTCTTTCTTTCAGAAATGACCAAGAAGGCAAATACAAAAAGCTTTGTCACATCTAACAGGCAGATACTGCAAATATCCACCTTGCTCATTTGTTGGTTCCTCAAGTTTTTCCTCCTTTTTAGAGATCTTTTCTCTTTTTGGTCTTATAACCTCAGCAGTGATATGCTCTAGAGAAACTATTCTGAATTTAGACAAATGCACTTCTTTCAGCAAATATTTTTTATATAAATAGAATATATTTTTATCTTACTTTTAATACTACTTACAAATGTATACATTTGTATACATGGTTGTTGGGGGTTGAATTGTATTTTATACAATGGTTCAACTTGCCTGATATAAAACACATTACCTGGGGCATCTCCTGTGTACTCTGCTCCTACTCTCAGTTTTTTGACAGCTTCCAGCCTCTCACCTCTATCTAAAAATACTCTTACCACCTACACGTAGACACACAATCAATTCCTTCTTTCTGTTCTTTCTCTGTACTACAAAAACACTTTTTCACAAAGTGCAGATGCTGTAGGCTTTTTGCATGAACTTGTCGATTTACTCCCCATCTCCTGACTCAACTAATAGATGAGCCATTTTTATTTATATAACTGTGCATTATAAGGAAAATCAATTGACGAGGGAAGAACTAAAGTAAAGAATATAGAAAAAGGAATCCAGATTTCTTGCAAGTTCAGTAAAGAACTTCTTTCACTGTGACACTACAAAGGAATTTTCTGCCTTAAGCAGGAACTTTTATCCACAGTTCAGAAACAATGATTTGTTTTACTGTGAAAAATCAGCAAGGAATTTGTAACATTTTTTCCATTTTTCCAGCAGATTATTTTTGCAAATTGTATTAGGCAGAGTGGACGGTGGCCAACACATGCTTTTCAACTCTGCTCTGCTAGCCACATCACCATTGTGATCTTCAATATTCACATCTCTCTCAGAGCAGCCAGTGGAAGCTGTAACAAAAATTCAAACCTATTGTTTGTATTTGCAGTCTCAGTTTACAAGTGAAGGACATTTTTATGCATCTGATTGTCGGCCTTACTAAGGAACAAAGTGAGATTTGTTTTGGTTGAACTGATCTTTTGATTCTGCTCTTGCCAAGACCTGGCTCCCTACTTACCTGTGTAGTTAAACTGTTTATCTCTTTTCTCGACCACAGTATTCCAAACGGCATCACTTCTGTGTGGAGCACTAAAACATACCTCTGAGTCACAGCACAGAATTAAAAGTGGAGAAAAGTAATGAATAATTTTCTGACTGAATAGCTAAAGCCCACAGTAGATGAAGGTGGACATTTCTTTGTGCTACCCTGACCTAAGACCTTTGCCTAAGCTAAAATCTTAGTCATCTCTGCACAGCTAATCGTGTCTTGATCTCACCGTGGTTTGAGCTAACAGGCAATTAATCCTTTAAATAGTAATATCAATTTTCATAAACCTGTAAGGGAAAATGCTCATATTCAAAGGCACAGTGTAAATGTCTATTTGTACCATGGAGGATTAAGGGTAGCCCCGCACAAGTGTCTTTAATTTCTAAGTACCTTGTATGTTTTCTAATGAAAAGGAAGGGTTGTTTATCAACCACTGATAAGCAGAATCTAAATAATACATAGCTTTGCAAAAATAATTAAGTAAAACCTAGTGTGTTAAATGTTTTACTCATGTTAAAGTTAATTTTATTATACTGCACCAAATTCAGGCTTATAGAAGATTCACAGGGTAGTTTCTGGTTCCTCAAATCACAGAAGTTCAGAATTTACTTCAGTGCAAGGGTCTGGAGTGACTTGGTAAACAACCCGGTCACTGGTGGGTGCTCTGAAACTGTAAGTTCCAATTTATGCTGCACATTGCTAATCCCATGCAACCACAGAGGCTCCTCAAGGTCCAGCAAAGCTCCCAGTGGAAGGTCAAAGTGAAGTTATGTGAGGTTGTCTAGTTAATACAGGGTGTTTTTTTCTGAGGAACAGCAGAAACTGGAACAGTTTTTCCTCAGTTTAAGAAGCATAAGTAAAAGTCAGGAGAGGTTCATCCTGCCCAAGTTTTTTTTGACGTATCTATCAGTGTCTGCATCAAAGATGGATGATAAAGCTCCCTTCAGAATCAGTGGAGTTCTATTTATTGCAATCAAAGGAGTTTGTGAAGTAATTAATTTCATCTTAAAGTAGGCACCCACATGTGATAAGACCAATTGCACTCTGTCCTGGGGTCAGGTTCGTCATGTTGAATTGTACTCCCATTCATCTGTTTAGCCCAGAAATAAGTTTTGTACCTTTAAGGCTGGTTTGGAGAGTAAAGGAGGGGGAAGGAGAAGTGGTGGAATGTCTGAGGTGGTTGTTTTCAAAACACAGGGATAGGAGTTCCATCGCTTCATGTCCTGGACTGTGTCACCATAGTGGACAGTGGAGAGAGCTCTCCTTTGCTTTTAGTTAGTTTTTGGCTAACTGAATCTGAGAAGTTCCCTGGAAAGTTTTTGGTTTTGTTTTTTTTCCTTTCTCTTCCCTGGAATTATTTGAACCTTCTCTGGGCTGGGCACTCAGGGGGAGTACCAGGAGCTTGCACCTGTGGCCCACTGGGGCCTGGCCTGGGCAGTGGCATTTTCCAGCGCCGGAAGGACTGAGAACAGACTGAGCCGAGCTGCCACCCACAGGAGAGAGACTTGCTGAGTTTGTCATCTCTTCAGAGCGGCAAGAGGTTTTGTTCTTTGGTATTGTTCATTTTTTGTGCTGGGCAGTGCTGTGCCTGTTGAATAAACAGGTTTTTTTCCACTTCCCTCTGAGGAAATTTCTTCCCAAACCGGTTGGGGGAGGGGAGCTTGGTTTTGCTTCCTGGGGTGGGGGGCCCTTTGGAAGTTTTCTCCCAAATTTGCCCTAAACCAGGATACACTCTAAAGTCTGTCCATGTACTTAGTGGAAATCACTGCCACTGGAAATGGCGAATGCCAAAAGTTTTCATGTTCATATAGAATTAGACAAATTCACGAGAAAAAAATGAGTGACTTAGATTTTAATTTTCAGCTGCTTGAAATCAGTTATATGAAAAATAGACGCACATGTTTTATTTCAGATGTTCTCCGAATTCTTTTGTTACATAAGCATGATATTTTCTCTTAAAGGTATTGCCTAGTCACCATGGGGTTGTTCTTGAAGAAAACTGAGCTAGAGAGCAATCCTGGTGGAAGAGGTTTCACTCTACAGATCCCACTGACTCAGAAAAATACTTAATCTGGTAACTGTGATATTCAATTGAGTAAACATTCTTGCAAATCACAGTCTAAAGTTTGGCTGGGAATGGTCCCATTGCAGAACATGTGTGGGAGATGGTAAGCTAGCCTCTCACCAAAGCCATGGGGAGGACTGCTTTCACAATTTCACAGCATGGATGATCAAGTTCCAGCACCTGTGACTGTGTTTAATTGACTAGTACAAATGCCACCTTTTATTCTTCCTTCTCCAGTTCCTCTGTTCCATCACAGCCCCTGCACCAACTCTTCTGAATTTCATCCTGCTTCATAAAAGAAAAAAACAGTCCTCCTGTGCCAATAGCTACTGCAGAAATAGTCAGGTAGAAGGTCACGACACTTCCATGACAAGCTGTGTTTCTAGCTTTCATTTCTGTGTGTTTTGCTTCTGACAAAAAAAAAAAAAAAAAGTTATTTCAAGTCCCTGAGTGGGCTGGTATGAAGGAAACTATGTGCTGGCTCAGAGTTCTTAGTAATTTCAGTATATCATAGCCATTCCCAAGGAGTCACTGGAGTTCAGGGCCCAAACCCTTTCCAATCCCATCACTCCTTCAAATAGAGATATCTTAAGGAATCCAAGTCCACATTTTGTCTTATGTTTGCTTTCTTGCAAATTTCTCTGCTGGTTTTCCTTCCCCTTTCCATCGAGAAGTGAACAGAAACCCTTAAAAAGAATTTCATTGCTTGAAGGCTGGCCTGGCAATAATGCCGTAGGTGACACAGTCAACGCTGAGGTTAGTTCTGCTGTCTCACCTGCTTCTAGCCAGAAATGAGTCATTCCAGCTTTGCACTAGAGAGGAAACCATGGGAGAAAGTGATTAAAGGGGATTGGCTGGGTCTTTGTTATTTTCATGTGGTTTTTAAATAGTGAAATAGAAGTTTCATTAGAAAGAATGGATATTTTTCGTATTTTGGCTCAGCCACAGTAGTTTTACATCCCAAGCTGATGAGAAGGATCCCCTGGAACATTTCACGCGGATCATGATTTGACCACTGTGATTGCTCTGCAAAAAAGAAAGGGAGAAATCAAAGGCTGTGTCAGCTGTGACACTGCATTGCATCTCTTTGCCATAACTGTGGTCTAATGCCTTTTTCCCCAGCCTCAGCCATTCACTGAGCTGGCACTCCCTAAAATGTTCATGAAAACATCTTACCCTTATCAAAGTCATTAAAGCAATCCCCAGACTCTCATAAAAATTGTTTATTCATGTAACCACAGACTTCATTTGAAAAGTTAGGTTTCAATTTAATAAATGCTAAACCTTTTAGAGACTTGTGTATCTTTTGAAGCCCATGAAATAAAAACATATGCACTATATGGGCATTTTAGCCAGTTCTAATTAGCTCAGTCCCTAATTAGAAAGTCTAGAGGCCTTGTGCATACTAGGTCATGACTTTAGCAGTACATAATATGTTCTCTCCATCCGCTGTTTTACATAACTGAGGTCATGATCTCTTCCTGCAGTGTGGGAAGAAATATGGTGAGCACCTGTCTGCCCCAATGACAGAGTGACACCGTGTAGGATGCTGATTTCGGTCGGGATGAAACTATGTCCTGCAAGGGGGGAGCCCCAGAGCAGTTGCAAACAGCTGAGCCAAGATAAAAGCTGTTAACACCAAGGCAGATTCACAAGGAAGCAGTGGCAGAGCTGTAAGTATCTATTAAACTACTGATAAGAGTCCCTCGAAGGTGCTTCCAATTATGAAATAATAGCTCTACCTTAGGGATGAATAAATTCCAAAGCCAAGTGAGAGGTGTTCACTGGCTCAGAGTTTTGTTAGCATTATGTTTGCAATTAATGGAAAGGGAGGGAGAGTTCTTGGGCTTCCTGCTGAGGCAAAAAAAGCAAGGAGGGTGGGGGGGGAGGGGAACGAAATTAAAACCAGGTCATGACCAGGGTCAAAACAAATTTAAATGTGAGGGTTTTTATAGCAAAACAAAGACCTTGTAGTTTAGTCCAAATGAAGCAGAAACTGGGTTTAAAATAATGTTTATAGTCTCTTCCAGATTAGCCTCCTAACCACAAGAGTCACTCTAAATGGGCCACCTTTGCTCCCTCTGACTGCCACAGTTTTAGTGTATGGAAAATATATGAGCAGTCGTCTAAACAAAGGGTGTGAATGCTTCTCAGCCTGGAGCACTCCTAGAGGATGGAATATATCTGAAGCTCAGTCCCTCTGCAGTGAAGATTTAATTATTAATGCTAAGTGGAACAGCAGCAACAGGATTGCAGGCACCCCAGAATACTAAATGGTGTGGCTGTTAGTGATGAAGGACTGAGAAAGAGGTGGTAGAGGGGGCTTAAATCCCCTCAAGCAGATACTGAACCTGCATTTTTCATGCCAAGCGTGAATGTTCAAAAGAGGCGTCCCCCTCCCCCAGCTCTATGGTAGGAATACAATGACATCGCTTTTCCTTTGCTCTCCCTAGGCAGCATCAAATGAATTCAGATCAAATCTGAGTTTTTTGAATGACTGAAGCCAAATTTGTTGTTAATTTACTATTTGCTGTGAAATATGTCACCCATTTCCACTCCTGTTTAATGGAAATTGTTCTGTGCATTAATAACCACAAGTTATCCTGAAAAGAACCACGGTATCTACAGTCATCTCTTGGTCAGAAAATAAAGGGCAGGACAGTTACTTCTGAGCAAGTCTCTCGTAGCGCAGTTTTCTGTGCCAGTCCATCTGGCACTAAATGATGTCTGGCATTCACTGCATCAGCTCCATCTGAACAGAGTAGCAGCAGAAACGCCGAGCTGGTAGTCTGGACCACGTACTCTGTGCATGCCACATATTGAGTGTTTTGTTAGGTGCTGGACACACCATAATTCAGCAATAAGCACGAGACAGGTTATTGTTGTGGGGGCTGAGAAGCTGCCATGACATCAGAAGTTAACACATGTCTGCTGATACAGAAATAATAAACAGTTACTAATTTCTGACAGTTATAGGTCTTCAGCTATTGCTCCTGCAATCAGATACGCATCCAAAAAATTACCTTCCTCAGGCCTCTGCATTTGCTTCTCGAAAGAAGACAGGGTAGACATTAAAACCGAAGTGTTGCCTTCTCTTATGTGAGTAGCTCTTTAGTTTTCTGCATGTTTTCTGAGTGATATTACCTATTCTTCCCACTTTATTGTGCCTTTTTTTTACAGACATTGAAAATGTTCATCTTTGGAAGAGATCAGTACCAGGAAACTCTGAAATAAAATATATCATCGTGGTAAGGACAACTCAGATCAAAAGTTTCTAAGTGGATTTTTTTTCATAAAAAGAAAAGAAAAAAGAAGGGAACATCCAGTGATACTGAAATGCTACAAAGCAGAAACTGAGAAAGGTTTTCACACAAACTAGAACATGGAACTTATTGCCAAAGTCTTTCACCGAGGCCAAGAGTGTAGTGAGGTGAGAAAACAAAAGGCACTTTACGCAGGTAGCCCTGGAATAGGGGCAGTCACAAATGCTCAGGTTTTACAGCAGAGACCAGCCTTTTATCTCTCCCCCCGGTGATTAGGAAACCAGGGCATGTTGTCTGACTTGCTATTCCTCCAGATGAGCTTAATTTTTTTGACTTTCAGAAACAGGCTATTTGCACAAACAGAGGTCTGAGTTGAGACCATGGGCCTATATTTATGTGACTTTCTGTAATGCAAATAAGAATTTTGTGGTGTTTAATCTTGACAAACCCAGGGTGCAAGTTATCACATCAAATCACCACTTTCAGACACAAACATACTCAATTCCCAAGGAAACATCCTTTACAGACTCCAAGTTAGCCAGCCTGCGCTCCCTTGTTCATTCTGCAGGAGCACAAGAGAGTTGAACCGGTTTTCATTTGCTGTGACAAAAGTCAACCTCTAGATTTTATGGCTTGCAAAGTGAGCAGGACGATTAACCATGAATCACAAGATAGAAATTCCTTCAGGGTATTTCCAGGAGCGGTGCAATAGCCATTGACAAGATGGTATCAGCATTTTGTCCCGGTCTTTTTAAAGGTGTATCGTCAATGCTCACCACTTTGGGCCTGCAGTATTACAGGCTACAGTCGTTTTTAGGTCATACTTCAGTCACGCCTTGGCATCTCATGTGTGACCAGCCCCCCGTCACCTGACAGATGGCAGGATGGTAGCTGGGTCACCTTTGAGCCCTAAGGCCAAGACAGGTGAATAAAAGCACATTTACACTGCTGGAAAACTCAAAAGAGAAACAAAGGGAAAAAAAACCCAGCTCTCTTCTTTATTTAAAATCCCCCCCCCAAGCAATTATGGATGAATTATGCACTCTATCCCTCTCCTGTGTATGCACTTTCTCCCTGGCTATATTTTAGTAATCTATTATTCATTGCCTTGCTCTCTCTTCCCTGCTTTCCCCTCTCTCCACACTGCAGGGATTTGCAGGGCTGCTGGGGGGACTCCTGCCCAGCTCTGGCTGCACAGACCCTGCTCCCCCCACTCACCCATTATGGGTTGTTGCCACCTGCTGGAAAACCAGCAGGGACTGCCAGGGAAACTCATCCCAGGACCAAGAATTAAGGTCAGGCCCCTGAACTGGGCGGGTGACACTGCAGTGGCATCTTTGGGGGTGTTGAGAGAGCAAGTTGCCCCCAGGGCTCTGGATGAACCCCAAGCAACAAGATTATTCCATAGAACTGGGCTGTCAGGAAGGTGAGTAGGCTTGCTTTAAATATAGATCTTTTCAGGGTACTCTGTTAGATATACAAGAAGACTTCTTTCTCCCAAGGGTTCAATAAATAAACACAAGTGAGAAGACTTGCATTTAAAATTCCCCTAAGCAAGCAGGTATTTTAGGAACAGTAAGATCTTCAAGATCTTACAAAAGACAAAAAAGCCTACTCTGGAAAGAAGGAATGAAGTTCCCATTTCAGAAGCTCCTGGCCATTTCTGCAGCTTCTGACAAATGACCTAATGGTCTTGCTGGGCCAAATGTGGGAGGAAAAGACTGCTGTACTTTGTACAGGTGACTATCAACACACACTTTTAAAACAAGTTCTCATGCTTTCATATTATATGTCATTATAAGGGGCCTTAATTATCATCCAGTTCCAAACCCCTGCCATGGGAAGAGAGATACTTTTCACCAAACCAGGTAGCTCAGAGCTCCCTCCAGCCTTGCCTGTAACACTTCCAGGGATGGAGCATCCACAGCTTCTCTGGGCAACGTGTGCCAGTGGCTGACCACTCTCCCTGTAAAGAATTTCTTCCTAATATGTAATCTAAATCTATTCTCTTTCAGTTTGAATCAATTCCTCCTTGTACTGTCACTACATGCTCTTGTAAAAAGTACCTCTCCATCTTTCTCATGGGTTCCCTTCAGATACTGAAAAGCTGAAATTAGGTCACCCCGAAGCCTTCACTTTTCCAGACTGGATAAATCAAATTCTCCCAGCCTTTCCTCACAGGAGAGGTACTCCATCCTTCTAATCATCTTGGTGGCCTCCTCTGGACTTGCTCCAAGAATGTCCTTCCCGTGCTGGAAACCCAGGGCTGGATGCAGTGCTCCAGGTGGGGTCTCACAGAGCAGAGCAGAGCGGCAGAATCCCCTCCCTCTCCTGCTGCCCACCCTGCTCTGGATGCAGCCCAGGACACCTTTGGCTCTCTGGGCTGTGAGTGCCCATGGCTGGAGCATGTCCAGCCTCTCATTTACCCCAAGCTCTCCTCAGCAGGGCTGCTCTTGATCTCTCCAGCCTCCAGCCTGTGCTGACACCTGGGGTTGCCCCAGGTACTTGGTCTTACTAAACTTCAAGATGTTCCCATGGCCCCACTTCTTGAGCCTGTCCTGATCCCTCTGGATGACATCCTGTCCTTCAGGTGTGAAGCTCAACTTCAACTATGTTGAAGCTCAACTGCAATCACTGTCAAAGGAAAATTATTTAATGTCTTAATGGGAGATGAAATTGCAGCTCTGATTTTCTGTGTTACCATTTATTCCTGACTGTACGTTGCAGTCATTTTATATCCCCCAGAGAGATGCTTTTATAGAAGGATAGAGGTTACTTTTTATAGTTCTAAATCTTTTACTTCTTTATTTGCAACTTCAAGTAACTTTTTAATTAGCTTGTCAGATAGCAAAAAGGCTAAGTAAGGTACTCCAGTGGGTAATAATCCTGACAAACGAAAATACAATAGAGGAGAAACAACTATATTTACTAGACAAGCCTACAGTATATCAAAAGATTTAGTTCATGTGAGAGATAAAATTGCAAAACAATTCAAAACAGTAATTTAAAATATTTGAAAAATCAAGCACTTGCTCTGGAATAATTTTTATTTTAAATCACATGTTTAATCTTCATTTAGTATCCTGAATATTTGGCTTGATGTGATGCTGGGAATTTAAGCACAGTTACTAGATGGCAGATAGTGCTCAGATCAACTTCCTAGGCTGAGGAAATCTGACAGTCACTTGTCTCCAGACAAATCATACTCTGACAAGATGATGTGCTGATGACTCTCCATTTTTTGTAAATTGTGCAATTCTTCATTCTGTGATTGCACAGCAAGAGAAAGGCAACTGACCTTGCTAAAATCAATGCTCCCCGAAGTAAAAGAAGGCTTTGATTTGGTCAAGATCTTCTTGTGAAGCCTGTTGAAACTTTATAATGCATTGATTTTTGATAAACTAAAAAATGGATCTGCAGAGGCTGCAGTGCCTTCTCACGCTGGGGGTTTGTCACATGTATTTCATCCCCTGATTTATTCTTCTTAATTGACCATAGGATGAAGTTGTTATTTTATTATCCAACTCCTGTGCTGGGGAATATAATGATGAAAGTGGAGTACTCATAGTTGTTTATATTTACAATCTTCTCTGCCAGGAATAGCTAGCAACAGATATAACACAATAAAAAGGTGGCTCCTGTGCTGACGAATTAATATGGCACAAAAGAGAGAAAAAGATGCTGTGGGAATTGGACAGCCTTGGTGCTGCAACTGTAGTGTGTGACAAAGAAACCCATGGCAAAGTTCTTGGAGTTGCAGGGGAGAACTAGGGTTCCCAATTTCCCTCTTCTCCCCAGGGAAGCTACGTCTCTGGGCAACATAAAAAATGCTGCAGCAGAATGGTAGAATTGGTCTTACTGCTTATTTTGGGGGATGCTTCACTGGAGTGTTTTATTGACTTTTAACAAGAATTAATTTACTGAGAGCACACCAAGGCTGTCCTGCTGGTGGTTCATTTACAGGTATAGTTTAGGTGGTTTTCTGAGTTACTGATTTTAGAACTGCTTTAGAGTGGGAAATAAGGGAATGTGATCCATGTAGCTGGTTCTCACAATTTTCCTTGTGCTCACTGGATTTAGGGGCTGGCTTGGCTGACGAAGACCACTGTGACACCAGGGCTGTGCTCAGGTGAGTTTCTCCCTCTCTCCCTGCCCACCAGCCCACAGGGTGCTTTCACTGGCCCCACTTGCTGTGTAAAAGAGTGGTTCTGTCCTCCCATGCAATGCCCAGGACTGGGGAGGTGGCAGGTGCATTTCAAGCCTCTCCCCAAACCCTAGGGCAGATCCCAGGAACTTGCCCAGAAGCCAGAGGAGAAGCAGGGGGTGCTCAGGTCACTGCCCCATGGTGCTGCCACCCAGGAAGTGCTCAAAGCAAGGCTTGGCTGAGGGGGTGCTGGGGACACTGAGGGAGACTCACCTGGGACCAGTTTCTGTGCAGGGAAGGCAGAGCCGTGGTCACCTCCTGTCAGGGGTTTCTTCACTTCTGCCCAGGAGACCACACAAGCTTCCCTTCACTCCTCAGCACACAGCCAGGCTGCTGCAGAACACGGCTTTAAGACAGTGAAGATTTTTTTGTTAATAGGTTTCCATTTCAAAACCTGGAAGGTTTTATATAGCAGGGAACAGATTTTTCTGTCAAATCTAATCCCAGCCAATGCCATGCCATAATCTCCTAATTACACTGTGGAGTAGGATCAGTCTCTCTAATCCCTAATTATATCTTTGCTTAGAAAATGTTTAGTCTCACTTCTGTCTCTTCTACATGGTCTCCAGCTGCCCAAAGGACCCTCAGAGCTGCTAATAGTAATAATCTGCTGAGGTAGATCTCAGCAGTTTCTTAGGAAAAAACCCTACAAATTCTCCCTTAACAGTAATTCAGTTATCCCAAAACTATTCATCAATTTGACCAAAATTTGTGGGGAAAAATAACAAAGGAGCAAACAAAAATGTGATTAATTGTTGGTGACAATTCTCCCCACTACAGAGAGAGGATACTGCAGGATGCTCCTGGCCCCACGCCCTTGGAGACTGGAGACTCACATCCGCTCCAAATGAATCCCCACCCATCAGGGAGCGTTTAGCCAAGGAACAGCGATTGCCTGGCCATTCAGGAGATCATGCCTGAACGAGACATTATTTACTGGTCAATTGGACACAGCAGCAGCGTTTGGGGTCAGTGTGAGATCCTTGTCATTCACCCAGTGCAGTGGGGGCACAGCTGCTTTCTGAGGGAGGATGTCTCAGCGTGATGCTGGCTGGCATCTTGAATGTGTAGGAACAGATCTGTGTATGGAGCCTCTCCTTTTTTTCTTTTCTTTTTTTTTTTTTTTTAAACAAAAAGGAAATAAAATAAGGAAGGAAATAAAATGTTTTAATGTGGGTCAGATGAAATGGTTTTTGTGGACAAGGCTTTTTTTAGCTAAAAGAAACATCTGCAAATTTTACATACTGCTCACTCTGGTAATTGCTTCTTTGTTTCTTTTATTAACATTTTGGTTCAGCTGCTGAACTGAATAAAAATCAGTAATTTTCTCAAACCTGTTCATAATGCTGGGATGGGGCTGCCTTCCTGTTCAGAATAATAATGGTGGTCTGTTTATTGTAGGTGTCAGTTTAGTGACCTGTGGAAAGTGTGCACTAAAAATAATATGTGGTCCTTCTTCAGTCCTGTACAGCTTCCACAAAACAAAAGAAATCAGCAGTCTGTGCCAGCCCGTAGTAGTCCAGCCTTACCACTGCAGCAGCTGGTAGAAGCCACTTGATAATATTTCATCAGGATTCAGAGATTTAATAACAATTACTATGTAAAAAAAATGCAGTTACATTAATCTCATACTGTTAGAAGTGTGAACCATTAATATTGTAAGAGGGCCATTAAGGGGTGGAAGGCTAAAAAAGATGATCCAGCAGTACCAGGAGGGCTTGGGAACATGTTTGAAAGAAGCATTTTGTTCAAAATGCTTTAGGAAAAACAGTAAAAAGGCCATGAAGAGTGTGGGATATAGAGGCAGGAGGTGTTTGATGCAAAATGAAGTTTGCTTCCTAGAAGCCAGTAAGAAAGAGTGGGAGTGGTGCTAACAGGGAAGCTGGAGAGATCACCACTCGTCTTCTCCCTCTGGCAGGCACGGGACACTGTGCTGTCTGCACCAGCACCAACCTCCCTCTTTTAAAAACAGCCTTTGCACATGATTTTAAATTTTAGCCTCAGTGGGGACAGCACTTCTTTGTCCCCTCTGCTGGCAGGTAGTCCTTCCTTTCCCTGTATTCAGATGTGACCATGAAAATGCCCCAATATTCATCTTGACTGAGAAAACCCAAATACTGGCAAATTCTAGGTTGGGTCCCCAAACCAAACATGTCTGACAGTGCCTCTGTGATGCTGGAAGCATTTGACAGGACCAGAGGACAAATAGGGTGGCATCAGCCCAGGATGTCTTTTGAAACAGGAAATGTTATTGACAGGCAGCACGTGAGCTGAGTGATTGCAAAGGTGTCTCAGCTCTTGGACAGACATTTTGGATGTGTAACACTGCAGGTAGGATACCATGGACAAGCTGCATCACTCACTGGTTTCAGAGCCCAGCACTGCTGTGCCATGGGCACTGAGGCAGGCACAGATCAGTTTTGTTCACACCTCAGACTGAAGCCCTGGGCCATGGCATGACCATTCCCCACGCTCCATGGAATGGGAGAAGCTCATATGAGAGGGAAGGAGCTCGTGATAAATGTGTAGGAGGAGACTTCAAGGAAAGAAAAGTGAGTAGGAGGACCTTCAATATTCCCCTTTTGCAGGGGGAGAGCTGACTCTCTCCTGGGCTCAGGATTACTCTGTAACTCAGAGATGTGCTCCAGGACAGAGACATTGCCATTTCTTTAGAGATGGAGCTTCACCAGGGTTCCTGTGAGGTGCAAGCAATCCCTCAGCCTGATGCTGCACAAAGGCTTGATACTGCCCAGATAATTTGTACAAGTGGAGTAGAATTATTGACACAGCAATGTCCCTAAAACCAGGAATTTTAATTGCCATCACAACCCTCTCATTGCATGACTGATATTCAGTACGTGACACAGCATTAATTATGCATTTTGATTCAGAAGTTGCAACTAATTTCTGTTGTCCTGGTGAGTGCTTCTATACTTTATCTTGTTCACATACACAGGGTTGGTAGGAATACATCAGAGATTTGCTCTACCCTGCTCACTCAGGTCCTCCCTGCTGAATCCCTCCTGCCCCTCTGGACCTTCTGAGCCATCCAGCCATTGAGATCATGGCTCCAGCACAGGTGACATTCTGGATACTGTTGCAAACAGTCAGAAGTGCTCAAAACGTGCCTGCAAAGCACAGGCAGTGTCCCTGTGCTGAGCCTGGTGTGTGCCTGTTTGCAACATGAAGGGCCATGTGTGCCACTGCTGCCTGAACTTCTCATTCCTCTGAACGTGTCCATGGCTGTCCATGCATCCATCACCATCCTGGTTCTGCCCATGGCATCCATCACCATCCTGGTTCTGCCTGTGCATCCATCAGCATCCTGGTTCTGTCCCTGGCATCCATCACATCCTGGTTCTGCCCATGGCATCCATCACCATCCTGGTTCTGCCTGTGCATCCATCACCATCCTGGTTCTGCCTGTGCATCCATCACCATCCTGGTTCTGCCCATGGCATCCATCACCATCCTGGTTCTGGGTGCCCTGGCTGCAGCTCAGAGCGCTGAGGATGTGAGTCACCGGGCAGGGGTGAGCAGGCTGCTTCCCTTCAAGGCACAATGCCCTGTCCTGGGGTTTGGGGGTTGGTTTTGGTTTTGTTTTTTTGTTTGTTTCCATTTAATATGCCTTTCCCTGTGGGCAGAAGCCTGCCCTTCTTTGCAAGGGAAGGTCAGGGCAGAGCTCAGTCAGGGCAGCTGAAATGCGCAGGCAGAGGCAAGAGATGTTGTGTGCACCTGCTTTGGAGCAGTTTGGGAGGCAGACCAGGAGCAAGGAGCTTCAGTCTGAACACAGCCCTACCACCTCATCTCTTCCATAGCATTTCAGTTATTAACATTAATTATTTAATGCTTAATGATGACACTCTACCCCTGCTACTGACATCCTGGGAGACTCAAGAAATCATTCTGTACCCTGATGTGCAATCTCTACACAGAAAAGAAGTCTGACCTCTGCAAAGTGTTTCATAAACCAAGAACAATAAAAGTTGTTTTCCCCCAGGAGCTGTTTTCCTTATTTCAAGCAAGACTTTCCCAATACATATTTGTCTGCTTATAAAAAAAGTTTAAAATGTTCAGCAGTAAGAAGTGCCATTATAGAAACAAATTGCACAGAGTCTTCAACACGTGACAGTTTGGTGTAATCTCACTGACAGTATTGCACACGCATTAGAACACACATCAAATGAAAATAATATTTCAGAGGGGAACATATTCCACATCACTCCCCCACAAGAATATTTCAGAGGGTAGGAGAGACCTGCAGCTGTTTGGAAAGTATTAGTCTCATTGCAGAATGAGTCAATATTTAGTGACATATCTTTCTCCAAGTAAATCAGAGTGCAGGACAAGATCTTACACTTTACTGTTGCTCTGGGGGTGCTTGTGCAGGAGAGAGGTGGCACAAAGCAGCTGCCTACCCCCATGCCCTGGTGCAGAAGTGCAGCAGCCACTGCTGGTCCCTGACAGTGAGGTGCCCCCTTGGTCTGCCCTGGCAGAAGCAGCTGGTGGGTTGCTGCTACCAGCACTGGTGGTGTGACCAGAGTTTGATGAGACACACTGCAATTTCAGGGCAGTTTTGCTACTTGGTGAATGTTCACTGTGCCCCGTGGAGTGGGCAGCAAACAGCTCTCAGTGCAGGACTGCAGCCAGCTCAGGCTCTGCCTTGGAAACAGACACACTACATAAAATGTGAGCTCTTCTAACACTTGGTACCAGGCCCAGTCTGCACCAAGTTGGTTTATGCAGCTAATACCCTGCTGGGGCAGAGTAGCTGCTTCTTTACCACCTTCCAGAGGGATGCTCATCCACAGCTGCTCTGCTCCCTGGAGTGGGAGGAACTCCAACCACGATCACCCGGACACTGGTGGGGCTGCTGCTGACTTCAGGCTGCGTGGGCTGGGGCTGCACTGACAGTGAGAACAGCCCTGCCTCACCCCACACTCGTGGTGTAAACTGAGTGAGGTCATTTCAACTGGAGAGCATCCACAGGGGTTATTCTGTATTGAAGGGTCAGCAGAACATAACAGTCTCCAAACAAAAACACACATGCATGCATCTACACACTTCGTGTATATACATGTGTTGTGTATATATATATATAGTGTATATATACATATATATATATGCCTGAATAAATAGTGCAATCATTTTGTAGTGCTACGAGAAGCCTGAGGTATCTGGTGTATTAAGCATCAGTCAGCTTCTACCTGACTTTAATGAGTGTTTGTTAATGCCTGTGTACTAAATGACTGCTGACTGAGTCAAATACAAATGATCATATCAGTAACATGTACAGAAGATAAACCTAACTCCTCAGCTAAATTCATTTACAAGCTGGCATTTACAACTCCAAACCTAGAAAACAATCCTGCTACAATAATCACACACAGCTAGCTACAAGCCCAGACCAGAGTCACAGGGATGATTTGGGCTGCAATAGCACCCTGTGATATTTAACTTTTGACTAGCATTCATAATATCACAACTACACAGGGGATGCAGAACAGGTAGGTACATACCCACAAGATGAAAAGCCAGTACAGGGAGTGAAGTATGCCCCAGGCAGCAGCTGAAATAACTGCTGAAGAGGGTAGAGCCTAGCCCTGCTCCTCATGAGAGCTTAAACAACAGTTTTCTGCAAATATTCTTTCTAAGATCATCTTCAAAAAATATATAATAAAAGAAAAGTGGAGGGTTTTTTCAGCTCTTCGAAGGTTTATGGGAAGTGGAAGTAGGAAATTCTGTGGAGACCCATACACCATACGTGAGTCATGACTTTCTGTTTCGGTTCATTTAGCTTCTGGGTTTGGTTTTCATTTCTTCATTGGTTTTCATCCTCTGGTTTAGGAGTTTTTTGTGGTTAGAACAACCATGACATGGGAACTCCTGGTCTTGCCCTTCCTCTGCCCAAGGGCAGTGGCAAGCTCTTGTTTCCCTCTCAGCTCCACCAGTAGAAGTTCTCCAGTTTTTTATCGAGTCCATAAATATTTCTTGGGCCAGGTCAGTGTGAGTTTCTGGCCTAGAGGTCACCACTCATGAGCAGATGTTGAAAAGCCCTTTCCCATCCTCACTCCTGAAAATGCTGAATCCCAAATAATGTAACCTGTGATGTCACCTGCAGTGCATTCTCAGACACTGAGCCCTGGTCTGGGTGCAAGGGGCCAGCACCTCCCCTCTCCCTGGCTGTGCTGTCCTGGGAGATGACAGACATGTAGGGACTTGTCTGCAGGTGTGGAAAATGAGATAACAGAACTAGATCCCTCCTGGGCCAGGGCAGGTTGCTGTGATGCACCTAAATTTTGGGTTATGATTTTGTCTGAGGCTCCTCTCAGGTGTGGGTGGTGTGCAATCTGCACAGCTATAGACACAACAGGAATTAAAACAAAAGGTGGCCTCATTAATCTTTTCTAAAATATCTGAGGTCTGTACGAATTCAAAACTTCCCAGTGGGTGCTCAATCCTCTGTGGATGATGCTGTCAGTGATGCTGCCTACTGCTAGCAGCAGCACTAGGCAAAATCTTCCAGCACTGATCTGTCAGAGGCCCTCAGCTATGTTAATGCAGCAAAACCTTTGCTTAGGGTGAAGGACTTTTCTTGGGATAGCGTTCAGGAAATGTAAAGGCAGGGGAAGAAATTAAATTGAGCAAAGAAACACTCTGTACACCTTTATTCATTTCAAATACAGCACCACACTCATTTTCTGAAGTCCCCTCGACTTTCCCCAACCACATAGGCCATATTGTCTTTGAAATTCTCTTCAGGTGCATTGATTTTGTCTGCTCTTATGGACCTACTTTATTCTTCATGTTTGCTCTCACCATATAAAAGTGCAGACTCCTCCCCGTGATGCACCTGACTGACTGAACAGGAAGCAAAGCCCCACGGGACCCACCCCTCACCCCGTGGCACCCTTCATCCCTCTGGCCTCACCCCCCCGAATTTCTAAGTGTGAAAGCAGTGAGGGACCTGTCCCGGCAGGGAGGTGCACTCAACCAGCAGAAACCTGTTGGAACTCAGAAACCTAAGAGTTTTGAACTTTCTGTGCTTTCTGATACTGACCCCCAAGAGAATACTGCTTTTGACTTGAGGCCTTGGAAAAGGCTTCCAAATTCGAGTAATAGAGTTAGAATCATGGGTGTGCAGTTAAATAGAAGTGTGTAATTTCACATGGTGAAGGGTTTTGAATTTGAGGTTTTAAAATATAGTAATAGGTTCTTGGATGTTGTCTCTTTTTGTCTTCTTCTTCCTTCTTCTTCATGCTTTCAGGTAGTAGTTTTTGGTTACATAGAAAATCCCACGGTGTGGGTCACGGGTGTTTGGTTATTGGGTCAAAAGTATAAATAATATAGGTATTAGCTTTTAATTGGACTGTTTAGCTTTAGAAGACCTTCTAACTAGCTAGATTCACCTCCATTTTGCTTGCTTTTAGCTGGTAACTAGGAGTGTTGCAGAACTCTCTGTACTTTAGATAAAATTTAATAAACAACCAAGTCCAAATGGGAAATCCGTCTCCTTCGTGCTTTAATCCTGACTCTGAGTGAAGGCAGAAGAAAATGAAGACAAGCCACTAATTAAGTGGTGCGCCAACCCCTTACAGAAACCCGTAACAGCACGAGAATTTTGCTGTGCCAATCCCTGGCAGCACCATAGCTGCGTATTTTCCCGATGGTTATCTCCTCTCCCAGGGTGCAGCTCAGGGGAAACGTGTTTCACCAAGCCAAGCCAACCTGCGTCAAGCCACGCTTTTGTTCAGCAGCAGGAGGTCTCAGCAGCGATTCCAGCATCCCTTGGCGCTCCCCACAGAAAAGGAGAACACAGCTCACCCTCTGCCGTGCCCGCGATGGGGCAGGGAGGCTTTCCCTGCCCTCCCCGTGCCTCGCGTTCCTGCTTTTCCCCTCTCCAGGGAACAATGCTCGCCTTGTTCCCGCTCAGTGACCTGGCGCTGGGATTAGCACGGATGAGCGGCTGCACGGTCTGCGTGGGGACAGCGCCGGGGTCAGTGGCACCGCCTTGGCCATGGCCATCCCTAACCACAGCTTAGGGCACAGCGAGGTTTAACACAACCCTGAAGAGATGATGTAAAAAAAACAAAACAAACCGAAAACAAACCCAAACTCAATCCACCCTGGGTTTGGCGATCCCACAGATCAAGCCATCCTGGTTTTCGATCTACGCGGTTCCTTGGGTGCAAAAGGCATCTGCAGGGACAGCCTCATGCTGTGCTTTAAAAGAGCTGCTGGGGAGGCCTTCTTACTAAATTCAGAAGGGGGAGTTGTGGAGGTCCATGGGCCTGCCACTGCAGCCCTGGAGGGATGTCCCTTGAAAAGAATGACCCTAGAATGGGCTGTGATTAGTTTATCTCAACCCTCCTGGAAGGATGCTCCTTAGGTTGGCACATCTTCCCTTATCATGGTGAGCTATCCCCAAAGGCTTCAGTGATCCCACCATGCCTTAGTACCCATGGTAGTCCTTTGTAACCCATTGGTCTTTCCCCCAGTTCTCTAGGGAGCTGTCGTCCCTGGTTCCCTTCACAGAGCTGCTGGATAATAAAGGAATCTCTGTGGAATTGCCATACAACACTTCCTGTCTCTCTGTCCCTGAGCTGGCCTGGGATAGCCTCGCAAGCAGAGCTGGAATCACTGAGCTGAAATCACTGATCAGACAGAGCTGATCACTTTGGGCCACAGGCCACCGCTTGCTGAGGTGTATCCAGTGGCTAGCAGACCTGCCAGAGACCCCCTTAGAAGGCAGTCCCTTAAGGGACCCTCTCGATGGGAACCGTGACTTCCCAGGTCTGGAGCATTGGATCTCCACGGACCCCCCTGTTGCTGCTGGGGCAACAGGCCTGCACAGAAAGGGGGGTCAAATAGGTGATATTTAGAGCAGCAGAGCCCCTGACTGACTTGCCTGCCAGCTGTGAGTTTGACTTCTGTCACCACCACCACCACCACCATCATCATCATCATCATCATCATCATCATCATCTAGGCCCTTTGTAGGGTGCTGCCAAGAACATCACCCCTGCCTGAGGCTGTGTGGCCTGGGGAAATTTCCCTCACTGGGAGGGGGACTTAGGGAATGCAATCACCAACTGGGGAAAAATTTAAGGGCACCAAAGTGTTTTGCCCTGCTCACCAGCTGGTAGGAACATTTTCCAGCCCCTGCTCAGCAGCATTTGCAGCCCCAAGGGAAGGAGTTTGCCCTTCACTCTCTGCAATTTTCTCAGGGCTGAGCTCTCCAGCACTTCCAAAGGCCTATCTTTTTCAATTGCTGAGAAGATGATGTGAAGGTTTGGATGTCTAGAAATTTTTTTGGAAATACTGGTTAAACCCATATGCAGCTTCTTGCAGACCTGAAGAAGTCAGGCAGCCACAGCTGGATCTGACTTTCTGCTCTGGCTGGAGGCTGAGGGTGGTTCTCCACTTGCCTTGCTTGAAAGCCCTGAGGGAAAGCAAGGGAGGCAACAGCATCCATCCACTGCTTTATTTGGCTGTCCCAGCATCACCTTTTTCAAGTGCTAGCAGGATGCTGCTGTAAGGCAGGATGAAGAAACACTGCTAGGAATGCTCCCAGAGCCAAACACCGGAGCTGGAAGCAGAGGAAAGAGTCATCCCACAGTGCAGGCCAGGTTACCTGCAGGTCCCACTTGTGCCTGAGTAGACACACTAGAGAAAATCTCTGATGAGAAAAACTTGGTGGTGCCAACATCACAGGGGTCTTTAGGCACCAGAGCATACTTACAGAAGGTTATAATTTCAGTCTGTATCACTTTATCTTAACTCCCAGGCACATTTTGGGAGTGCCTCTTGCCCCTGAGAGCAGGAGTGAGCCCTGCTGCTGTGGGCAGTGTTTGGGACCCCTGCCTGACTGGGTAGTAGAGGGAGGGCTGCAAATACATGTTCTGGATTGTTGCTCCCCTGTGGAATGTGCCCTCAGTCTGCTCATGATCCCTGCAGCCCAGCAGAGGATGGGAGCAATGGACAACTAGCAAAAAAAGACTCTTGAAACATCACATCCATCCACATTATTCTGCTTTCACAAGCTTCCACGGCAGAGGTAGTCATTGAAAGATTTAGTTCCTATCCATTATTTACTATATCAAATCAGAAATCTCAGAACTGGTTACAGAAGAAGGAGTTATCACAGAAGAAGGGGTTATTAGCTGTCTAGTAATTTAAATTATCTGCTCCCCCTTACTCCACTTTTTGTGAAGCTATGTTGACGTTTGAAAAAAAAAAAATTCTGTTGCTATAGCTACCAAGATGAGCTTCCAGCCATGAGATTATGATCAATAAAATATGCCAGCTGTGTCTTCAAGAGCTTTCATTAATAAAAACCAAGTGTGATGAGAATCTTCAGACTAATTCTAGGGAACACAAATGAGATGCCTTTAAATATCTCATCTGATGAAAAGTAAAAAGCAACTAGCACCCGTGAAATTTTATGCCAAGCACTAACTTGGCATAAGCATTGCTCTCACTGAGAACACGTGCACCAAAATAGCCTTTCAGAAACACACAGCCCAGAAAGCTGAGCACAAGTGAAAGGGGAACCCTGTGTTTTCCACTGGTCCTTTCCCTACTGCAGAACTGCTGATGTGCAGAACAAAACCATGGGGCATGCTGTAAAAGTGAAGGCTGAATTTCCTGTCCTTGCAAAATCTCTTCTTCTTTGCAAGTTGTCTCAAAAAGCCCAGTATCCACTTCCCCCTGGAGTGTTTTCCCATATGTGCTGTAACTCCAAAAGAAAGATGCATTCACGGTCAGCCCAGCTAAGGCCCACCAGCCAAGCATCAGCAGGAGGGGGCAAAGGCAGCAGAGGTGGAGCAGAGAGGAGCCTCAGAGCCAGCAGCTCCCTTCCCAGCACCATGGCAGGGTGCTGGGGAGCTCTGCTCACCCTTCACTGGCCCTTGAGTCTCCCTGCAGTGGACATCTGCTCTTCTCTACTGGAGCTCTTTGGTGCAACCTTTTCCGGATACCTCTGGTCTCCATCTCCACAGCCTTGCTTTGTCCTAGGTTTCCAAACTCTGACCAAGAGCATGACAAAGCCAAACTCCATCCTTTCCCAGGCTGGCAGCATAATTTCTACCAGCTTTATCAGCCAAGCATGTGAACCAAGGATCCTTTTCTTCGTGTCCACATGTGCTTACACTCCTCCAGTCAGTTGTGGATACATCTCTCCTCCCCTGACAGCTCCTGCATAGTTTCCAGTTAGTTAGATGAAGAGTAGAAAGAGAATTTTTATTAGATTTGACTCACGCTTTTATGCTTATTTTTATGCATTTTTGATCTTTCATTTTTTAAAATTCATATTCTCTCATTTCGCATTTCTCAGCTCATTTTCACCAGCTAATAAAGGTTAATAAACTCACTCCAAGTTATGTGGATGCTTTGAGTCCACTTTGAGCACTACATCTCTGATTAGCCCATAACAGGCAAGGTACATGCCTGCTGCCATTTTGTCATTGAATTATCCCGCACTGGAACTGAATACCACTGTTTGTCACTGTGGGAATGAAATGTTAATTTAATGCTATCTGCATTTATTAGAGTGCAAGCCCATTGTACAGGCTGCCAAGGGAAACTGACAGTCCTCTACAATAATGAGCGTGGGGGGAAAAAAATCCATTTCTCATCAGGAATGACTCTTCCCACCTCTCTCGTGCTG
The DNA here is from genome assembly GCA_013397075.1 of Rhabdornis inornatus. Taxonomy (NCBI): domain Eukaryota; kingdom Metazoa; phylum Chordata; class Aves; order Passeriformes; family Rhabdornithidae; genus Rhabdornis; species Rhabdornis inornatus. The sequence goes on along the minus strand of VWZS01000915.1, from coordinate 1,436,124 downwards.
CTCAACTGTCTGTGGATCAATGGAGACAAGTCAGCTGGAAATGAGAGAAAAATACAAAAATTGCTCAAGCTTCACCTATGAGTGGATTTGATAATGATTCACCCACTGCACAAGTCTGATTTTCTGCCACTAAATCATACCATTCATTTTGCAGTTCAAATAAAGAAACCAAATTTTGCGACGTTTTCCAAGTATCTTCCTGTAAAAAAATGTGGTTTAAACAAAGACTGGGAAATGCCTAGCAGAATATTCTGGTACTTATTCAGAAACATAACATGCATCTTGTCCCAGTGTTTTAACACCAGGATTCGGTCCTGTGCAGCTCAGGGGGGAGCAGCGGCACGGCCGCGGCTCCCGGCAGGACACGAGGGACCCAGGAGCACGGGCGGGTCCGAGCGGTGCCGGGAGCCCTGGGCCGTGAGCGGCCGGGCCGGGCAGTGCCAAACCCGGAACCGGCGGCGATCCCGCGGGAATGCTCCCGGAACGCTCCTGGAATGATCCTGAATGCTCCCAAACGCTCCTGAACGCTCCCGGAACGCTCCCGAAACGCTCCCGAATGCTCCAGGAACTCTCCCGGAACGCTCCTGGAATGATCCTGAATGCTCCCAAACGCTCCCGAATGCTCCCGGAACGCTCCCGGAACGCCCCCGGAACGCTCCCGAACGCTCCTGAATGCTCCTGGAATGCTCCTGGAATGCTCCCGAATGCTCCCGGAATGATCCTGAATGCTCCCAAACGCTCCCGGAACGCTCGCTGAACGCTTGGGCGGTGAGTGCGCCCCCTGGTGCTGAGTGGGCGCTGTGCCGGGGCCGCGTCCCGAACACATCCGGGCCCGGCTGGCACCGCGATCCCGGACTGAAGGCAGAACAGCGCCCTGGGCCAAGGGAGCGAGCAGGGATCCTTGGATCCCTGAGCTGGGGTGCCCGGCGCACGAGGCCCCACTGCCCCCGTGCTCTCCCATGGCCGGGAGGTCTCGGGTGGATCCCGGCATGGGCCAGGTTAGTGCTGGCTGTCCCGCTCTAGCTCAGCGCCGCTGGAACTTCAGCCCCGGATGGCCAATTCTGGTTTTAGTGCCCCGAGCAGTGAGGTAACAAGAGTGGCTTACAATTCATCACCACCTTGCAGGCTCATCACCAAAGCAGCCCTTTGCTGGGCGGGGAGGATGACCTCAGCCCCGGCAGTGGATGAACTCATCATTCGGCCTGAAGTCAAGCTGAACCTCAGACCTAGAAAGTGTCACAAACCAAACTCAAAACATTTACTACTCCACCACTGCCTGGCCTGTGGCTCAGCTCCTCTCCTGTTGTGTAACCCTGGGCACACGGCGTCGTGTTGAGGAGGAAAGCAGACCTGTAGGAGCAGCAATAGCAGTATCTTCCAGGAGAAGCAGGCAGCTCGTCCCTTCCTCCAGCACAGGGACAAGTCACTCACACCTGAGATGGGCAAAGGGGAGAGAGCTCTGCAGTCTGAGGGGCTGAGCCTGGTGGTGACAGCACCAGGACTCACTCTGTGAGCAGCAGGAGCTGCGCTGCCTCTGCAGGACAGCCCACCAAGCAAGTGTGAGAGGATGCCCTCTCCCGCAGGAGCTTGGCTCTTCCCTCAGCACAGGAAAGAGGATGACGCTGCTGCCACTCCCCCTACAAACCTGCCCCTGGAATTACGGTCACCTGCTGCAGGCACAGAAAGGCTCGCAGTGAGCTGTGGCTGAAACCTTCCTGAGCAGCAGACCAAGCTCTCTCCTGGTTTCTGCTGAAGGGTATTTCCTGCAGTAAAAGCATTTATAGGATCACTGACACCCTCTCAGGGAAGATCATCACAAAATACCCTCCAAATACTTGCTTGTTTATAGGATGATGAGTGACCACTTAAAAAGTCCAGGCAGCACAGCACCCTGGCCATCAGAACTGGGCCTACTGATGAAGGTGATAAAGCAGGCAGGATAACACCGACATTTACACTTTGCTGAGCTAATTTACCTTTACTTTTTAATGCTGCTCCTGACAAAAGCAAAATCAAGAAACCACTGAAACAGCAAGTCACTTCACAGGTATCTTCAATATGTTGTTTTAAACTGTGAAGTGTATTTGTCTCCAGCTGTAGGAGACAATTTAGCTGACTTACAGGACAGGAGTTTCCACACATTTGTTCCTCACAACAGGAACAGTGGAAATAGCTCTCTATACACACCCGGGGGCACCTCCGAGTCATTTCCACGCCCAGTTTTGCGGATTCAGGAACGCGGAGAATGTGGGTTATGCTGCTCTCCTTGCTGCAGGTACATATCAACACTTCCCTCGGTACTGCAGGTGGAGACAGTCATGGATTGAGCTCCGTTCCACAAGACCGCTGTGCCCACACCGTGCAGAGCGCAGCCCGCAAAACATCCCACCATGCTATGCAACGTCTCGGCTTTCCCTTTATAATCGTTATCCTCTTACTTTCCTTTTCAAATCAAATAGGCTAAATAGCCTCTTTTCTTCTGTACTGTATTTTCCTTCTTCACGTAACTCTCCTTCTGCCCATTACACTGGACAGCGCAGCTGACTGACTGTACCCTCTGCCCCTTCAGCTTTCGCAGTGAAACACACAAAGGCTCAAATTGCTCTCCCAGCATTGCCCCCAGCAAGGGCTGGTTAAAGACAAAACAATGAACGTGTGGAGTTCAGGAAGGCTCATGAGCTCAAAATTCCCCAGGCAAAAATTCTGACGTACCTATCAGTCCTCAGTTATCATCTTCCAGAGGTGTTTTCTTTGTCATTTAGCGTTTTACTACATCCTTAACAGTAAGTGGCAGTTTTGCACATAGCACAAAATAATTAAACAGTGATTCATTTTGACACTTCCTAAAGGGTGTTACAACTCCTTGGTGCATTCAAGGGGGAAGGCACCTGGGCGAGCCACTGCGTTCCTTATCAGTTTCACAGTGCAGGTAACCACAGCTTTTCCCTGGCAGAGATACAGTAATGTTTTTTGCTCACTTTAGAAAGTAATTTTGGACCATGCCATTGCTCATAAGAAACTTCAGAGTGAAAGATTTCCTTTCCTTAAGAGTGGTTGTCTGCAATTAAAGAGGTCTGAGTTGAACAGCCCCTAGCAGATACAGAGATCTACTCAAAAGGGAGCTCTGTGACTGAGCAATCTTCGTTACCAAGGCAGACTACGAAATATTTTAGAGTATAGATCAGCTCACTGCTGAACAGTTTTACAGATGCATTTTCTCCCTCCTGAGATCTTTGCTTTTACATAATTGTACTGTCAGACTTAAACCATGACCCCCTTGATGCTTTCTATAGATATATATGTATATATATACCAAAGCTCTATACATCTAGCTAAATCTTTTTCTGTGGAAATTATCCAGAAGTTGATTGCAGCCTTGCATAACTAACTACACTGCCCCATAAAAAAATATCAGTTCAATAGCACTAAGTAGAACCAGCTATTACAGATACTGATAAAGGAAAATGAGTCCCTGGAAAGGAAAAGAAGCCTACAAAAGTCTATATAGCACAGAAATACTGGAAATGGATTAATCTGTCTCATCCAGAATGAGGGGTCACCAAATCAGTAGACACCAAGTTTAAAAAAAGAGAGGTTCACAAAGAAAGCAGTAACTCATGGTAATTCCTTTCCAACCAAGTGTATGTGGATTCTGGAAACAACTGTCCAAGCATATGGATAAAGAGAACTTTGAGCATCACCATACAGACAACTGACACCACACTCAAGAGAGCCCCAAGAACAACACAACATACCTACAGAAGATTGTTGCATCATCACATTTTACCACATGTAGAGATAAGAAATGGAATAAATGCACAAAAGTTCAAAGATTTTTCTCCTCTTTATTTAAACACAAATACATTTACAGCATGCAGGTAAGTTAAAACTATATGGCGTCTTCCCCAAACCAATCGTTTTAATGCATCTTAAGTGTACTGAAGTTAAATCAGATTCCACAGGTAGACTTGTCTTCATGTCAAATTTAGAGTTACACACAGTAGTGAGTCAGCATTTAAGTTACGTAAATAATTTAGTTGTTCACCAGAAATAAATATTATTTCACCAAGTTCCTATCCTAAACCATCTTTTAAAAATATGATCTAGAGGAACATAAAAATAAGAACCACTCAAAGACTGCAAGTTGAAATAGCAGTGTTGAACATTCCCTGTACAGACTGAATATTTTAATTTACAAAATACAGTAATTGTCCTGTCTGGCTGACCTGTGACAGCCAAAGCAGAAAGCGAAGAAAGTTGTGTGTTTTTTTCTTTTTTTACATTTTAAGAGGCAGTTCTTGGTAAACGTCATAAAAGATTTAAAATAAAAAAAAAGTTTAAATATAAAAAGGTGATGTACACTGAGCTACACACTAGTTACTATTTAATCTAATTCTTTAAACACAGCAATTTTCAGCACCAAAACCCATGATAATTACCTACAGGAATGAAACCCCCATTCACAGGCATGAGAAAAAAATCCTGCTTCATTTGAGTGTGTTGTTTTGTTTTTATGATTGCACATTGACAAATGAAGGCCTGTAAACCTGTAGTTAACATTTGAGAAAGATAATGGACAGTGCTGATTCCATGATGAGAAATTGAATTAAAAATATTTTGTTGTTTCTTTATTTTTTTTCCTCAGTATGCTGCCTTCAACTGTGCTCTAAAACAACTGCAAGTTTGGAGTGTTTAGTGGCCTTAGTGAAGAAAACTGTCTTAAAAGCTGAAAACTCCAAAATAGTGGGATTTCCAACTGATACACTCAACCTTTAAAAATCAAACTATTAAAAATTCAGACTACTGTAGATATAGAAAAAAAGTGGTTCAAGGTCTAAAATTTGACTATATTCCATCATAATATAAGTATTTTGCTTATTTTAAAATATAAAAATTGAAAGTGATTTGCTGTCTCAACAGTCACAGAGTTTCTACTGTTTCCACAATACTGAATACCCAGCAAAAAACTCAAGCCAGAACAAAAAGTTGTATCAACCAGATCTGAAAAGCTCATTGAATTCTTCCAGCAATACTAAGTTTTTTCTTTCTTAAAGACCTGGTAACTAGTTTCTATACAGAAGAAGGCTGTTCTAAAAATTATAGTGGCTAAACCCTATGAATAAATTAAGTAAATTATACTATAAAACTTTAAGCCCCGGATTCAGCTCAGCAAGAGTACCGGAGCTCAAAACAAAAAACAAAAAAAATCAAAACCCCATGTTTCATTTTGTTAGCCACTTTACAGGACTTTATTGCAAAGAGAGGAAAAATATTCAACAACTACTACTTTGGACATTTAATATACCTACTTACAAATGGATTACAAATACAATTCAGGGTAGCACTTTATTTTATTGTTATTTTAAACACGTGCCTCTGGCATTTCTGGATACATCCGTTTAAAAAGTTGTGTCCTTTATTTACGTATCTGAATTCATTGGCCTGTTGCTGAAAAAGGCTCTTTAAATTGAAAATTAAAATTTTAGCCAAAAATTCCAGTACTGTAGGCAGTGGGATATAAAGTTACAGTTTAGATTGCTCTCATTTCACTATTACAAAACAGTGAAAGTGAACCGTTACAGATACAGCCAAATGGACAGACAGGCTCATCAGAATGAAGCAGAATGTTTTCACTCCACCAGACTGCACTGTGTGCAGAACCAGGACAGATGGGATAATCCACTGCCAAAGTCTTTTTTGTAAACTCAGGTTTACTGTCACTATTGTACAGTATTTAATTCTAGGTCATCTGGTGGCTGGGCATTCGGTAACAGTTACAGAGCCTTGTTCATAATGAACTCTTTAGGTCAGTGGTGTCACGATGCCTCGTGGCAGCTATTGTCAGCACTTCAGGATCCTCACACTGCACAAACACAGTTAGTTCCAACGCTCTATGCAGCATTCCAAAAGAAAACTGTAATGTTGAGTGCCGCCCTAATTCAGTGGGACATGTAGTGTTATGTGAAGTGATAAAAATGGAAGTATACTTACTTTAACACTGTTGCACATTCCCTAAGACAATAAGATGAACACAAATTAAGCTAGAAAATTTGAACTAAGATTTTCTCAACATACATTCAGCTTGGCACAGTGCAGACTAAATTTAAGACATGAAAGACAAACTGTGTAATAAGCAGAGCTACACTTTAAGTAACATGTCATTTTTTGAGACGCCAAAATTGCACTCTAGTTGGTTTTTTTGGGAATCAGTTAGCAGAATTTGTAGAAGGGGGAAGAGCTGTACAGGCCAGGTATAATTTATACAATTTTCAAAAAATAATCCTACAGTCCCCAAAAGGAGAGATTATTGTCATGGAATGACTCCCTCTACACAATATCCAATCCTCCTCACGCTGCATTTACTTTTCAGCAACTGTAAATGAAAAAAAAAAAAATCACAGAGTTAAGACAAAAAAGCAGTTATTTACATTAACAGTAGACCATACCACTATTTACATGGCCTTTAAGAGCCCAGTTCTTAAACCACTCAGATAAGTGCTAATAAAACGCCCACTTTAAAATAAGAAATAACACAACACAAAGCATTTAAGCAACGGTGTCTGCTACCAACAAATTTTCAGCACGACAAACTGACTGGGTATGCAATCTTGACTGCAATAATGGAGTAAACATTACAGACAGAAACCACTTACAGCCCAGCCCCATTTCCCATGACTGTTGCTGCTTTTCCTGGCTAGTGGCAACTCCTTGGTCATTCAAGGCAAATGTTATTCAAGGTTGAAGTACCCATCTGTTCAACTTCTTACTTGCTAAGAGACATTACTGAACAGAAACAGGTACCTTGACCATACTACAGCCTAGTTTTCTCCAAACTGGAGAGAAAGCTAGGGAAAGTCAGTCAGCTAACCAAAAGAAACACATAGAAACAAGATTCACATAAGCTGTTCTGAAGCCCTTTAGAAGAGGAGCACCCAGACTTCAAGAACCCCACCCCATTTTAGATGTATTTCAAACTGAAGATGTGGATAATTAACTAAGGGAATGTCTAAAAGACACTTATAGACCCGTTCAAAAGTGAAGATGAAAACCAAAGATAAAGTGAAGCATTACTGTTAGGTGAACAACAGATCAACCAATTGTAAAGTAGATATTAATTAAAAAGAAGATGATTTTGTAAAGCAACTTAAACATATTAAATACCACGCAATTACTTTGGAGATTAGGAGATGTTTTAAAGTAAGTACACATTTAATTTCAATTACTGTAACTGCATTTTAGTTAGGCTAACATTTTAAGTTTACAGGATGAGGAGATGAATTCTTCTGTTAAATAATTCCAAATCACTGACACATGAAGCACTATGCAAACACAGTTAAGAAAAGTAAATAAATAATATGTAAAAATACAGTAAATTTTATCACTGAATATTTTCCTGAAGAATACCATATTCTAAAAGACACTAGCAAGCCAAAAGAATTTAAAATGTCCACTCCTTCCCCAAACAGTGGCTACTGTCTTTGACTGGTAATTATCTACAATTGATTGTTTCCACATTTTGTTCTACTCCCGCAGAACACCATCAGGGTCATCATTTTACAGCAAAAGCGTTTTAGAAGAAAAGCAGCAGCATCTTAAGTCAGGTGTACATTATACCATTCCACTGGCTATAAAATTCTGTAAAAAGGAGGAGTTAATCTGACTATTCAAGTGACTTTATGCCACAGAATGAACTGCAATAAACCTAATACAAAGTGGTTTGATCACACATTTTAAAAAATACTTACACTTTGTCTTGCCGTCCACCTCCGCGCAGCACGACCGGCTGGCTGTTCTGAGTGAATGCACCTCCACCACGAATTGCACTTGGATGAGTTGGAGAAGCTGCTGGATGCTGGCCAGGGCGGATGGGCTTAGCTGCATGACAAGAAATGTGACTTACAAATATATACACAACAATACCTTGGATTATTCAAATTTACTGATATCATTAGCCAAATGTAATAATCACAATTGAAAGCACTTTGAACAAGAAAACAAGTTTAGAGGATGGCATTCTGAGAACATAACAGATTGGTTACTACAACAAACCCTGGAAAATAGACAAGGTTTTGCTTTTATTGTTCCCTGTTAAAAGCTCACAAAGCTTCTGATAAAGATTATCTTCACAAGAATTATCTGTCCTACCTAATATACTACCTTCTATGAATCCTATTTTCTGGCAATAAGAACTCAAATAAGACAACACTAGACAGTTTCCTGAGAGTTATGTATCAGTAAGGAATCATTATACTTACTGTTCTTCCTACATCTACTTGATTGATAAAGTCACTAGTTACTGTCTCTGCAGGTGGTTCTGTGTACCAATATTCCATAGATAAATAACACTGCTTCATCAACCTACCAGCACATAAAAATAAATCTTGCTCTATAGCCCAAGTAAAAATGTGGCAGTTTCGACAGGTGGTCATAAGCTACATACACTTAATAAACTGTATTTTCCATCAATTTTGCACTTAGCTCTTACCAGAACATGCAAAATGTATGTGTAGGACTTCACAAAGTTCTGTAATATTAAAGAGAAGCACCTAAAGTTTCAGCAGGTGAAAAAAAACCTACAGGCAGCAGCTGCAGCAGAGCAACACTTCTCAATTACTGCCTTATAGGAAGCTGATCTCCAGGAAGTCATGACTAGTTCATCTAGACATTTAATCACAAGAGGCTGTATACCTCAGGTGAGCTCACTAGAGAACTGTTTGTTTTCTTGGAGACCCACTTGAGAGAAAATTAAGACAGAAAAGCACCTGTCTGCAAGCGGCCACTTCATGTGACCAAAAAATTGTGAACTACTTTGTAACAGCTCTTTGCAGTCCTGCAGAATGAGCAAAATTTAACTGCAACTCTCATTTCAGTCGCATTAACATTTAAGAGAAGCATATGGATGGCTGAAGTCCTTTAGTTCTACAGCTGTAGTGTAACGTGCACAGTTAAGCTCTCCACAGGTCACACAACTCCTTGGTCCTCAGCACTCTGGACAGAGTAATGACAGGTGGAGGACCAAAGGAATATGACTATTTTGCCTCCACCTTCCCACCCCTGTTCTTCTGTTATTTTTCTCTAGAGAGGGCTGTGGATACTGTATGTTTTGGAGCAAAGAACTGAAAAGGTAATTAAGGATCTTTGGATATTCTGGGTTTCTGTCTGCCCCTCTGCCCCATAAGATCAGGTCAATTTTGTAGTTGAAGGTGATGGCTTAATTTTTCTTGTTGCTTTGAAATACCTATTTAGTCTTAGAAATTGGAATGGAATTGGAATGACCTAAGAGATTAAGACTCACATGCAGCGTACTGTTTCTTCTAGGAAATGTAACATATTCAGGCTAGAATTCCAGGTTGGTAATCCTTTTCCAAAGCCATTTAAAATAAATAAAAAGCCAAACAACCATAAAGCACCACCTCCACACACAGTCTGTTAACCAAAATATAACTTACAGTAGAAAATAGATCACATTGATATGCGCAGTTTCAATGAGGGCTGAAAGATGCACATATATACAAAAAGAAAACAGAAACAAAGTAGGAGACAGATGAAGCATACCATACTATGAATATGTCCCAGCAATATTCTCCTCCATTTGAATGCACCCACAGACAGATGAAGGCAGTCTTTACTCACCAATTTGTGCCGAATGTCCTCTTCTGGCCATATTCTTGGATCTTACAGCTTCCTTTATACGATCTACTTCTTGCTGATAGCGCTTGCGATCACGAGAAGCGTTCTCTTTGGCTTCCTTCAGTGCAGATTCCAAAGCTTTAACTCTTTCAGCTGTAGCTCGAAGTCGCTTCTCCAGTTTAGGAAGTTCGCAGCGAAGATCAGCATTATCACGTACCAGCTACAAAACCAGAAGTGAGTATTTCCTTGGTATCTCTCTTCATAGGGAGAGCAAACCAAATACCCTCCCCACCCCTAAAGAGGCAAAGCAGTAGGGTTACTATATCAAATTTGCTTAAGCTTTTAGTAAATCTATGGAGGTCAGTGACACTGAGACTGTCATTAGAAAAATCAGTTGCTGTGGAAGAACCTGCTACCCAACAGAGACATCTCTTCCATCAGAGACAGGCAAGCAGCCCCTAGACTCATACCTGAACTCTGAACGTGAACTTGGATCCCTTTCAGTTTAAATGCAGCTATATTTTGTTATACAACCATACGTACTTAAAACAGCTAATTAATTTATGTTACAAAATAACAGACTGAAGTTTTCCTGTATCAAGAGACATACTCAAGATGTAGAAGTATTTACTTATGAAAGTTATGAGCAGATATACTAAAATTTGAAATGATGTCTCATTGTACCTGCTTGTGAACCTTTGTAAGCTGTTCAAGATTATTCTCAAGGAAGGAAATCTTCTGTTTCTGTGCAGCACTGCCTCCTGTATCATCTGAGTCGATCTCAGCACTCTGCAGTAACAAAGGCATGGGGAGGGAGACAGAAGGCTGAGTAAAAATCTGAACTTGCATATTAAGATCAATCCAGAAAAATTAAACCAAATAAACATCAGTTCCTAATTTAGTTCTAAACAAATTCAAGCAGTATTCTCAGAAACAACAAATTTAACTACAGCACCACATTACCTTTTTCACTCTAGTAGCCAGATCTTGAACAAACAGCTTCCGAAGATTGTGAAGAGTCTGAAGTTCTTTTGCCTACAGTTAAGGACAAGAAATTAACAAAACAACCCAAACAAACTCTGAAAGAAAAAAAAAAAAAAAGAGACGAATATTGACATTTGCTTTGGAATACATTCTATCTTACCACAGTCTCTTCCAAACCCTTTAAATCTTGCCTTGCTTGTTCCCGTCTGTCCTGCATAACCCTAAAAGAGAATAAATTATTCCTGAAATATCCTAGAAAAATTAGAATTTTTGTTTTAGAGGACTAGAATAAACACTGTATGGCACAAATGAAAAAAGTCTTTTGGTTGAAGATGTAACCAACAGGTGTCACTCAAATCTGTATGGCATGGGGGTGGTGGGATTGGGGAAGTTGCAAAAGGAAAAGAGGGACGTATTTTTAATATTGAATACAAACCAGTACATTCAGATGCATAAATTATAAAAGTTTCTAGAATAGTAAAAGGCAAGACTCTCAGAGTCAGCTTCAGAATGAATATTTGGGGAGATCTTATCCTACAAATGTTCTTAGCTCTGATGAGCCGACATGATAAGTATCATGTGCCAGATTAAAATTTTTCTCTTTATTTTCTTTAACATCTCACCCTCAACACGTTAGCAAAACCAGCATCATAAACAACAGTGTCAGTGTACAGGAATATAATCTGATGATTATCAGAGTACAGAGCCGCTGTCTTGCCAGTTAATATGAAAGCATTTTCTGCACAGGAAATGTTCTTTCTCAGAACTGTAAGTCAACGCAGTTATCAAGCTGACAGAATACAGAAAGGGAATGTGGACTGAGATTAGAATAGAAATCTCAATAGAAATGACGTGAGATTAGAATAGAAAGACCAAGGACTGCATGAAAACGAAGTGTTCCTGTTAAGCAGCTAAAAAAGCCTCTTTTCCTCTTGAAATTTCTCCTCACTCAGTTTCACTACTAGTTCACAGTTAAATGAGCAAACATTTGATCTAATAAAATATTCTAAGTAATGCCACTATCCTATCCATTTTCCAGATGTCTCTGGATAAGTAGTTCCAGGCATCTTATACAACTTCAAATCGAAAAAAATTGAAGTGAATAATCTGCATTGTCCCTGGTCTGTCATTTGCCATGTACATTTATGATATTCAGTAGAAAATAACTGGATTCAAAAAGGCTGAGGGAAGACACAGAATGCAAAACTAATTTTTAAAACTTCTTTGCAAATCTTTTGAAGAGGAATGTTCCTATACAGCAAGTGCTTTAAAGTGGTCAATGCTAGATGTAGCTGAGCCAGCAAACTGAAATAGAAAGCAATAATGTGATATGGATAGCAAATCTTACAAATAAGAAAACCTACTGTAGTTAATATAAGTTTTGTAATCATTGTGGCATATAAATAAATCAGAGACCAGAGTACTGTTAAAATTTTAGTCAGTTAAACAGGATAAACAAAAAAACCCCAAAAACAAAAAAACCCAAAAAACCAAAACAAAAACAAAAGGCAAGTGTTGCTTCTTGGTTACCAGCACAAATCAGTCAGGTCCCTCTGATTACTTCAAATTCCATGATAAAAACCCCTGAAAACCACAGTGTCTGTTTTAAACATAGCAAAAAGCACTTTTCAAAAAGTACTCTTAAGTATAATGTATTTTTAGCTTCTGTAAACATAAATTTGTATGTGCCAGGAAGGGGTTACAACTGATACACTTAGAAAGATTTCCAGGAGATTAAGGTCAGATTTCTAGAAGCTGAGAATTGTTTCCAAGCTTGACTTGGATACTTATCTACAAGCAGAATGTAATTCCATTTTTACACTAACTTTTGAGTCTCTAATTCACTAGTATATTGTATTTAGTGAATCAATGAAGCATGCAACTGCTTAATTTGAAGAATAAACCAACTAGAGCCACCTAACAAGTTAAATCACGTAAGAACCATAAAATGAATAAGGGAACGCAAGAACCAGAAAGAGAGTAAGGGGAATTGTTAGAAGACTCTTTCAGTCTTACAGATTGCAATACTTAGCTGCAAATGGAAAAGTTAATTACTCCAATCCATAGCAGAAAAAAAACAAACAAACAAAACAGTTGTGGCCTTCATAACTTTCATAATTTTGCTTCCTATTTTAAGTATTCATACAGTGGAAAGGTTTTAAAAATGGTTCAAGAAAGTCTCTAACAAGCATATTATAAAGTGAGAAGCACTGCATCACATTAGGTCATGAATTTATAGATAAAGTGTCCCCACACACATTTGTTTTATGCTTCATTATCACTTACGTAAGTTCATGAAGTTTTCTGCTTTTTTCCTGATCAGTCGCTTTCAGCTTCTCATGCTCGACTCTCAGACGTTCCTGTTCAAGCATCATCTTCTGGTTTTGGCTAAACACAGAAAGTAAATATTTTATCAGCTGAAACTCTCAGCACATTCAGTAACAAAATGGAAGGCAGAAAGAGTTCCGGAGGAAATTCTCACCACTTCCTTCCACTGTACTGTTCTTCTGTACTTGCACAGTCCAGAGACATTTGGCACCACTAAAATAATTACAATTACTTACTCTTGAAGCTCAGTGATGAGCTTCTCCTTTGCATCAACTTCATCTCTCAGGCTACTGATCTGTTTCTGATGCGTCTCACGATGGCTTTGAATTTGCTGCTCCACAGCTTGCTATCAGAAAAAAACAGAACATATTAAATGATCTGAGTTACCACCAGACTTCACTCTGTAGGCATTTGGTTGTTGAAGTTTTCTTTTTTAAACAATTAAATTGACTTACCTTGACTTCATTTGCAGTTTGAACCTTATTTAAGTGCTCTTTCTCCATTTCATGGACCTTTTCTAATAGGGATAGAGAAGAAAAAACACATTTCAGCCAGGTTATCTAGGTAATCACATGAACGATGGCACTAATTTCCCCTTCCCATGCCAACACCTTACAATTTGGAAAAAGTCCCCTTCCCACCATTAAAATTAAATTAGTAACATCTTTAAGCCTATCAATAAGTTCTTTCAAACAACAAACAGGTTTTACCATGGATTAATTCTACATGTTCAGCAGCAAAAAGTCTTTCTATAGCTCTACCTTTCAACCTAAACAGAACAGAGCAATTCCCTATTTATCACTATATTCTTAAAACAGCGGTCGTGGGTGGGGTGTAGGGAGACAAGTCCTACCCTGTGCTCGGAGTTGAACTAATTCTTCATTAAGGGAATCCACAGATTCTTCCAGCTGCCTCTTTTTCTGTTCCACATTCTGAAGATATTCAGTCAGTGACTTGATCTTGGCTTCATGCTTGTGAAATGAAAAGATTCATTTACTTTGGAACTAGGTACCATGGAATTACATCTGCATAAACAGTTCATAGTTATTTTTTACACAAGAAAGTAACCTCATCTCAAAACAAAAATGGTGCCAACTAGATTCTTAGAAGAATATGACTACTCAAGTAGATCTGTAATGTAGCCTATAAGACAAAGTCTTTATTCTGGATTGGAATGAAATACATTTTTGGCTGGGAGAAAAGATGTTTTGAAAGTTAAATACTAACAGGGGAAGAGAGGCTGTATTTAGTAGACTGCCCTGAAATGTGCATCTCCTGATTTTAAAAAATATTATTATCTGTATGAAAAACAAAATACAGAAACATTATACTGCCTATCTAGATTACAGTTTTCAGAAGTACTAGAAGTCATATTACTTATCTTTTCTAACAATCACATTAAAATGGTCTTTCTCACATTAGAAATAAGTTTAATCTGCTATGCAAACCTGGAATTTTACTGTATTACCTCTCCTACTTCCAAGGGGTCATTAGCAGGCAGAGTGCCCACTAGCCACTGCTTCTGTAAGACTTGTATTTGTAAAGAATCCTGTGATGCAGAACACACAAACTCCAGTATTTAATACAAGTGCTACAAAAGCATTAGCAGGCTACAGATACATTGGAGAAATTCTGACATCCTGCCACACTGAATTACTTAGAAGCATCCAATCTGATGAGAGTACTAAGGAAACAGCTGAGTCTTATGGCTGTTCACTCAGTGTGCTTTGTTAGGTGCCAAAAAAAACTCTGCAATTTTTCCCCCCCAATAGGTTAATGAATTTAATTTATAAAGAACACTGTAGAGAAATATCTACCTGTGAGATCCGGAGCTGACAGGCAGCCAACTCCTTTTCATTTTCTTCCATTTTCTTATTGCTTTCAGCTTGTGTGCCTTCTAACTGTTTGCAACGTTTCACCATTGTTTTTACTTCTGATTTCATTTTGCTAATGTACAGTCTTGCAACTGTGAATTCTTCATCTATCATGCCAGTTCCCTCAGGCTGCTGAAAAGGGTGGAATAGCACATTTAGAAAGGTCAGATAACAAAAGTGAACTAACAGGGCACTGGAGCATCTTAATGCTCAAGACATCCCCAGCCTCAACTGATAACCACAGAACTTAAAAAAAAAACAATAAAACCTTACATTTTGGTATTTAAGTCTTCTGATTATTTAGAAGTTTGCACAAAGACAATGAATTGCTTCAAGAAGGAAATACAATTCACTATTGATTTCTAACACTGCTTACATTCTTGCCCTACAGCCATCTTCTAGACTTATCTTTTATTCCATGTCATCATCCTGTTTTTGACACAAGTATCATCCCAATCATCACTGTAGGTCAATATTAGATTTCGAAGACAATGCTGTTGATTAAGACCACTTCATACAGCAGTTTGATAACATGAATGAGAACACTGCTTCAGAAAAAAACATGCCTGTTCTTCCTTGTCTATGCATAATCAGATTCTGTCTGGGACCTGAATAAGTCACAATATAAGCAATAGAGAAGCTTATGTCCAAATTATTAATATACATGAAGCTTCCTATGGTGGTAGTTTTTATCATACTAAGAAAATGCCCCCACCTAACCACAATGTATGTGTTTAATACACGACACTGAAGACAGCAGTGATTAACTCTTACCTTGACATCATTATTTCCTACTGCAATTCCAATCTCTGCAAGATCTTTTAGTAAGGAGGCCATCATTTCTGTTGCTCGTTTCTTCTGATGGTTGGTCATTTCTTTAAGTTTCTGAAGCTCTGCATCTATACTGGCTAAAGTGACCTATAGTAAAAGAAGTTACCCTTGATTAAACAAAACACACTCTTGTTCTTGGAACTCCTTTCATACTATTTACAGAGCACCAGCATTTCTTCTGAAAGAACTAAAAAGTACTGCAGACAGCGACCTTCAACTCACAAAATACAATCTTAAAACTCTGCAGCAAAATTAGTGTTAACATTGTTAAATAGCACTTAGAGTTATATGCAATTAAATATTGCAGGGAATCACATTTATAGAAAAAGGGTAAATAGACAGCAAGTCCAACACTTTTCACCATATTTTGGTAAATTAAAACAACTTCAGCTTTATCTGCAGAGCTTTTAACTCTTCCCCATTTGCAAATCAAAAAATGAGAGTACTCTCCCAGTACTGACATTTCATAAGCACCACACTTATTCTTGAACACTTTTTCAGTTGTTTTGAGCTGCTGTGGTTGTAGTGGCTGCAGCTTAGCAGATTGCATGCTAAAGAGTCTGCTATTTGTTGTCCAGTTTTAAAAAAACACCAGAAGTTTTATAGCAGGAAAATTTCAGACAGAGATGCCAAAGGATGGTTACTTCACGGGTTAGCAGTGCCAGATTGGGATGTCTTAATTTTATGACACCTCTGAACAGTTGCTTTCTTGCAGATTGAGTTATTCATGACACTCAATGGATGTTATAATATCTAGAATCACTGCCTATAATTAGAAACTATATCAGTAAAGCAAACTAAAAAAAAAACCAGCAAAAAACAAACCATACACTTCAGAACCATACACACACACAGCAAGCCTACTCCAACTGCTTTAAATGCTGCTCAAAGACCATAGATTCTCTGACTTCTGGCCAACCTTCAAGTGATGTAAGTTACTAATAAAGATTACTCAGCTCAGAATACTCAGAAGTTTAAAGAGAAGTTTCATGATCTTGTGAACTTCAATTACATCACTAGCATTCTACCAAGTCAAATCTTACTAACTGAAAATTGAAAGCCATAGTCACTAGAAGACCCAGACCCTCTTATTATCATCTTCAAGAACAGAGAGGAGTGAGACTTGTGCCATTAATATTGTCTGCAATGCCAGCAAACATGCTGATCCTTTACAGTACTTAGAATTTTAGGACAGTAGGTAGAGTATTAACTGCTTAAAACTGATTGAGGTCTGACAAATAACTGGCTACCAAAACTGTCAGTTCAGAAACTTTGCAGGTATGTAAGGAGGTGCTCAGGAGTTTATGAGATTGATGCTGCATCTGTATTTTAACCAGGGTTATCTTGTTGAAAACGTCCTCAGCTACTCCTTTCAGAAAATAACCCAAACTGCTTATTTTTTAAGTCATCAAGCTAAGTCATCTCACATTCCATACACACAGCAGGCAAATACATATTCCTTTCAAGAAAAACTGTAGCATGCTCACTGCAGCTTCAGGATTGGAAGAAGTAGATTCTTAAGTCAGGATTTCCCCAACTGCACCAGAAGGACAAATAAAACCAGCATGTAATGAAAGTGTTAGGTTTTGACACCTATGATATTTCTGAACACTCCTCAGGTAGTAAAATGCCACAGGCACTAAAAAGACAAGCACTATCAAGGTCAATAATCACCCTAAGTTTTTTCTTAAGCTTAGAGGTTTTAGATAATTGTTCCCTGCAAAAACAAAGTAAGTTTTAGACTTAGGATCTCATTTTCCCTTGTGAAATACTTTAAATGACTAAGAAATACAGGTAAGGCAAGCTAAGTCACACTGAATTTCTTATCCTAATTTCATACCGATTTTTGATTGAGTTCATCACTAAGCAGTTCATATTCCTTTGCCTTATCTTCTACTTCCTGAGATTTCTGATCATAGTTGACAGCTAATTCTTCAAGGGCTTGTAACACCTCTTTCACTTCCTCTTTAGAAGCATCATTTTCAGCCTGAAGGCGATTCAACTCTGCTTGCAGGTTGTCTTGGTCCCGTCTGGTTGATGCCAGAAGCTGCAATAATGATAGAGAATTAAAAAAAACACAACAACAAATACTCATGAAGAAAATTCCACACATATCTTGAATTTTATTAAGGCTTTTAGCTACTAAAATAGCTTATATCTACATTCTTAGTGACTAGCTTCATGTAATAAAGATACCAAGAACAAAATATAACGAACAACTAAATTTACCATCTACATCCACAGTTCTTTTAAGTTTTTAAATATCTTAAAAATGGAAGCGATTACAAATGAAGACATATAGGAATAGCAACTAGAAATGTACACGGAATATTTCAAGTGCTCAAAAAAGCCACTGAACACTACTCATGAGTATGAAATTGTCAATAGTCTAGGGACTAAACTTCTAGAATTTTAACACTGTTAGTTGCTGACAAGTAACTAGATAAACGGTACAATTGCTAAAAGAGCATTTTAAATAAGATTCAACAGTAGCTCCAACCTTCCTAGTCCTTGGCTCATTTCCTTCTGAATACATGCATGAGGATTACAATTTTCTAACTTTTGTGCTATAGAGAAATAATTTTTCTAATATTTTGGCTAAATGAAATTTTCATTACTAATAGAAATTTCCCCCCATTAGTTTATATCCCTGGCAAAATGTGCACACAAATAATTTGAATATTCTAGCAAGTATGGTCTGAATGAACACACAGATACTTCCTTTTTCATTGTGGGCCAATAGATTTCCCTTCTCCCCCTTCTCTCTCTGTACAGCAACCGACCAGAAGTAAACTTTAAAACAGATTTCTTATACTAAATCAAGTTACCTTCAGTTTTGACAACCTGCTAACTTTGCATAGGGAAGACAATTACGGCTGTCTTTGCATAAAATACCTCGATTCTTTCAATCTTCATGGATACTTAAGATCCAAGTAAACTGGTTTAAGTTTGGGCATCACACAGTGTAGATGGGAGGAATGAACAGGCAGAGCATTTAGATAAGGCATAGAAGAGAACTATTATGCAGTAGTAAGCTGTCATTCTACTCCCTGGTCATAAACTGTGACCTATTCCAAATACCACCAATTTCTTTAAAGGAAAGACAAGCAAAGATAAAATATAGATGCAAGAGCAAAACTCACCTCTTCTTGATCCAACATCTGTGTCTTCAGTTTTTCTACTAGTTGACTCTGCTGATTAATTTCTTCATCCTGCAGTTGAAATAAGACCGTTTTCATTAAACTGACAAATACCACTCAGAAAAAATGATCTACGAGACAGCAGACACTAGCTTAGGTATCTAACTTTTAGGCATCTAAAAGTTAGGTATCTAACTTTTCCCTATTCCGAGATAATTATGCAACAAAGTGATAAAAGTAGAAAAAAAAATTCTTTTCACTGATTGATTCATTAGATTCTTAACCTGCCACGTATGTGTAACACACCATGCTTCCGAGACAAAAGTCCCATACCTGTGCTTTTGCAGGTCTTCTTGAAGTTGTTCTAACTTCCAAGAAACAATTAATATTTAATGAAACTTTTTCTATTCCAATACAGTACTATTGCTTAAATTTGAGATTATGCTCAAATAAAACATCCAAAACATGGAAAGAAAAAAGTTTTGTCTTCAAATTACTCATTTTCCAACGAACAAATGATACCTCCTTAGCACCAGATAAGGCAACTTTGATTTCTCTTAATCAGAATTAAGAGGAAGCACCCTCAGTAAATACTTAAACAAGTTGACCTAACAAATGAATACTGGCAAATTAAATACAGAATCACAAAATATCCTGCATTGGAAGTGACCCACCAGGATCATTAAGTCCAACTCTCAGCCCTGTCCAGGACACCCACAGAGTCACATACTGTGCCCAAGAGCATTGTCCAAAGGCTTCTTGAACTCTGTCAGGTTTGGTGCTGTGACCACTTCCCTGGAAAACTTGTTACAGGGCCCAACCTCCCTCTGGATGAAGAACCTTTTCTAATATCCAACCTAAACTTCCCCTGATACAACTTCAGGCCATTCCTTCTGGTCACAAGATTGAAGAGATTTTTACCTGCCCCTTTCTCAGGCTTCTCCTCCTGAGAATGCTGAAGACGTATTACACAATGATATAGGTCAAGACATTTTCAAGAGATCTTACATCAAGCAAGAACGGCATACCTTGTCATCCAGCTGTTTGTAAAGTTTGGCAATTTCTTCCTCACATTTCCTTCTCTCAGCATCAGTGAAATTGCCAGTTACTCCAATTGTGGTAGCTGGTTTATCATTAATAACAGTAATATCCTTGTCCACTGCAAAAGCTTCTAAGTTGGCCTTCTCCTTGTCAAACTGTTCATCAACTGGTACAGTCTCCCCTTAAAAATACACTTAATTTTAGTACAGTTAGCCATGACATATTTCCCTACAAAATTACCCTTGAGAAGTATTACATATTTCCTAATAACAATATTGCACAGTTAATAAGCAACTGAGTTCAGTTAATTACTTGGCAAAAAAAAAATGACCACTAGATCATCCAAACTATTTCCTGCTTACCACAAAATATTGTATTTCACCCAGTTACTCTGCTATGAGCTTCAAATTATACATCAAACCGTATCTTCTAGGAAGTTACCTAACTTTCCCAGAAGACAGAAAATTCTCTCTTTCCCTTGGCACTCTTTTGCTAGGTGGTTATATTTACTTTTACATTGCTTTGCTTCTAATTTAAAATATTTTCAGTTACACTTTTATCCTTTTTTGTTCATAATGCTTTTTCTGATGAGAACACTAACTTCAGAGAAGAAAACACCACATGCCAAGGCACTTCTCTGGTAAATTAAACTAAATTCCTTAGTGCTTTATTCAAAACATTTTATGCAGTCCTTGGAAGGTACAGGCTCTTTCCAACACTCTAGTATCTCATCTTAAGTATAGTTCTTTCAGAATATTGACATTTCAGGTGTGGCCTCATACCAGCTCTGAAACAATAAAAAAACTCAAAAAAACCAAAAAAATCCACATCCTAACAAACCTATTTCAGCAAAGCCATTTTCTTGAGATTAACACCAGGATGTGGTGCAGCTCTCCACAAGATTGCAAAATCATCTTTTACAGCTGCCAAACTCCAGAATATATCTGTATGACCTATGTTCTCTTTTCTTGAATGTATGGCTTCACCATTAACTTGCATTTTGCCAGCATTTTGAACTGATAAGAAGTTAATCATTCAGGAAGAATTAACAGGCACACATTTGGTACTGTCAGCAACTTCGGGGTTTGGGTGGGTTTTCTGCCTATTCACATTTGAGTTTTAAATGGGGCAAGATCTTGTGATATTGTTTTGAATCAGAAAACTGAAGCAGAGGAAGCATTTTACTCAGTTTCTGCACTTGAAAATAATCAGTTTTTTATGCCCCAAAATAAAATTTTTACAATGTATGTAACTCCAGTCCTGCTAGAAAACTAAGTGATGAACAATCTAACATGAATACACCTTCAGACATTTTTGCTGTTACACGATTATGAGAAGTTATTTCAGTTGCAATGAAGTGAAAAATATCATGTTCCAAAGTTGACTTAATACTATAGCTTTAATATCCTTATTACTGCCTTCCATAGTGTTCTTAGCTATTTCTGATAGCCTGAAGACTAATTCAGTGTCTGTTGTCTTGCCTAAAGTTTGCAGAATAATAACATTACTGCTTCTCACCATTCCTCCATCTGTTGAGCTCGTTTTCCAGCCACTGTATGGTGTTACGCAGAGTCTTGTTTTTCTCTTTTTCCTTCTCATACTTTTTCTTCCACTGTTCTGCAGTGAGCTCCACGTTGACACAGACGGTGTTCTTAATGGTCTTTGCTCTACACAGAAAAAGCAAAAAGCTCTGAAACTTCATTTTCAAAGAAAGGAATTAAAGGTTACTAAATAATATGTTCACATATCACTGGTGAAAGCATAAACATTCCCATCTCTTACAAAACCTTATTTGTATTCCCTGTCAAGTTACTATTCTTTAATTTGGATTGAAACAACTGTCAATGGACAGAGCAATACAACTTTGGAAAGCTGAGAAATCTCAAGCTGAGTTGGAAAAATTCACCTGCATACCTTCACCTGAAAGAACTGAGGTCAGGACAGCTGTGCACAGTTTTGAACCAAGGATGGTATTCCACATCCAGCAAACACTGTCCAATGGAGAGACTAACACTTTTAGGATGCAAACCATCTGGCTTTTCTAAAAAACAGCTCATTTCAAACAAAAAGTCCAGTTACTAGAGCTCCACTAGCCAAATGGTGGTAAAAGCTATTTAGATAACTGCAGAATGTTGAGCCTCTATGTTCAGGTGAATTCCATTAAATTGGGCTTGGGTTGGAGACAAAACTACAGGCACTGATAACATATTCAAGAAGTAATGTATGGTCTTCACTATAGTGCCATACCTCACTTATCTCAGTAGTTTCCTGTTTGGTCTTCTAATACTGAATATCCCACTCCAAAAATCTGAACAGCAAAAAAGCTTAATGGCAGTTAAACATCTCCCTTGCTCTGCATTGACTCCTATAAGTACCTTTCTGCAAAATCCTAGGGAGACATTACCACTAAAAGAGACATGATTTTCTACTATATTATATGACTATTACATAGGCTTCAGTTACTACAGTGGAGGGCTTCAGCATAAATTTGACATCCCTAGAAAGTTGAATTAACATACTGGACTAACTGCAGTGGCTGAGACAGAAGTGCACTCTGTTAACTCCTGAAGACATCAAGAGCACAAGGCAGTGAAACTATACAGCTGCAGCTGGAAGAAACTTCTTAGTAGCTTATTCACTAAATAATAAAAGACCTCTTACCTTCTAAAAGGAAACCAAAAACCTCCACTGTTGCTGAATGCAGTCATTACTCCACACTCACTAACTACTCATATTCTACCAGATTTCTAATCTGGTTAACTTTCCATAATAGAAAACTTCTCAGAGAAGACCAGTAGGAAACTATCTTGTTGAACTGAAGTGAAAGAGGTACACTACCATCAAAGACCAGATGGACTAGCAAAACATTGACTGTTTTTTTAATGTGCCCCACTAAATGATGTGATTCAATCTAGTGGTCAGGAACTGGAGTATAACAAAGCAGCAACAATAACAGAATGGTAAAGAAGAGCTATCTAACAAAATACCAAACTGGAAATGAGTAAGTATAAATTCAGTTACAAATGACACAAGAATTTACAAGTATCATTTCAAAGGTTACTGGACTGTTAGATACAGACCAGAGGACAGGCTCTACTGGCAAATAAAGGATTCAACTTAGCAGGGGAGAGGTCCTTCCTACCGTCTTCCACTTTAGGGAGGGCAGGGGACAGGGAAGTACTCACAGCCCTCCAAAATTATACATTAAATCACGTTTTGAACCAAATTATATGCTTCTCCTGAAAATAGTCTTCAGGATCCTGGCTGGTTTAAGGATTTTTATATTTTATGAGACAAGATAGATCACAACACTTAGCCATATATTCACTGAAGAATTACAGAAAGAAAATAAATATTGTCATTAATTTGGTTCAGGAATCTTAATAGAGCAATTTACCTACTTCTCATTCTACATTTATTCCTATTAAGTCATCTACTCACCTTTGGCCGAACAGAAGAGTAGATTTAGTTTCAGATTCATTGTAAGAAGATGGAGAACAACAAATAACAATAGTGGTTCTGCAATTACCCCCTAGTGAATCTTGAAGGATTCTGGTCATTTTGCTATCACGATATGGAACATATGTCTACCAAGAAAACGGTTAAATGATCAGTCACAGGTTTTCAGACACATTAAATTTGCTGAAATATGAACTACACTTTTGCTAGGTATGACCTTACTAGAAAGATATTAAATTCTACTTTAATTTATTAATCATAAAACTGAAGATGAATGGGATGACAAAATTGTGTTTCTATGTTTGGTAACCTTTAGAGCACAAGGAAACTTTCAGTATGATGCTTGAGTCACTCAGCATTAAATGTAACTTATTAATCTTTACTGTACAACACAGTATAAGAATAATGGCTACTGCATAACACATTCAGAGATGCAAACTTCTAACCTTTAAGTATAAAAAGACTAAAGAGAACACTTACACTGCTTTCAGCCAGTGCTGAGATGACATTTCCAAGAGCAGACAAAGACTTGTTGATGTTCTTGGCCTCATCCAACACAGCACCTTCTGCTCCAGTTTTACTAACCTATACAAGATTTCAGGACATTATTAAATGCATCTTCAAAAAATACCTTCAATATTTAAGAGAAACTTATGTGATTTCCCCACTTATAAGTCAGTCTCCCTAACTTTATGAGGTACACATAAGTAAACTCTTAGACTCTTTCCCCAATACATTATCAATTTCTCATTCAAAACTCAGTATCTGAAGATATTTATCATGTTTTTAACCAAAATGAATATTCTCCCTGCAAAGTACACCTTTTTGTAGCAGATAAACATATAGCTAAAAACATATATATAACATATATATAGTTAACTGTCAAATTAACAATTTCAATAGTTTTTTGAAGTCTGTAAAAAACAGACTGAATTAAAAAGAGACTGAGTAAATAAGCATTATGAATAGTTTGTCCAGAGATCATCCTTAAAACCAAACTACCTTTAAAAATCCTAACAAAACAAATCATAAAACCCAAACCACATACCACTACTACACCCAGAAAATACAGCAGAAAATCTTCACAAGCAGAAATCTTTGAGAACAGATTTTAGAGGCTGAATCTGACCTACGTGAGTGCTCTAGGAACCTAAGGAGGTATCAGCAAAAATGTGAAAAAATCTGACCCGATGCCATGCTATTTACCTTACCTCTTTTGCTGCAAGGTTTGAATTTGACTTACAGTTCTACAACCCTCCCTTTACTATTTCCACCGAGCTGTGTTTAAACCGACACAAGGCATTAGAAAACTCCATGTATTTCAACCGGACTGGGGAAATGCACCAAAGTAAAGTTTGAAACAAACACTGAAAGGAACTACAGAGACCTGAAACCCAGCCCTTTTCTTTAAAAGAAAAAAATACTCTGACTAAAGAAACACATTTCAGAATAAACATAGGATCAAAGACAACAATAAGGTCATAGAACAATGATGTAAGGAAAAACAACAACAAGCAGAAATGACTGAAAAAACTGGAGGCAAAGACAGGGATAAACCCCGAAGCAAAGATGAAAAGAATGTCAGAAATCCAGCTCTGAGAAGACTAATTACAGTATGTATTTCCTCCCCTGCTTTAAGCTACTGATACAAGAAAGCAAGCTGTCAACCACTGTTAATCAGAATTTCAAATTAAGAAACTTGGTATCACTACATAAAACCCAGATATTCTGCAATCATAAAACTTTATTCCTGTACCTGGCTAACCCACACACCTGTAATGCTTTTTTTTTTTTGCACTCTCAGATACTGAAACTGAACTTTACCCTCTTTCCCCACCCCAGCCCAGATTTACAAACCCCCACTTGCAGAAATGCAGACCAGCTTCAAGTGGTAGTATCTAACAGCCAAGTCAGCCTAGTATTCAGAAACCATGTTTCAAAGTCAAAATTAACACATCTCAAGTGACAAGTGAACCATCAGTATTACACTAATGAAAAATACTTGATGGTAAAGAAAAAACAGTTTCAGAGCAGAAAAAGAAACTTATAATTACCTTCTCACTACCTGCCAAGTCCACAAGGTAAAGTTTTCCACTTAGTTTCTGTTCTGTTTGAGTATTCTCTTGTTTTACATTAATAAGAAAAATACTATGACTTCTGGAGCTGTGTTCATTCATATCTGTAATTCAAAATAAACACGTTGTGAAAAAGATTTGTACAACCAATCTCACTTAAAACAACAGCTTCCCAGAATGCAGTGAGAGTTCCAAAGCTAATGAAGCTGTATAGTGTAATTTCTCAATGACAGCAGTCCTAGAGGCTGCAAAAAGCAATGGTATCATCTAACTGGACAAGACAGATCCAGTTTTCCCTTGGGCTCCTATTAATATCACAAGTTCACTCATCAGGTTTACTAGCTTGTCAACCATGGATTTCACACATTAATTTACTTTATTAGAACAGAAAGCATATTTAGGTCTTGATAGGAGAGACTTTTGTAGACTTCCAGTGTACCCCATTTTATCCTCCTGTGGAAGTTTTAACTGGCCACAGCCACACAATCCCTGTCTTGTACTGCCCCCTCTGAAATATTAAGAGAGAATAAGACTTGTTGAATTTAAAGTATTATTTTAATCCAATAAAAAAATTTAAGCAGACTGCAATCTGAATGAGAACATCTGCCCATTTCAACTAAAAATCTCTCACAGTTCTGAAAGTGTCAGCTTACTGATGTTAAAGAAGCAAAGAACACAAAATACTATTCTATCCAAATTTTATTAATGCAGTCCCCACTTAAACCTTCTTACTTAGGAGCAACAAAGCAAAACTGCAAGACTGAAACATTCCTTAAAAGGAACATAATATTTTTATTTTTGATCCTTAACTGAAGAAATGAGAAGAAAACACTTATATTTTCTTAATGACTGCATAATCTCTCTTCCTGAATAAAGAACCAAACACAGGAAGATTGTGAAACATCCTCAAATTGGGTCTGAGACTTCTGACAGTCACCTCAGTTGCTAAGAGCTCAAGTGTTACTTTGCATGCACCTTCATCTTCCCCCGTCTTCTCTAACCTCTCTGCCATTTCCAAATCCTGCTTTTTTTGTGGGAATTTGGAGACCTATGACACGGCTCCTTGCAACTCAGTTGCATGTTACAGGCCAAAAATCCTGCAATTTTGGGATGCTGCTTAAATCTGCAGCAGGTCTGAATTCTGATCGGCTGCTCTTAGAATATGCAACAGAATGATCAAACTGTGGATGAGCCCCACTTACAGATTTCCAGGTTAATTGAAACAAGTTCCACAAACTGGGATTTTGCACTATTCCTAAAGCAGAATGACACCTTTTCCTCCCTGTGAGGATGCATAGTTCCTCACTGATTACTTACTTTCTCCTTTCAATCCCAGTCTAAGCAACATGATCCAACCAGAAATGAATTTAAATACTTGTTTCTGAAAGACATACTGAAACTGCTTATGCCAAACCCTTTCAAAAACATAATGATTTAGCTCACTATCTGTGCCTCCCCTACTTTAAGGTATACCAGAAGCAAATAGATAAATCACTAAAAGGAAACAGAAGATGATACTTACTTGTAACTGCTACATGTCGATTTGATTTTCCTTCATCTATAGTATCCATAACTTCTTCTGGACTACATACAAAACGCTCTGTGCAACCCTTTAGAAAAAAAAAAGGGAGGGATGTGAAAAACAACATCACATCAACAAGGCACAAGTAAATGGTGCACACTAGAGGAGTGCAAGATGAAAATACATCAGTCTGATACTCACCTTTACATAGGGAACTCTATTTTTGTCCTCATGGACAGAAAGGTTGGTCTTTGAAACTGGAAGAGAAAATATTCCAAAAATAAGGCAAAAGTGAATGAAAGCACTGCATACAACGCATGCCCAAGTCAAAAATGCTACCTCTCAGCAACACTTGACAAAAACTTAACATATAAGAAAGCGCCACCACTGCAGCTCTAGTAATATCATAAAATGAGCTCCATGTTTTCCCATTATGATGTACCTTTATAAAGGTTATTAGCCTAATGAATACCTAAGTAACATAAGGGGTTTTTAATATGTCCCTCCAGAATGATTTATATGTTGAGTATAAATAAGTCTTACCATCCAAAAGGTCCCTTATTTTATCCAAGTATATTTCAAAATATGACACCTAGAAATAAGAAAAGGGATACATCAGAAGGCAAAAATGCTTTGCTTCTTGATCATAAGGATTCAGCATGATTACTATGACCTCCCACATAACACTACATCCAGCCCAACTTCTTAAGGCTGAACTAAAATACACAGCTAAGAAGAAACTGTTTTGATCAGAAGTTTCAATCATTATCAGCACTGCCACAGGTTATCAGCATAATTTACATCAATGTTCAATGAACAAAATTAAAGTGTTAACATAATTCTTCTTTAGGAAAAATTCAGTTACTTCAGTAAGAACTCAGGTTATCAGGTTTCCAAGCTACATGCATTTGAAACAGATACAGAGTATCTATTTACCCACAGACTACTTTTGAGTTTTAATACAGATTAAAGTAAAAAATGAAGAAAAGTCTACCTTAATATGAAACTCAAGATTCTCATCCATGGAGTAAATATAATTAAAAATATCTTGCACTATTCTTGGAATAATGCCCATTCCATCTGGGTCATGAAGCTTCCCCTGAACAGAAAAAGATATAACAAAAAAATTAATACTCAATCCAGCATTACAAAGAGTATTCAAACACAAAACATCTGGTTCAGGTTAACCAGACAACATGCTGACAGGTATGTTACTTACTTTATGAAGTAAAGTGAACCAACCCATTTAGCCTCAGAATGCCCCAAAAAGTGAAAAGAACAGCCTCAGAACTCTCCCAAACTACTACAAATGAAAATATGCTGTTGATATTATTCTTATGTTTCTCATCCTGCTATTGAGGGTGAAAAAACCCCACACTAATTGCCAGTCTCAGTCCTAAAACAAATAACAGGGTATCAAAACATTCCAAGAAAACAAGCAGACATCTTATTTCTACACAGCAAAGAGTATTGTGATGAGATTATTTTAACGTTTCTTACTTCCATAGTGTGTGTCTTTCCAGATGATGTTTGCCCATAAGCAAATATCGTACCATTGTATCCCTCAAGTACATCTAAAGGGAAAGAGTATTTTCATTAGCGTTCATTTCCTTCTTCTAAAGAAAAGTCAAATTAAATAGAATGGAAGCAGAAAGGTCCTAAAACGTCCAGGAAGCTAAATCACTCAATGTTTGGGAACCTGGTGCTAGAGTTAGGGGGAGGGAGGGTTTCCTCCCTACATCTTTTAATGCATTTTGCCACCACTGCGTCTTAGAAGTTGGCTGATTAGAAGCAACTGTTTCTTCAACCAGAAAAATGAGGACTTCACAGGAACAAAAAGGAAATCGATAAAGTTGCCAGGCTGAACAGATGGTCTTTGATATCTCAGAAGAAATCAAACATGAGAACACCATCATATTTTCTACCTTCAGGAAAGTTTAACTGTCCAATTATGACGAGAGTGGGCAATGCCCTAAGTGTCAAGCATCTTACTCTTAGGCCATAAGCTTCTATGTCAAATTATGAATGAACCAAAGAAAGTTTTAGATTGAGGAGTGAGGGGCTGGTGGGTTGGCTTGTTAAATTTAAGTTACTGTAGAATCACATCCCGCAAGCAAACTTTTATTTTCCAAAAACAAGCATGAGGAGATACTCCAAATGAGGTGGTCTTTGCCACTCCAGCATACTAGTAAATCCATCTGTCTCAGAGCTCAGAGTTTTACATGGAGAAAAGGGGCAGCATTACAATTCTTAGATAAATTCAGTTTTCAAGAAGCAAACTTCTGGTCTGAGCCTGATTATTATTTAACTCATTAAAGGGTTAAATACTTGCAGCAGCATGAATTTCCCACAGTAATTTACTTTTCTAATGATGAAAAACACAGTATGTTTACCCAATACTCTGTTGTCACTAATAGCTAGTATTTCAGTGATTTCTGACAAGGCTTTATAAAGCCATTTTTAAAGTTGGATCAATTGGAACTTAATGATGCCCTCAAGAAATCAATCAATTTTATTTTCAGGTAACTAGCTAATCGCTTACTACAAAAACTTACTGTGGCATATCCTTCTTTGTGACAAGACTTGATTTTCTGAAGTTACTAGGACAAATCTGAGAATTCAGTTACAGAGAAACTGTACACCCTGGACTGCACAGCAGTAACTCATATTTCACAATTTTCATTTCCTCCTGCATTCCTCCAAATGAACTTCTCTATGATGTTTTTCACCAGCATATTTGGGGGAACATGTGGAGGGTAAATGACACACCTCAAACGTATTAGTAACAGTTGTAATTATTAATTTCTGAGAAATTGTTTTAAATTATCATTGCGGAGAACTGTAAATAAAAACCTAAAACATAACAGGCAAATGTTACCAAATGTTGCAATCAACTGAAACAGCAGGTTAAGCACTGGCATAATTTATTAGCTCAACTACAGGATGACTGTATGGTGCTACAATCCATGCTGGCACTTATTAAACATTCCAAAGATAAAAGGTAGCAATAGAAGTATTAGTTTTGAATACTGAAATCCATAGGAATATGAGATTTTCTTACGGTAAATTTGCTCTTACACCTTACCTTTGACAATCTTTTTAGCACAGTCATTGTATACTTGTTCTTGTGATGTGTTTGACTGGAATACACGGTCAAATATATATGGCTTGGACTGCAAAAAAGGAAAAAAAAACCAGAAGAGTTATCAAAAAATGCTGGAAGTGGAACTTGAAGGTGTTTGTTAATAGTTCAGAAGTATTCTACACTGTCTCAGCCCAACCTTCTATTTTAAGCCCTTGAAGACTATAGTGAGGAAATCAGCTTATATAGTGTTGCCTAAATCTTCCCATGGCTGCTTACAAGGAAGGCCTTGAATTAAATGTATTTGGTTTCAAAGTGTTATTTACATAGTTCTGCAAAAGTCCTCTGCCACATGACCTCAAGTTACTTGATTTACAAGGTAAGTCAATGCCTGGTCTGTACATCTGAGAACCCCTTATTCTCATCTACCCTGGTAGTAGGTTTACCCTGGTAGTAGGTTTACACTGGTAAACTCAAATTATTAAAAACATACCCCGTGACACAGAGTATCTATCATGGTGGTATTTCCTGAAAAAAAAACTCAAACCAAAAGGAAACATTCAACACAAACTATTGTGCCATATAAGATACCCTTAAAATAAAGCTCCCCAAGCAGAAGAAAAGGCAATACTGGGGAAGGGAAACTTTTACAAAACTTATCTTGGACAAGACTACATGAGGGAGATCTGCCAGAATTTTGAGAAGAATGCTGAATATTGCTTTGTTTTATAGAAGAGACTTTCATAACAGTTCTAAACAGCTGACAATCCATTAGGATATAAACTATTATGCTCATCTTACAAAGCTCAAATTTTTGTAGCACTTTCAAGAGCTTGATTTTGTAGGTAGCCAAGCGTATTGGTGAAGGTTACAAAGAACCTAGGTCAGTAAACATTGTTAAACTCCGTGCAACTGTTAAGTGTTCCATTCTGCCAAAATTTAATTCATTATCACCCTTCCACAAGGATATTCTGGAATTGCCCCTCTGGCAAAGAAACAAGTATGGCTTCCATCTTTTACCCACCCACATCTCCCTTCCCTGACTTGACCTTCCATTTGTCTTTTAATAATATCTAGCACCATAACAAACAAAGCTTTTCCAGACCAAACACATTTATCTGAGGCCTTGAAATCAGGTGGATGAGCAACCTCTCGGAAAAATAATTACAGTGTTCACTATATAAATATGTTCAAGAAACCACAAGACTCCATAGGCAGAAACTGTCCCTAAGGGGCTGAAGTTTGTCAAAACACTTGTTTCACAGCAGGGAAAACACCACCCTTCTCCATTACTCATTCCAGCTTCAAAGACACCTCAAATCCCTATGTTCTACAGGTAGAATTGAGGCCATTAGATATACCAGAAATGAGACAACTAACAAGTTAAGTAACCCTGAGGTAAGAAAATGAAGACTGAAAACACACTACACAAAAAGGAAGATACTGTAGAAAAGATGACACCATCTTTCTCGCTAGCAGCTGTAGTTTCAAAAAGGCTCCAATTCCGCAGATATCAATCAGTTACACTACACACTGCAAGTCAGCCACATCACAAAACATTAATCAGCTCTGTTTCGTGCTCAAGTGCTTATTTATATGCACTGAAATAATTCCATTGCGGAACAGAAAATCAAGCTGCAAGGCCTTCACTTGGGCGGCATTGCCTTTAATTGAACTTGTTTATTTATACAGTGAAAGCTGCTAAGCACATGACCAATTGCAATTTCCCTCAAGTTAACAACTGCTACCAATATACAAAACTTAATAGTTTTGGCCAAGAGAATCCTCACAAGTGGTCCTGTTGTCACTTGTCACTTCTCCATCCTTTGCAGGTGGAAAGTGGAATATTTGCTTACATGTCCTCATTTTTTATCACACCTATGAAAATCCACATTAGTGGCATGTCCCTGCTCCATCATCCACTGAATCAGTACCTAATCAAGTAGGTTTAGACAAGCAGGTTCCAGAGTAAGTATATTTTAAGAATGCAAATTACTCCCACTCAGTATGGTTTCACATCTTTGACATCTACAATGCTATGTCTTATCACTTCTCTTTACAGTCTACTTTCTGCAGTAAACAAAGCTAAAACAGTATTACACAGATTACCATGTCCTAGAAAGTCTCCTCATTACCTTTAAGAGATTAATCAAGAAAGATTAAAGTGTCAGATATTTTTTCTGCACCAGATGCCTTTTCTTCCCCAAGCAGCAAACAATCAGATCTAACGATGAATCAAAGACACAAAAGGCTCAAGCAGCAGTAGCGTGTGGTGTCCCTAACAGGGTAGTAGCAGTGTCACTAACACAATACGAAACTGCTTGGACACACTCCAGAAATTTTCAGAAACTGGTGCTCAAATCCTATTAAAAATTTAATACACTTGGCCTTAGAAGCAAGACATAAAATACCAAGAAAACAAGCAGAACTTCTGACTTCCTCTCTCAGAATCTTTTAGTTCCTTGCCTAGCATTTCTTTTGTCCACAGTCAACCACAAGATAACTTCAGCTCCTGCAGTTGCCTTGTACTTGAAGGGATGTGGTCTCACAGCAAAAATTTCCAAGTGCTCTCAAAGCCTTCAGAAGGGTGCAGCTGCCAACATGATTTAGCAGTAGTTAAACTAAATCTTAATAAAGGGATGACGCTGAAGTACAGCGTCACAGCTAACTTAAAGACTAGTTACCCATCATATAAAAGGATGCTCAGCCAATCTAAATTATACAAAATTGGAGTACATGTGAGTTTCTGTGGAAAAGTTTTTTGTCAATATGTCCAATGAGGACTACAGAAAAATCTGCAATCACAACTACACTAAAAACTTACATCAAAAGTCTGAGAAATACTTAATTTTATCTCCATAGATGTAATTTTTTAAAAACTCTTATTACTATTGCAGCTTTCATAAGGTACAGAATTGGTTATTCATAAGATCACCTGAGTTCACCTTTTTTATACTTTTTATGCATTGATATCTGAAGCAAAGTCAGCAGCGAAAATTCACTTGAAAAACCAGCAGCATATTTTTCGACACGACACATCCAGAAGCTCTTTAGTGTTTTTTGCTAGAATGGACAGTTAAAACAATGCTACAACACCTACCCATGCTTAGCCTATTCTTGCTGAAAGGTTAAAGTAGTACATAATGGACTTACTTTGCCTTTAAGATCTGCATCTATATTAAAGAATGTTCTTCTCATCAGCTCAAAATATGTTAAAAGAATAATTCAAAATGGAATCATTCCTGGAAAGTATGATGTCAGGTACCTGACTCACTTGTTCCTATTACTAAGCTAAGGTGGTGCTGCTTTTACACACCTAATCGAGTCCAACACTGCCAATGGGTGAAAAGGCACAGCTACAAATTAATATTTTAATTTTAGGATAGAGAAAGAGGATTTTCTTCTTGTCCTAGCCCCATGCACATAAAAATGCAGCTGATACAGAACAGTCAGTGAATCTCAGCTCCTTTTGTCCTCTTTTTCTTATTTCTGTGCAAATACTGCAGCTCAAGTATTAACTTTTGCAGCAGTTATTTATTGCTATAGAATAACCAAAATATGTGATTTTAAACACTCTGACTAGAAACTCAATTTCCAGAATGGAAACAGTATTTTTTGAATGAATGTTTCAGCCAAACTTTAGTAGAAAGGCTCTTCTGAAGAGAAAAGCAAGGACTGCTGGTTATAATAATAGTCACTGAATTTCAGAACAAAAAACCGCAGCAAATATGAGCGAGGTGTCTCTAAGCAAGTGGCACTGCAGCCAGGGAAAAAAGATCTCCCTCTACAGATTTTTGTAAACCAGAGTATTTACTTTCTGTTAAATCATCACATCACTGTCACCTGAAAAGCATCTTTGTTACTCAACATTTAAGGGAATAAAGAAAAAGAAATAGAAAGTAACACTGGAAGAATTGTATTATTTCAGCTACAGACTGCAATTCCTAATTCATATGTAAAGTTCCACTGTAGACCTGATGCCTTTTTTGTGTCTCAAATTAAACACTGCTTTTTTTGCATTAGCAAATAATAAAAATAAAGTTACTTTAAGAATGCATCTCACTTCTTGAATTTATACAGTCCAGTACAGCCTTCAGCATTTTTCTTTTGCAAAATCTACTACTAAAAGCTGCAGTAATAGCAGGTGACCTTCATTACCTGATTCTAACAATGTTCTAACCTAGCCTTGTCTCACTTGCAATCTGACACTAGTTTAAAAGATAATGAAAAAGAAAGACAAATGTCTCAGGCTCTTTCCAGGATCACAGGGGTACATCTTACACTAAATAAAAATAGTACTTAAAAAATAGGAAAATACAGACAAGTAGCCATGATTCTTTCCTAGAAGCCATACAAATAAGGAATAGACAATGATTGTTACTAAAAACCATTTGGACAGCAGAGGCATACTGCTCATTTCTGTGCACACCCATAAGGCATCACCACTTCAGCCACTGGGTAGAGCTGGTTTTGATTCAGGCTTCAGTTCCAAATCCCTGAGTGTCACTGTATTCAGCAATGTATCTCTTGGGCAGTTTTAAGATGAACGAGACTAGGAATATAAAGGTTTTCAAAGAAGATGTATAGATACATTATGCAGAACTATAAAGCTACTCAGTTGCAAGTAGTTTTATATTTGATAAAACAAAGGAGATAATCCCATATCCAACTGCTCTTCCTCCCTGTTCTATCTTACTCAAAAGCCTGAAATCCACAAGCAAATTGCTATCAATTTTCACATACAGGTCCATTTCTAATATTTAACATAAAAGTCATATAACAAGTCATCCTATCATCTATTTTAACAAAATCCTTATATTTAATTAACAGGAGAAGCCATTAGGAGAAAATAATTAATAGAATATTAAGATGGAAAGAAGCCATCTGTAACTAAAAAATTAAAAGCTCTTTACTAGTTAAAAAGTTTCATCCTGTGGAAAGAAAATACTTCGTTTCAGAGTCTGCTCTTCAAAGCAGACCAACACCTTATGCCCCCTCAAATTGCTGTTACACACTAGCTACAGTTAAAACTATTATTTTATCTAATGCAAATCAAAATTACTCACTTGTCCAGAAAGAGAAGGATGACATTAATTACATAGGAGCTAGGAAAAGAAGGGAAGATAGCTAGCTCAGAGATGACAGGGGAGTCAAGGAAGGAGGAGGGTTTGGTTATAGTCACTGATTTTCCTCCTCCAGGAGTCAAATCTGCAGCCTGGGATCAGCTCTGCTTCCGCTGCCTCCCAGCCTTCACTTCCCATCGACCATTACAGGCAACTCCCAAACACTATTAAAGCAGCCTCCACTGTTCCAGCAGCGAGCCTGGCGCCCACAGGAGGTGCAAGTCCTTCAGGCAGCTGAGGAAAGCAGCTATAAAAAACCAAAAGTGACTCAATTACTGCTCAACAGGCAGCCAACGTGACAGGCAGCAACAAGGACAGAAACCAAAGAGCTGAAGTAACCAAACACACAGCTTATGGAGGAAGCCCTTTAGACACTGTTTCATGAGCGCTGCTTCTCTTATCCTCCCCTGGGCAATTCTGCAACACACAGAAACAAGTGGTGCCTGACTACAGGCTCCGGTTAAGTCACAAAATTTGTAAAAGCTCAGTCAAGCTATTAAAAACAAAACCACCAAACAAAAGTTATTGCCAACAGTTTTAGAGTTTCAAGTCATAATCTTGAGGATATCAATCTTGTCCTACAGCCACCATTTCAAAGACAAAATCAGAGAATATCAAACCTTTACTCAAATTTTGTGAAACAAGACACAAATCCTGTCACTGCTACCAAATTTAATAATTTTGGGGGCATTTTTCCCCAAGTCAGACATGTCAAGTCCTGGATCCAGGACAACTGGGAAATTCACCGTGATTTTTAGCAAGCAGAAATCACCAAGGTGCAGTTGGCAACACTAAACATCAACCCTGAGCAGAAAGCCCCACATGATCCCTCAGGAGCACACCATCAAACTCAGATACAGAACCACCTCAGCACAATCTACATTTTAGATAAATTTAAAGTGTACTTAAAGAGTATTTTAAAAAGATAAGCTTTCATTTACACTAAGGCTACTGAAAGAAAAATTATTTTTTAAGTTAGAACACATCAAGGTTTATACACTAAACTGTGGATTATAAATAGACTATGCAGAGTTACAATAAATGGGTATTCACTGATGAAAGTGAGATTATTCACTCTAGTTAAATTTTCCATTTTCCAGGATTGTTTCCTTACTCTGAGTTTACCTGTACAACCTCAGGAAGAAGTGATGTACTCCAAGATAGCAACTTGCCAGCTGAAATAAGCCCAAATTACCTCATTTCACAAGCATGCTATTGTTCTTGTCACTCCAGACTCATGGAATTCCATGTTTTACTGACAAATTCAGCTGAATATGAACAGACTAAAGCACTAATATTTAGTAACTCCTCTTAAAAAAAAGTATTTTACTAAATTGCCTCCTGCAACTTCAGATACTGTGCAAAAGAAGCTATTACTGATAGCCTCAAAAAAAAAAATATAAACTCCCCCAAATTTTTAGACATATAACTGGCATCTAAAGTTGCTTTCAGTAAGATTCAGCAGTCTCTCAAGATATATATTTACATGAAAACACAAATTAAAAGTTAACAAAAATAAAACAAACATCGAGGCTAAAGTGTGTTTGCACAACACCAAGCACACCAGGCAACAAACTACTGTATTTTTATATTCCAGTTCCACTTTGTAGGTAAATATCATCCACTAAAGAAAAAGGAAAGGCTTATCTTTTCACCTGCAACATCCTTATTGTTTTTAACAGGCCTCATATCACGCAAGGAGACTCCAGTTAAAATACATTTATGAACGTGCAGTAAGGCAAATAGTCTGTTTATTCTGATTTAACAACAAAAAGAAGCTGTCAGCTGAAGACTGATGTACAGATCTTGAGCACCTATTCTCTGGAGCCTGCACTGTCGGTCTGCATGTCTTCCCCCAAACTCTCCGCAGACAATTACCGGGCGGCAGCTCCCACGCGTGCATTTCGAGCGCGTATTTAGCAGTCAGTTCCCACGCGTGCATTTCGAGCGCGTATTTAGCAGTCAGTCACACAGCACGGCCGGCCGGCCCGGGGAGCGCCCGGCCGGCGGACACGGCGCGGGACTCGCCCTCACTCCGCACCTCGGCACTTGGGCCTTTCGCCGGAGCCTTTGTCAAACGTCTCCTGACCTGTCCCCACAGCCCCTCTTCCCCCACGGCCTCCCTGCCTCCCGCTCCTTGGCCCGCCAGACCAGCCCACCCCGTCCGCAGCTGTCCCTGCCCCCTTTCCCTCGGTCTCCAAGGAGGCCGCTCCCCTCCCCGAGGCGTCCCCGCCCGCGGGCGCTCCCGAGCCCTCCCGCCTCACAGCGCGCCCATCCCCGCGGCGTCTGACCCCGCCGACCCCTGACACCCCCTC
>VWZS01000915.1:1311954-1398602 GCA_013397075.1 Rhabdornis inornatus | reverse complement strand
CGGGGCTGCCATGCTGTCGGTCGGGACGCTGGTCGTGTCGAGCCGCACCTGGAATCATGGAACCATAAAACCATAGGATTATAGAATTATAGGATCATGAAATCATCAAGGTTGGAAGAGACCCCTAAGATCATCAAGTCCAACCGTCAACGCAGCATTACCCCGGGGACCCCTAAAGCACTAAGTATCACCCAGCGCCAGATCTAGATGCCTCTTAAATACCCCCAGGGATGGTGACTCCACCACTTTCCTGGGCAACCTGGCATCCACACGGAATCACAGAATCAGGCTGGAAGATCACGTACAACATATGACCAAACATCGTCATGTCAACTAAATTCCAGATCCAGTTTTTCTTTAAACACATCCAGGGACAGCCAGCACAGCCTCCCTGAGCAGCCCATTCCAATGCCTAATAACCATTTCTGTGAAGAAATTCTTTTTACTGTCTAACCTGAACACCCTTGGGCCATCTTAAGGCTAAGTCCTCTTGCCTGTCGCTGGTTGCCTGGGAGAAGAGGCTGACCCTCTCCTGGCTACAACCTCCTTTCAGGCAGTTGTAGAGAGGGATAAAATCACCCCTGGGCCTCCTTTTCTCCAGGCTGAGCACCCCCAGCTCCCTCAGGCCGGGGGCTGCAGGGATGAGGCCTCGCTGCCACCCTGGTGAGGAGCGCTGGGCAGCTCCGCTGGCAGCTGGTGTCGGAGAGGTGACATGGCCCTGTCACCAGCAGGACACCAAGCGTGGCCCTGCTGGGGACAGCATTTTATGTGTGACAAAACCGAGGGGCTGGGTGTGAAGTAAAGGCCTAAAGCAGATGGTTGAGATAGGAACCTACGATATGTGGGATTTTTTGTTTGTTTGTTCACATTTCTTTACTCTGCTAGGTAAAAGGGGGGGAATCCACACTCGTGAGGTGTTCACAGATGCCAGGGAGATGCCGGTGTGCCCATGAGCCGCGTTGCCTATGCGCATCCTGGAGCTGGAACCCAGCGAGTGGGATCAGAGCACACAGCACACAGCTCGTGGTTTCATCCTCAGGATGGAGACTCTCACCACCTCTTCATCCCAGATGAGGAAAAAAAATTAAAAAGAAAATCTGGGCAGCAATTTTTTAAGCTTAATTTATTTCAAGTTTTGTTTATGTATTTATTACAGGGGCTCTAAATCTAGTTGACCAAAACTTAAGGACTGTATCTAGACAAAAACACCAGGTGAACCATTCTGATAGAGAGCACCAAGAGTCTCACACTTTTACAAGTGTGCCTCTTACATCCAGGCATGAACTTTCAGACTGGAACAAAGTACAAACTCACAGCTTGGCTGAGTTCAGTCAGTTTCCTGACAGAAATCATGATTTGTACTGGAAATTTTTCAAATAGCCTTGAAGTTAAAAAAAAAGAACAAAAAACCAGAAAAAACAATAGGAAGCCTTTCTCTTAAGTTAGTATATTTTAACAGGCCAGAATGACTCAGAAGAGCAGTGTGCTTCCCTTAAAAGCACTCATTTTTCATTATAAAAAAGGGGGGGAACTACTGTGAATTTTAACAGCGACCATCTGTAATCAGGCATCCCCCATTTTTAAGACTTCTCAGTTTAGGGGTTTCAGTGATGTTTTTTAACTTAAGATAGGTGTGCACACTCTTCAAAACTGCTCCGCATGAGAGAAGAACAAGCTAATAATCTAGTTGGATTTATAGGTTCTTTTCACAGAGTAATGCAAAAAATATTTCTGTGCCTAGTTTATCTTATGAGGTAAGCTGTCTGCTAAACCAGGTTCATGTTGTAACAAGTTTGTTTTTCTGCTGTGATTAAAAATGCTGCAGGACTCTACTGTCTTATGCAGAGCAGCAACAATGACATGCCCACACCTATAAGCACATGTGGAAATAGCTGTCTGGAAAGCCAGGATACAGGCTCAGTATGTAGAAGGTGCAGTGCTAGTCCACAACATCCAGCATATGAAATATACACAGACATCTGTCTACAGTTTTCAATAAAATGTTTTAAACATAGTTGTTATTAGGTTTTACATGTCAGAAATCCCGTTTTAGTTGGTTGCTATTTTAGAAATTATTACACTGTATCTCAAGCAGCAGTGTGTATTAATGCTTCTCATCTATTTTTGGGATTATTCACAAGTTTATGGCTAGGAATGTTCTTATGCAGTGGCAGGATTTGGATCCTCAAAGATTTTGTGTGACAGAAGGTTATTAATTTTATGAAAAGAGTGTGAATTATTTACTACTTTTTCAATTTACTTTTGTACATAAGGAAAAAGAAATGTTAGCTGCATAATAAACAACTTTGTGATTATTACTCATAGAAGTACATATTTCACCTGCTGAACATCCTTTACCCTAATGTATTGATGAAACTTCTAGTTCTTATTATCAATAAGCAAAGGAGATGTATCTTTAGCTACATTTACTGACGTGTAGTGCCTGATGTAAGAACATCTCAGCCAAAGAAGAAACCTCATAATGACATGATTCTCAAGAAAATAGGTGCTTGGCCTTGCTTACCTCTTGAATGTTTGACAGAGCAGACACTGACAAACAAAGACAACACAGACACATGAGTAGATAGTTACTCATTTTAACTATGTTGAAACAAAATATGTAGGCATGTGTGAACTCTGTAGTAGGAACTGGCCACTCTGAAGCTGTTGGTTCTGTGCAAGCTTATAGGAGAACTGGCTGATGGTGTTCCATCCCAGCTGTGGGAGCCCTTGGTAAAAGAGCTCTGCTGAACCACATGTGTGCTCTCAGATCCCTGTCAGGGACTCTGTCATGAAGTTTCTCTTCTCTGATCTGTTGTTCAAAATAGCAACTGCTCCTTGGCATGACCTACTTAAAGGCTGACACAACAAAGCTGTGTGCTCAAAGAGGGCACTGTGTTATCTCTACTGGCGCCAAGATGTGTCAAAAGAGCAGCCTTGAGGACTTGTGTTTAAAGATGTGGTCTCATGGGAACAGGGCAGAGACCAAGCATCCTGGAAAGCTTCCTATTTTGTAGCAATAACAGAATGTGCTTTCTTTGCCAATTGAGAATATATTTGCTGTCTTCTATGTTGTTATGTAATGTCTGTAGCATAAATTTTTTGACACTTAGGATAAGAGACTCTGTTTAAAAGTAATATATTATAATGAGAAAAAATTATGTATAAGTTGTCATAAAAAGTGAATCGTTCTGTTTCTTGTTTAAGCATAGTATGCCCCATGTAGCTGACAATGTTTGGTAAAGCTTCTCAGTAAAGAGCAACATGTTTCATTAAAGTAATTTATGAAAGGAATTTGTGTTCTTAGTCCACTAATCACGTTTCTTTCCCTTTATGATCTGTGCAATAAACCCCTACAAATTCTTTTATGATTTATGGATTTTTTAGATCTTCAGTCTTTCCTAGCAATAAAAACATGTTAAGCAAAGGGAATTGGCAAACCTAAGCCTTACAGGGAAGCTATATTGGGATAATGATGTAATTAACCATCAAAATTGTTCCGGCAGCGCAAAAGTGATCTTGATTTGGTTTTAAAAGAACGTTACATATTTGAATAAATCTTTAAACCAGGTGTTTGAGGAGAAGCAAATTAAAGCTGCTTCCTCCTGCTCTTTCAAGAAGTAAATTCTGAGATTCATCGGTTGACAGCACTTGTTGACATTCAGTGTGTCTAATGCAAACACAAATACTCTTATTTAAATTTGCAGTGCTGGGAAAATATATGACATGACTTCTGAGACTTTCAGGTGCATTCGAGGTAAAATTTATCCCAAATTTGCAAGTCAATTTGCAGGACAAAAGAGTGATTAATCTGCAGATATAGTGTACCTCGAAAAAAGTTCTTTGTTGCTTGTTGCACACTCTGTAAATAAAGGCTATTAAGATGACTTATGAAGTCTAGCAACATCGCCTGACACTGGAATAGTGTAATTAAAATTAACAAAGTGTTATGGTTCAAACAGCTTGTGCAAATATATTTTAAATAATATAAATATATTTAAGTCTCTTTACCAAGAGACTGTGTCTGATCAACTCAGCTTGAGGAACTCACAAACTGATTTATTGAGATTAGAATGTTGGTGGATGAAATTCAATGGCCTAAGACACTGCTGGAGTCCAACTAGACCATTTGAAGCTCTTATCTGGTTGCAAAATGCTAAAGCTTCTTTTCATTCCAGCAAACAATGTGATATGGAATGTATCTCCTGTCCAAATCAAGTTT
Source organism: Rhabdornis inornatus (assembly GCA_013397075.1). Taxonomy (NCBI): domain Eukaryota; kingdom Metazoa; phylum Chordata; class Aves; order Passeriformes; family Rhabdornithidae; genus Rhabdornis; species Rhabdornis inornatus. Next base: position 1,394,380 of record VWZS01000915.1, on the reverse strand, counting down.
TGGATTTTATGTGAGCTACAAGGATGAAACGTGTGTTGAGAGTGCTTCTGTTTATACATAGTAACTTCATCTTGGAAAAAATGTAATTAATTTAATAATCAGTTTTATTTCACTTTTTAGCTGGAAATGCATAAAACCCAAAAACCCTCTAATTTGTTCCTAATCAGCAGGATCATATTTAATATTCTGATAGCAATAGACTAATTAAAAGCAAAAGCAAGCTCTGGGAATAATGTCACATTTTAGATGTTTATTTCAGCTAATTTGTGCAAATTCATGCAAAAAAATCTGTCTGCTCGCTACCTAAAGCATTGATTCCAATTCTCTTTGAAGAAGAAACACACTTTTGGACCTTATTTATATCCTTAGCCATTAAAAGAATCCAGCATATGTTGTCTGAAACATCCTGTTATAAATCACTCTTCTCAGTTTCTTTTCGTTGTTTATAACTCTTACTAAACTGACCACTGGATTTTATCTTAGCTTGCTGGGTGCCTGCCTAAAGCAAGTTTTTTATAGTTGTGCAAAAATTGATAATTTATTTATTAAAAAGAATTAAATTAGAAATGCCTTGTTTTTAATTGTTGCTGAAGGAAAACTCTTAGAATCCTTTCATGTGGGAATTATAAAAGGGAGCCTAAAGACTGAAATTCGGTGGGAGACTTCTGTAGAGCTCTACATCTGATTGTCAAAAATCACTGAAGGCTGACATTGGGGGAAAAACCTCATATGAACATATTCTTTAGAGTCCTGCAGAATCTTTTACTGGGATTAAAACCCGAAGCCCATGCCCACTGCTGTCTGTGCTTGTGTGTGAATCACTGAACAAATGATCTCTCTCCATGTCTTGGCAATGGGGGTTTAGCAGCCTTTGCTTTTTCAGTCTGTCTGTTTGATCCAGGAGCCAGAGCTGAAGGCAAGGAACAGGCCTGTCTTGAATTCGGGAAGAAGATGCTTTATTTACAGAAGGAAATGACAAAAGTTGGGATAGAAGAGGCAAAGCAGAAAGCAGAAGTTTGGGAACACAGAAGAACCATGCAAAAAAGCCTGTGACTTCTGCAGGAGCTCTTTCAGCATCAGGAATGGGATTTACAGTCCCTCATTTTCTACCATCAGCAAAGAAACATGGAGCAAGCAAGTGAAGCTTTGCACACTCAGAGGAAGATCATCCTGTAGCTGCCATAGGCTTTGTTAGTGGAAGGGGCAGGGGCAATGTGTGATCATGAGAGTGTCTGTGTGGTTTATTAAGGTACTCCAGAAAAGAGCTGACTCAGGTGCTGCATAACAAAATTCATGCCAGTATTATAATATAGCAATATATAGAAATAGAGAGAAATTTCCAAGCTTTTTAAAGGACAAAGAAATCATGCACTGAAGAAGATTTGCAAAACTTAGCATCCAGAGGGTTCGAATGAGCATAAAATTGTTCTTGGCTGATCCACCTGTAAAGATCTGATATTGACAGGAGTGGTGATCTCACAATAACCTGATATCAAACCACTGGTGGCTATGAACATAATTACTTTGCACCTCAGGTAGCATACAGAAATGGCAAGAAATCCCACTGAGATGATCATTCTGTTACATACTTAGCTGGTGGGGAAACTACCATTCCACAGGAAGCAGCTACTACAACCTCCCTGAAATGTGAAATGAAAGTCAGCCTTAACTATGTAACACCAGTGTATTCTGAATGCAACACTTTTCTTTGACTCCATTTTGGATTTGCTCTTCTTTTTTCCCCCGACTTGTTCTCAATTTTGTTTTCTCCTTCTCTTCACTGCAGCGTTTTTCTTCTGAAGGAGCATATCCTGATAACCTTGCCTGAAAGTAGCAAAATTATGGAAGCCTTGATTATTTTATGAAAATGCAGCCTTGCTTTTTTAATCAAATTTTAAATGGCAAACAAAAATTTAGGGAGCACAAGTTACGTCGTGAACTTTAAAGGATGCACAATCTTTGGATCTATTCTTAATTGTAAAGTGCTAGTCACAGCTCCTCATTGGTATGATCTATAGATAACCTTGCTTTATTAATGTAAGTGCTTTTACATGCCAAAAAACCCTGCCACTCTAATATAATTTGGGTTAGGTCGAAGCTGATTTACAGTCCTTCAGACCCCAAACTTGGAGAAAGAAGAGCACAAAAAGTAGGTTGAATGATAAGGAAATGTCAAGCTATGTATTGTATGACCATAAATCTATATGACATGTAATATCTATCAAAATACATTAATCATATATCCTGTGTACTTCCAAGCACATCAGAGTCCAGTGGGCTTATATAGCTGGCTATAAGGGTGTCAGAAATTATACGCAATGTCCCTTCTTGAGTGAAGATTGCCCTAGGTCTTTTTTTTGGTGGTTTTTATTTTGAAAGCTTCTGTCTCGAGATTGTGCAGGTAATTAAGCCAGATCTTATTTTCATTGATTGAAAAAAGGCTTTTGATGGAGTTTAAGGCATCCTCCCTGACACTTTTTCCTCCACTATCATTAAGGGTATTTTATATGTCACTTGCAAAAAAATCTAAATTAATATGTTTTTTGAATTTGAATTTAGAAGTGTCAAAGGAATAAAAAGCCCCTAAATGTAGCAGTTAAAGCCCCATCTCTTAATATGTTACTTTAAAATCTAAAGCTCAAAAGGCAGCAATATTTGGGAAGGCCTTATTGATGTCTTAGGGAAGGGCCTAAAAAGCCTGCTTGAACAGAGGTCCCATCTTGACTTTCTTCTTGTTTCTTAATTCTTGCAGCTAACCAGCCAAGCTTGTCATGCTTCTATTAGCCAATGAAAATTAAAATCAGAATCCGTTTAAGATAAATGGGGCTTGCCTCCCACTGATATTGTTCTGAAAAATTATACCTGGCTAGATCTTTTCGTCCAATTCATACATTAAAAAACATCAAACATTGGAGGCTGTAACTGTTGGAGTGTGTTTTTCACAGTTGTTAGGCACACACACACACACACACGCACATACACACACAGTGACTGTAAAATGCAAATTTATTTTGTAGGGCTAATTCTGTTTTAAAAGATACATAGCTTTTTAAAGCCATACACAGCTTTTCACTCAGCAAGTTTGAAATATGCTTATTCTCTTGGCAAAATTATATTTTATGAATCTCTGCTTTAAAGCTTTGCAGAAATAACGTTGGAAGAGAAGAATCTAACCTTTTTTCTAGTTCTTTTATCAACACCACAGAAATTCACGAAACAGAAATTTCTCAATTCTGACATTTATCATTGGTGACAGCACATGCAATAGGCAGAACAGACCTGACTTTCAGAATTCAGTTTAAAACTGCCAGGCTGAAAGTGCTTTTTCAAGTTGCATGCTGAAGAAACTTCTCTGGTGATGGTAAACGCACCATTCATTAGGGGTGAGAGGGTGGGACAACTGCACCTCAAAAATCAGCCTTACCTGTGAAGTTCCTGCTGACCTCACACAGACTCACCATCCTCACTTCCAATCCTCCCATAAATGGGTGTGTGCTGCCCTAGGTGGAGGAGTGAGGGGGCGTGGGGGAGTGTGTGCATGCATGCATGCACATGTATGTGTCATAGTGCAGTTCATACTCTTCTCTCCATCTCAGTCACGTTTTTATCAAGCTCATTTACCATGCTGTCCACAAGAAACAGTAGAGAGGTTACACCAGATTTTCAAGATGTTTAGTAAAAATCTCCCTTTTTTTTTTTATTTATTTTTTTCTTTCTACTCTGGATGTTTGTCAGCTCTTACAACATGGATTTAGTATGTGGGAAAGCACCAGTTCTTAGTGGTTATTCAGGAGCTTTGGTGCTAAAGTGCTGATCTAGCACACTAAGGAGTGGCTGAGTAAAGAAAAGAAAATCAGGTAAGGTATGAGACAGGTACTAATCACTTTTTTTGGCAAGATTTAAAGAGGTTTTGTCATCCTAAGTAAACGTCTGTCTCATCCCTATTGCATTAATGAAGATGGTAACTTTTCAGCTTTAACACATCTCTACTCTGTCTATCAGCCCTGTAATGGTTTTCCATGATACATTTGTTGCTTCCCCAATGTCCATCAGGCATCTCAAACCATTAAAAAAAGGTATAGCTACTAATAAAACCTTTCTTGCCCCCACATATTTAATCCTCTCTTTCTCAAGTACCTTCATGACATTAAAGATCATTGGTTTTGTATTTCATGATTTATATGACTTTGCTGCTCCTTTTTTCTCTCTCCTTGCCTCTGCTCATGATTTCCTGTTCTCTTTCCTTCGATGTTGAGCATAGGGTACAGTTTGTCTCCCAGAGTTGCAGCAATGCTTTCCACTGCATCACCCTAGCTATTAAATAACCTGGAAGAATGACTTCTGTCATGATGCCTACCAAAATGGTGAATAATATGAGCAAAGACAAAAGAACAGTGAGAACATTTTATGAAACTTCTATATTTCTGATATTATGAAAACATGGATTCATCTTAAAAGCCATTAATCAGTTTTGACTGTGGCACTCTGAGTTCTTCTTTTTCCATAGACATCAACGACCTTGTTGTTTTCCTAATTGTTTGTAGAAAATTTTAAGGCATTGCCAGCAATACAGAGAAAAAATGGAATACTGAAACTGCAATTTGTTATTCCCACGCCTCTTGAATAATTGTATTCTGATTTGTCCATATGCATCTCTTTCAGAAACAATAGTACCATCATTCCTGGCAAAGAATACTTCCTTCCTTGGTTACAGCTCTGAAGAGAGGACTTGTACTTGGATAGAAAAATAAGGAAATGGACTCCTCAGTTGGTGTTGTCTTCATTTTTGGAGCCCCCAAAAGCACTAGACTTGGCACCAGCTAAAAGGGAAGAATTCATAATTAAATTTTCAGTAAGGTTTATGGCCGTTAAAATGCAAAACAATGCCCCTTGCAATGGCTGGAACTTAGATGGCATAGTGTGAGTAAAACTAAAATTTTCTTTGTGCCCTTTGCTCTGGCCAGGCATTTAACAGGCAGCACACAAGGTGATAGATCACTGCATTCCTCTGAATCCGGTTCAGTGATGTGGGATTGAAGGTTTACCTTGCAGAGTGTGTGAGGGTTAGGATATAAGAAGAGGTTTGGGAGCTCAGAGTGAGGCAGCTGAAGCTTTAGCATGTGGTTCATTGGTTGTTGCAATTCGGCAGATCAGCCTGTAGAAGGTTGTAAAGAATACTGAAGATTTGAAGCCTTTTGTGTCCTTTGGTTCCCCTTATCTCATCCACCAGCTCTCTACCCAGTCACAGCTCTACAGAATGATTGCTGTGCATGGACCTCATAATCAATGAAGTACTTATAGAATAACTTGTAAAATTATTTTATACATAGACTTGAAAATTCTCCAGAATATTTTCTGAAGTGAAAATGTATTTGAAATTAATTTAGTTTATGTCAAACTTATAGTATGAAACATCAATGGTCCTTGTATACTGTGGTTCAGTTTACATTGTGCCTGACGCTGGTCAGAGTTAGCAGCCTTGAAACAGCTATCTTTGTAGATATCAGAGTCCTTTTTCAAGTGTTTTCCCTGGAATAGGACCTTCTGTGTTTCTGTTATAGAATTCCATCTTTGTTTACCTGTTAATTCTAAGCCTTATCAACATAATCTCCCTTTCTACTTACAAGTCAATAATATTGGTGTTTTCCATTTTCAACAGTTTAACTCCTCCTGTTTTCAGAGATACCATCGATTGCATTAATATGCTAAGGTAATTTTAATGCAGAAAATTTCTACTTCTATTGTTATGTATATTTGTCATTATCGAAAAGAAAATAATTTGTATTTATTTACTTTGTAAATGTACTATCATTATTTTATGTGAAATATTAAAAATATATAACTTAGGTGGTTACCTAGTATGTCTTGAAAAAAATTATGCTTGCATGTGTTCTGCATTTAATCTAGGACTTATGAATTCAGTTGTAGCAGTGTTTTATGCATGAATTGATTATCTGGAGCAGCTGTCCTTTCTGTGTAAGGATTACAGAACACACTGATTACAGATACATCAGCCCTACTTCCATTCCTCAAAGGTACAGCCTGGTCTGCAGAAAACAGCAGTGGTCACTATTATTTTAGATGTATAATATTTAGCAGAATGATGTAGGGGTTAACACAGAAGTTCATGCTCTTTAAATTTAAAAAAAATACATCACATTCCTGTTGTATTCCCCAAGGCTAGCTTTCCCTGTGAAAAGGTAGACAACAATGGAACATTGTTATAAGAAACTCAAAGTGTTTTAAGATGGAGGTTGATAAGTTTATGGATGGGGATCCCAAAACAAGATAAGAATGACTGTGGAGTTAGAATTAAACACTGAGATCACTGCTCTTTTGTATCAATTTATTGGTAGAGCTGATACTCAAATGCTTTTCAGAGAGGAGACTCTATGTGTTTGCAATGCTTCAGCCTCCCATTACCTATGGGAGTCCAAGTAAGGATTTCTGCTCTTAGGTCTGCAGTCATGTGGGTCCTGGGCTGAGTGCTCAGTCAGAGGCACTGATGTTGTTTCTGGTGTTATGTGCTCTTGGAGCATCTTAGGATCTTTTGGTCAATTTACTTCCAATTCTTACTGCTGTAAGGGTGTTTGGAAACGACCACTCCTGCTTTCTTCTCATGGTACCCCAGACATACAGCTTTATTCCTTTTGCTTTGAGTCTCAGGCCCACAGGGAATCAGGAATAGCATTCAAGCTGAGGCATGGGGCTGTTCATGGAGGAGTTGTATGGATTTTTTAAGACTAAATATCTGTTGCAGTTGTTCTTGGATTGTCTGGAACATCGTTCAGTAACCTAAGTCATCTTTTTCAATTCTCTGTTACTATGTTCTAGACTGTGCTGAGACCTGAACCCAGAGGATAACAAGCAGTGCTTGAAAGCTTGGAAGGCTGTTGGTTGGGCCTCTGACCTGCTTAGGGCTCTTCTTCTTGGCCAAATTAAAGATTTCTCCAGAAATCCCTACTGAGCATTTTGTGGATGTTGAATATGTCACAAGAGCTGGTTTTGGCTTTGAGTGCAAAGTACATTTTTCCTTTCTCTTCTTTGTATCTAGATGTAGATAGTGGCACAGCTTTTTGCCTGAGAGACAGGCATTTGCTTTCTTGTACTTCCCAGCTCAACAGCATGACTTATCTTTAAAAAAGACAAGTACTGGCATGTTGGTCACATCATATTAGAATTAACTAAAAAGTCCAATGTGATATAAGTCTTCATTAAGATCACTGAAGGTTTTGTGAGATACACAAGATTGTAGAGGAAACCCTTTCAGAAAACCTTGTGTGTATTAATGAAAGTACAGCAGAGTGCTCACACCAGTGTGTTCTGATGTGTAGAAGATATTTACTTTGAAGAGCATTACTGCTCTGAGGAAAAAAAAATATATATGAACCTGACAGATTTTTACTTAGCAAATCCATTTCTTTGTTCCGTAAGGATTTTATGTGCACACACAAGCAACAAAAGTAATTTTGCTTTGTTTTTTATTCCTGCTAGACAGGGTAATTATGTCTTAGGTAATAAGCTGAATTCTGTTCCGTTTTATATATGGCCAACAGAATTTACTGCATTGCTAGCAAAGATATTTATGTAACTTAATGAGAACACAGAAAAAGGAGCAAAGGTTTGGTTTGCTTCAGACAGGCTTCTCGTGAGATTACTAATATTTATTGCTTTGATCTTTCCTCAACGTTCAACATTAAAAGAGGCAAAATCATATAAACAAGACTTTAAAGTTGCTGTCAACTGGTTAATTGATTATTAATTTTTTGAGATTACTTTGCTCCTGCAAAGAAAAAAACAGCTAAAATAGTAATCTTTTATCTGTGGAAACATTGTTCTTCTGCTAATAACTTTTTTTTTAAGAAATAGCAAGGGAAAACTGATTGTCTAAGGAAACATCATATACCACAGTATATAGGAACCTTGGTATTCGTGTTCTGCAGTCTGGTTGGTGTCCAGGAAAGTCTCTTCAGCATGCTGACCAAGGAAAGCTGAAGTTCTGTCTGCCAGAGAGGTGTCATGTTCCTTTTTTTAACCTTACCTTGGGCAGGAGGATTTCTAGAGTTTTAAAGAACCAGAACAGCTAAAACCTAGAGCAGATTTCACCTAACCTGTTTAAGCATCTATAAGCTAGCACATAGTCTAGTGTTCCTAATCTCCTCTTGCAGTGTATGAACAAATTTAAATAGCCTACAAGGTGATTTATGTCACTGCAAGATAGGTCAGATAAATTATCTTCTGGAAAGGCCCATGTACCTTCTATTGACTGTAAAAAGAGCCCAAGTAATCTAACTTAACTTTGGATATCCAAGTCCTAGATGCCTAAAGCTTAGATAGAATGAAGACTGAGCTGGACTCCTAAGTGGGGTCATTTTGATCATGTGCTTAGATTTACCCACAGAACCCTTAAATGTAAATTTGGACCCACCTTAAATAGACTTCCAGAAAACTGCAATAAGATATGCAGCAACGTGCAATGTATTGATAACAGCAATGCATCAGTCTCAGAACAACATTTCTAATCACATGAAAGTCTCAGATGTGCTGCACACATTTAGTGCACTCCTCAGAGCAGTGTTTTCCAAAGCAGAGGCTGTATTTGGCACTCACTGGAAGGAAGGCATTCAAATGACGTAGAATCAGATTGGTTCTCTCTATCTTGCAAAGATCAAATAGAATCCATTAAAACATTATTGATTCAAACTTTGTACTGAAGTACTGTCTGTGAGAGCTCTGTCATTAGCCCTCTGGAAGGGTTGATTAGACTCTGACATGAGTTATGAGCAGAGAGAAGCTACCAAATGGTATTAGAGTGCATAGTGAAAGGCACTGAGCATTAGCAGGGGGCAGGACTAGATCCTCTCCAGAGCTTGCTTCCAGCCTCAGCTATTCCATGATTGTGGGATAAAAGCACTTCTGGAACTCATGTATATCCCCTCTTCCCTGTGCCTGGAGTTCCCCATTGCTTCGCCCACCCTATTATTAAAAAAGCCCAACTGAAACTATATTTTTAAACATTTTAAAGAAACCTACTTTTACGTCAAAGGGACAAATTTGGCAGGTGCTTGTAGTATATTTGAAAGAAAAGGAGCAATCAGATTTGAAATGGAATCCTTTAAAGATTGACTAACCAGCCTGCCAGTAATGGGCTACTCTGTGTTTTCCCCACCAGGTGGGAACAGAAACATCAATATCAATGAACACATGTCAGATTGAGTGGAAACAAACCCTGAGGACAGAACAGTGTGGTGAAGTTGTCTACCCATACAGCATTAAAAAAATTAATCTGCCAGTGTATTATAAGTATTTAATTGACACTTTGCAATGATCAAAATCAGACATTCCAGTGGCAGAGCACAGCATGCACTTTTCTTTTTTATTTAAATACTGTTTCATCTGATTATCAAAGTGATCAACTCTTTTGGAAGAGATAATAAAGATAATTGCATGAAAAATAAGCCACTACATCTAATGTTGGAGGGTATTTTTGCTCTCTTCTTTGTCTTTAAATACACAGGTAATTTTCATTAAATTGAGCTTATAAAATGGTCTTTACTATAATTTAATGTATTTCAATAACTTAGAACCAAATAATAAAATTCTTAGCATATGCAGTCAAAATTAAATTTAAATAGAAGGGCAGTATCAATATTTTTAAAATTTCTGTAGTCTTTTCAAGTTCATTTTTCCCTGTAAGAGGATGTTTTCACTGCTGAAATAAAAGTGAAAATAATGAATTCCACATCATTCAAGACATAGGATTTGGAGATAGGAAATAGTTTAGTGTTCTAATTCCAGACTCCTTAAACAAGCACTCACAGTCTGATTCATCTAAATGCAATAGTCTTAATTCAAACCATCTCCATGAATTTTTTTGTCCAATTTTAACCCTGCAGCAATGCTTTTGATTTCCCAAAGAATCAAAGAAAGTTGATTAATAAGACTATGGGAGTTTTATTTATTGAAATCAAAAGATAAAAGAATTGTTTTGATGGAATAGATTTACTTTCGATTTTTTTTTCTGCTCTGGCATATGGTGTTTTTAGATGAGTCCAATTGATGATTGATTAATAAGTATCATCTCTTAACATTATGTGCATATGATGACTCTGCCAAAATTCAAACTCCTTGACTGCATTACACTAACTTATATTTTCAAATAATGTTAATGGAGCTCTGTGTCACAGAGATAATCAATTAGATGATTTGCCTTCCAACTGCGCAAATGGATGCAATGGATGTGTGTCATAGATGTTTGTTATTCCTGAGGCTGCCACAATAAAATACTCTTTTTAACAGCATTCTTAATTATTTTTCAGATGAACAAATGTATCACTTGCAAAACTTGAAACATTTGCTCTAGCAAGTCATATAATTTCAAGTCACAAACATCAGGTCTGTACAGCTGACTGTATTATATTGTTTTGGCAATGTGCTGATTGCCCAGTGTCTGACAATCTACCATGGGCAATTCTGCACAAACTGCCACGAGTCAGCGAAGGAAACAATTTCATTCCATTTGGAATGTACCAACTGTTTTGTTTTCTTTTCTTAGGGCATGTATTTTAGCTTCTCAAGGTGAAATTATGATTGTCATCTCTGATATCGCAATTCAGGCTGGGAATGTAACAGGAAGAATGTGTAGACTCAGCCAAACTCATAATCATTCTGTGTGCCCTGCATCCACTCTGCTTCGTACCAGCAAACCCAAGAGCTGGCTTTTTATTTTAGCTAGTGGCTGCTTTGGGATGCAGGTAAAGAAACCTTTCACAATCAAAATGTTAATTAATAGCATAAGTCTACCTACGGGTCAACTGCAGTACTTTGCAGATGTACTTTCCTCTTCCCTTGTATGTCTGTATAAAGTTTGTAAAGCAATACAAAGCCCATCAGTGTTGAGACTGCTTGGGTATTCACCCAACCTTCATGAAGAAAGCATTCCCAGGGCCTTTACAAGGCAAGAGCTGCTATTTGCAGAGGCATTAATGAGCCTTTCCAGCACTTTTCTCCCTTGCATGCCATTTCTCTGCCTGGGTTACAAGTGCAAAGACAAATTCCCAGTGGCACAGCTGGCAAAGGATCAAACATAGAGCCACACTGCTGATCTCTAGTTCAAGATGCAGATCGACTTATTTTAATCCATTTATTGAGGGGTCAAACTTTTGCTGATGAAGTCTTTCTTAAATTTAATATTTCTCAGTGATTTTCTGCTAGGTAAGATAATATCCAAACCCATAAGCTTTTCAGAAAGGGTTGCAAAGAGTTCTGTTTTACTTGACCTGCAAACACAAGCCATTAGGCATAGAGCTGGCTGGGGTTTTTTTACATTTTTTTTTTACTTTGTCTTTTCTGCCTATTACTTTGGAGAGCAAAATATCTGTATTACTTTTAAAAGTGATGAATCAAAAGCAGATCACATATTGCCTCTAAGTATTTAGCAGGTATAGCAGGTTTACTTAATGTGAAATATACCTGGTAGTTTTTTATTCTGATTTATTTTGTTTTATTTACATTATTTCAATTTTTTTTTATCAGAGGAGAGGTGTTGAACAGGAGCCAGCCTTTCTTTTTATAAGGCCAGGATTACTTTCACCATACAGTAACTGAGACGAAAAAATTGCACTTATTTGAGGAGATTCCTTTCATGCTTAAACAGTACCAAGAAAACCACTTCTAAATTTCTAAATGCCCAGGTGCTTTGCAATAGGAGGCATAATTAATGCTTTTAACAAACAGTTTGGGTAAATTCTCCCATTGGCAGCAGCACGTTGCTGGAGGTATTTGCTTGCTGTTCTGCAAGGAGCCTTGGGGCAGTTCCCAGCCCAGAGGTGTCCTCAGAACCCAAACTGACACTTTTGTCACCCATGGCAGCAACCTGGGCAGCAGCAAGTGAAGCCTGAGCACAAGGGTGGCATAAATTCCTCGTCCTACCTGTGGTCTTTTCAGGTTAGGTTTGAGAGAAATTACAGGTCGGGGAAATGCTTCTGCTGCTTCTCCCTCCATTCAGCAGCTGCAGCTATGAATGCAGTGGGGGCAGAGGGGCCAACAGAGACTGTTACTGAATTTCCCCAGGTCTTAGTCTGGGCACAGTGGGCTGAAAGGAATGTCATTGATTCAAATGCCCCAGAGCACAGCTCCAGTCTAAGGAATGGAGCTTTGCAACTGCCCTGAAAACAATGTTCTCCTCCTGACCACAGCCCATGGTCCAGTGCATTACCATTTTGCATGGGATTTTTTGCCTGGGAAGCAGAACGAAACACTACAAATTCTCTTAATATTTTCTTGTTCATTTTCTTTTTCCTCATCCTGCCTTCACCCAAATTACATCCAGAGAATTCACTAGCATAGAAAAAGAAGTGTTGCTATCCTGCTGTCTGAAAAGAACTCAGCATTCCTATTCTGGACCAGATCAAAGTAATTTGAGGAACTAGTCAAAGCTAGAAATAATTTCTAATTGAAAGAAGAAAATAGTTCCTGCTTCCGTGGAGACAGGAATATTCCTGCCTTGTAATGCTGAAATGGATTTCAAGGAAGATGCATCTTTGGGTACATTATGGAAGCCATAAAGCTGTTTGACTTTGCTGACAGCAGTCACGAGAAAAATAAATAAAAATATCCTAAGCACCCTGTGTGGTAATTATAAACACATGCAAAGTAGGGTTCTCATTGCTATCAGTCCTCCTCCTGCCAACTAACCCATCTGGGCATCAGGAAGGTCCTCTCATGTGATTTCTGTTTGAAATGCTGAGGTGTTTTCTGACTATTGACAATGCTCTCTTTGTATGTTGAGCAGACCAGGGTATACTCACAGTCAGTCAGCTGATAGAGAAATTATTTTAAAGTTTTTTCCTGGGTGGAAAGTTGGAGAAAAAGTTATTGTTAAAATTTTAGAAATTAATTACTTTTTTCCCATTCAAGATAAAAAAGGAAAAAAAGAACAATCATAAAATCAGTAAGAGACATTTGAAGTTAAATAGATATATTCTAACCCCTGCAAAATATCCTGAAATATTGCTTAATTCAAGAAAATAAAGATAATTCTTCCAGCAGTATCATGTGCCTTTCCTGTTTCTAGAAACAAACACTTCATTTCCTTTTTTCAGTGAACCTAGTCTGATTTTTCTCTAGAAGGGCACAGGGGCTATGAGTTCAAATGGAGCACAGAGGACAAAAAGTGTTTTGGTATCACTCACCTCTCATAGGGCTAAAGAAAGGAGTGATACTGCAAAAAAGAAAACGGTGTAAGGACTCTCACTGACCTGTGAAGTATCTTTTCACAGAGTCCAAAAGATCTTTATTAATGGAGTCTGGGTAGTGCAATAATCCTGCATCCCCCATGGGCAAGAAGAGTGAGGGTAGGGATAGCCACCAAGCCTCCTGCTGGAGCCACATCTATCCTAAGGCTGTTAGCAAAGTCAGCTGGGAACAAATGCCCTCAGCATGTCTCTGATCCCCACCCACTGAAAGGAATCCTGCCCTTGGCACCACATTCCCAGGAGCATGGGAGAGCTCTCCACTTTTCTTCAGCCTGCTCTGGTGACAGCCAAGACAGAAGTCAGTCGATGGAATGCAGATTTTGGAAACTAAGCAGCAGTAATTCTGCATTTTACTTTCACTCTCCGGCAAACAGGTCTTTCTAAAGCACGTTTTTTAATTTTTAATTTTAAATTTTGCCTTAGTGCCTAGTGAGCAGTAGATTTCATCTGTTCAAAACATCAGGACAATTTTTTGACCTCAATTAAGTCTTTGAGGAGCTAAGCTAGTAAGCATTTGAGCCATTACTTTATTATCATTGGGACATAAATATATGTTAGAAACATGTGCTTTGCTAAAATGGTCTTGGAGCAGTTTCTGCGTGCCTTGGTCCCCCTTTGGATCACTCTTGCCATTCTTTCTGTGCTGGCATTCCAAAGCTGCTGATTCACAGCCTGCATCTGGTCCTGGTAGCATTCTTGCCAACTCAAAGCCTGATGGATTATTTGGACACTTAACTTGCTCAAGTCATTCTCCCTCTCTAACTGATTTGTTTGACATCCCGTGTGTTATAAATATATTTCTGCAGGGCCTTTCCTCACTGTGTTTGAATAGCCTATTTGATTTATCAGACATGAGGTGTTTTCTTTCCTTCTTTCTTTCATTCTTTCTTGCTTTGGCTCATTTCTGCTGTTGAGGACAAGAAGAGAGTTGCTGATTCTTGTACAGAGGCCTGCAGGTTTCAGAAAGGCATGGGATAGGTGAGGACATCTGCTTAGGAAGAGTGACTAGACCAAGGGCTAGGATCCAGCTCTATGACACTGGAGAGAGCAAAACCTGAGTTTTCCAGATGTGTTACTGTGGAGAGTCACCTGGGGTTTTTTAAATTTTACATTAAGATATTTTTAGACTGACATATACCCCATTTGCTTAGTGTTGAATTGTGTCTGGGTTAATTAATTTATAATTGATCATGAGTTCTTTGGTCATGTAATACAACTTGGGTATCAAAGACAACGTGAGATCAGATAGCAGCTGATTTCTGCCTAACTTGTGGCTGTAAAGAGGCTGGGGACAGCAGAACAGTGACTGTGCTTCATTATACATGCATGTTAGGAGGGATGCCTTGCTTTAAATTCCTGCACTAAAACATGTGAAATGTTACATGACTTGCCATCCTATGGAGCTCATCTCCACTTCATCAAAAGTGGCCAAGGTCCTATCCTGTTGAAATAAATAAAAATTTGCAATTAATTTCAATATATCTAGGATTACTTTCAATGAAATATATCCCTTGCCTTAACCTGGGCTGTTTTTCCCTCTTCAGCAATTTCAGTGGGAGTTTCTCGTTGAAAAAGCTGCTTAGGGCACGACTGGCTTTTTCAGAGTGAGGGTTCCTGCACTGAAATGTTTCATATGGGTAGCATCTGTGAAGCCCTCTCTGTCAATGCACTTCACAACTATTATTTCCAGCTTCACTAGGCAGAAATAACTTCCAAGGGTAGGATGTGAATTTGATGTCCATGGCCTTTCAAGTCTTTTCCCGTTGAAACTTATAGTGCCCATGTGGCTCTGCCATCAGTGGCAGGAGCAACGTGCACTGGGAACAGGTCAGGCAACTCCTAAGCCACTAAAAAACTTCGTACAGTGCTTTCAGTGAGTGCTGGCTGTTGTTCAAAAGCCAACACAGCTGTCTTTCAAGAAACCTGCCTATAAACTGACACAGAAAGCCACCATTACAGCCTTGTAACAATAGTCATGTTATATTGTGTGTGGATGGAGATGGGATAGACATTGGCTGTAGTGATCCTTGTCCATAGCACAAATAAGCAAAATAATCCAGACATGACAGAGTCCTGTGCTCCTGCAGTTGGGTGTTCTCAGCTGCCTCCAGTCCACAGCAAGATTTGCAACATCAGGTTTTTTTCGTCCAACCCATCATTGCTGCAGTCTGACAGTCGTGTGGGAATTTCACTTTCAGGGATTTTCTTGGTAAGAAGCATGTCTCAAGTCTTTTAAAAAAGAATGTACACCCCACTGGCTCACAGCCAAAAGGCACAATGTGTGGGGGTTTTATTTGTTTTCAGCCAGCCATCATTTTTTTGCTATCTTGAGTTCAGCCTAAGGAAGTAGAAGTATGTGGTCAGATTTATCCTTCAAAAACGTAAGGTGTGATTCTAAGTTAACTAAAGCAGGAGGCAAATTTAGAGATCCCTGGTCTGGCTCCTGTAAGCTTTGCACCTCTGTGCTGCCCTGCCTCCTCTCTCTGCTTTTCTCTCTCCTGAGCACATGTCCCCAGGATCTTGACACTGCTCTGTCTCACACCACAGCATAGAGCAGCTGCTGTGTCAGGACAAATCTGCCTCCTGAGAAACAGTGAGGTCCTGGCTAGCTAACCCAGGGCCAGCTCAGCAGCCTGCCCTGCATTGCAGACAACAGCTGAGTTTCCATGCAGAGCCTTTCCCTACCTGCAGGCTGAGCTCAGGTTTTCAGCTTCTTTCTACACATTGTCCCAGAGCTGGATGCTACGGGAAGCATTATGGTTTCCATTGCAGGAATCATCCTGGAGGTTTCCAGTTGCAATTATTTAAAGCAATTGTGACATTATGGCCAGAAATAAAGTCTCTATCAGCAGATGGAGCTGAGCTGAGGTCACAATGATCCCATTTCCCATATCCTGAATAAAAGCCTTCAAGGTAAAGCCAAAAAAAAAGGTACTTGTGATGCTTCACCAGTACTGAAAACAACCCAATTTAGTGCTGGCTGTGACTGGTGAGACAGCTCCTCTCTTTGAAGTGTCCTGATATCCCTGGTGATATTCCCTACACAGGGAATGGTGACCCAGGAAGGCCTGCTGCACATCTTTTAGGGATGTGGGAAGAAGAGGCCAACCCTCTTCTTCCCACAGGGTGACAGCTATCAGACAGTGCAGCTCCATTGTCAGCCAGTGCATACTCAATCTCCTCGCAGAAAGTCAGACTTCTGTTCTGGGTATTCTTTCCCCTAATCTCTGTACTTTTCTGACTAGAATTTGCTGACTAGAATTCCCTTTGCTGTACTTTCACTGAAGCTTTCTCAAGCCTGAGAGCTGGCCAAAAAGCCATGTAAGCCATGTTCACAGTGAACTGATAGAAATTTATACAAAGAAATGTAGTGGGAAGGACAGAGAACAGCAAAATTTATCCAAAATGACTATCCAAAATAGGCATAAAAGCCAAACCAGGTTAGAGAGATGAGACCTCTGGGTGCCAAGCACGTAATCACTAGAAATCTTGTAGTTATAGTTATAGTCTAGTTATTAGTGTTGGTGTTTTGAAGGTATTTGAGCAAATAAGTACCTAAATGGAGGTAGATGCTAAGTCACTGTGGGAGCATACAGTAATGACCATATAAGAAAGGCCACTAAGTCCAGTGGCACGGATGTAATTCACTCCCAGGCATGGTGCCAACCCAAGGCCTAATCTCTGCCAAATTATTTTGGGCCAGGTTTCTGTGGTTGCTGCTGAATCTGTCTTTTTCCATCCTACAGTAACAGGCTGTTTAGCCCCAGCAGACATATGAAACTGAACTAGCAACTTATTTCAGGGAAAGGGCTTAATGCTCCTGACAAGTTGGAAAGTCACCAGCTGGGTTATCTTCTGCATCTCATTCAATCAAATATTGTCATTATAATGTCTATTAAACCAAGCATAAATGAAAGGTAAATTTTCCCAGTATCCACAAAACTCCATAGCAACTGAAAGGGAGGCCAGCTATCACATAGGTTTTTTTTCTATTGAAACAGTCAGTATCTAAAAAGGCACAAAGCCTTGACAGGTTTCCATACTCCAGTGAGTGCAATTTTAATGGTGTTTTTATACGAATAATCTCATCACTGAAAGTTGTTTGTTCAGCTGATCTGGCAGAGCTGGATGTATTATATAGATTATGAGATGTCTCCCTGAAACTTCCAGATGAAATGTAGAATCCTGTTGGAAAAGGCAGCATTTGAGGACATTCAACACCTTAAACCAAATTGTTGTTGCTGCTGAGTTCTTCCAGGTCTACCCTGGAATCATCTCAGGTAACAGTGTCAGGTGCCCAAGTGTCAGCAAGATTTCTCCTATTCTTGCTATAATTTCAGCATTGCATTGTATGCAAAGTTGGTCCTAATTGTAATTAGATTATTTGGTTTTCTGGTATGTCAATATTCAGCAGAGTTTTTGTACATGTTATCTTCCTTGCTGCTTTGCCTTGTTGCTTCCCTCTTTCTGTGGATCTTTGCTGAATCAGCTTCTTCTCTATAGAGTATTCCATATAATTATCTTGTCACCCTGACTTACAGGGAAGGAAAGAAAGTAGTAAATCCCTGAGAAATAAGATTTGTCATCACTTGACTTGCTCTGAGGGAAGGTTTTTTTGAGACCATCAGCAAGGAGATAATTACATAGCTGGATTCAGTGTATCATCTAACCCATCTTTTTGGTGCCTTTACTTACATAAAGCATTTCTTGTTTCCTACACCTGCCTGATGCAAAGGAGCAGGATTACTTGAGTACCACTAAATCTGAGGTGGGAAATGAAAATAGAGATTCCCAGTGAAAGGGAGCTGGTACATCTGTGTTGGCTCTGTTAAAAACTGAATCTTCAATGCAGAGCACTGAAGCACATTTACATTATTTTTTCAGGACTGAGACTGTATCAACAAACCTCACGTCTGCTTACAGAGGTCCAAATTAATTGCAGTTGTGGTGATTGGTTTAATGGTTATGATGATCCATGTCTCTCAGGACCTGACTTGAGACAAACTGTGCACTTTTTTGCTACCAAAGAGCTAAAAGATGTCCTTTGATGAGCTCTGGCCTGTGCTGCAAGCAGACAAATGCCCTCAGGGCAAGCCCCTGTTACTCTCCTGCAAAGCCTTTGAATCCTCTGAAGTCTCCAAACCAGACAACTTAACTATATCAATGTTGTCTGTATCAAGAGAAACAATAAGTTAAAGCAGAAGGCCAAGAGACAACCAGGGGCGGTGGCCAAATCGAAAGGAACAGCGGGAGAAAAGTCAGTGGCTGGTGAGCAGCTCGGGAGGGCAGATCTGTGAGCCATACACCAGGAGAGAAACAAGGACAAACAGTTGGAAAAACGAGATATAAAAAAGCCTGAAAGTGGGTTTGGCTGCTGGCATCTGACTGCTGTGTGCAGCCAGAGTCAGGCATTGCTCCAAAGCACCAAGCCAAGGCGTCTGACCCAGTGCTTCTGCCGGCGCCTGCCAAGGGCTGCGCTCCAGCAGGAAGCGCCGGCGCCAAGGAAACTGCAAAGCAAGCTGCTAATTTTCATTCTCCAGGTTTATTCGGTGTTTACCCGCATCCGTCTGCTCTTCCTGGGCAATCTTCTCCCCCAGCCCTCTTCCCAACCCACAGAGTGACACACGGTTGTGCAGAAAGGAGCCTGCCCTCTGGCCAGCCGTGACCCCAAGGGACAGTGATCATCCTGGCCACCAAGGCTGTGCTGGTGCACACCCACACAAACCTGCAGAGGCATTTGCTGTGGACAGCTCTTACAAATAAGGAGGATGGTTAAGGAAATGAACAATGGAATAGATGATTTCTTGGTGGACACACTTTATTACTCTTCCTGAGCCTTACTTTCTAAGATACAAATGATACTGATTATCTCTGGAGCACAAGCAAAATGTTAAATCAACCAAAACTCAGAAGGTTTTTCTTCTGAAATTCTTCATTTTCATCATATTGCTGACAAAATACTAAAACACACCACAGACTCCAACTCTGTGTGGCAGTCTCCTGGGCTGAAGCAACAGCTATTGCCATATGCTTTGAGCTTTGAATCAGGCATTTTTTGAAACTGAAAGTTACGCCTGTTCTGATGACATCAGTGAACCACAAACTACTTAATCTAAAGAATTAAACAAGCTCTGAACTCCCAGCAGATGCCAAACTTCAGATTTCTCTATGCTATACTTTCTCTATCCAGACTTTTGATGTGGCTGGTTTCCTTTATCATTCTGAGCCATGCAATTATAAACAGAATGAAAACTTTCAGAAATATGTATCTCAAATATGCACATATCTCAAAATTAATATTACTCTTAAGATGATGCCCTCTTTATTCCTAGAGAATACTATTGAACATAGAAGTGTATTTATTCAGGTGATTTGTTCCCATTTTATCCATATCCTCAATGATGTAATCAAACATATTAAGCAAATATTATCTTTTTTTCAACTTGAATTCTTTGATGATAAAATCTGTTTCATCCCATAAACTTATTAAACCAAAAGGCCAATTTGGAAAGCATGATTTCTAACACACTCTCAAGAAACTGTACCATGATAATTTATGTTGCAAAACTGGGATTTGGCTGGTTGTTGGTGTCTGTAGAAAGTGGTAACCTAGTGAACCAGTTTCTATTGCCAAAAAGTCACGATGTTGGTCCATTTGTGTGTATGTCATCATCTCAGTCTTTTATGGAGACTAAACACTTTCTTGGGCAGCAAATTTTGTTCTGGCTCCTGGACCTTGTGTTCATGTCCTGCACAGCATTAATTCTACCTAAGAATAGTTGTTCACTTCCACTACATAAGTCAGGGCCAGACCGTTAAGATTTTAGATAAGACATCCAGTGAAATTCACTTTAAAATCTTGCCAAAATTATTTACAATCACTGCTTCAGATGTCTGCTCCTCAGATAGATCAGTGCTAGCACTCACATTTGAAGTTCCAGTAAAAGCCACATTTCACTGGAGGAAATTTGCTTTGGGGACAGTGGCCAGAGTGGTTTTGATTCAGAGGTGGAGAAATTCTCTTTTGCTTCCAAGAAGTTTGGATTTCTCTGCACCCACTGCAGCCTGAACCTGAACTGTCTGTGCCCCTGAGTTAATCCTTCCTTCTCTTTCTGGTGGTACTAGGGCTGCTCCCTGCTCAGCTGGAACTCCACTGGGACCTAGGGAATGTGGCATTTCCTAACACGGTGTGTTTATGTTGTAAGGGGTTTAAGGGAGAATAAAAGAGCCCCTGAGTTTTTCCTGAGGGTCTATGGTCACCTGCTGAAGAGACCTTCTCAACTTCCCCTTAAATGAAAACAAACCCTGCAGCCAAGTCAGTATGTCACTGTCAGATGCATAACAGATATGACCTTCATCCAAGCAAAGCATCCTCGTTGTTAAAATAGCTCAGAAATAATTATATCTTTGCTGTTGTACACTTTCCTTTTTAAAATTTAATAACTTAAAGTATATTTAATATTAATATTACATTTAAATATATATATATATATTTCTATAGCTTGTA
Source organism: Rhabdornis inornatus (assembly GCA_013397075.1). Lineage (NCBI taxonomy): Eukaryota > Metazoa > Chordata > Aves > Passeriformes > Rhabdornithidae > Rhabdornis > Rhabdornis inornatus. The sequence continues at coordinate 1,373,617 of VWZS01000915.1, read as the reverse complement.
CAGAAATGTATAGTTTCTGGGTAGATTCAACTTCACCAAATTAACGTAATAACTATGGATTTCTATAAGAACAATATATGTCCCACTATGCTTGAAATCTACATATTGTCTTCTCAATTTGACAGTTAAAATATATCTCATTTTCTGAATGCTTTTTCAGTTACCTTTCATTTTAGCAGTCAAAAGAATTAGTTTTGGAAGTGATTTGTTCAAAGATACAGACTCAGCTGAATAAAAAGCTGAATTATGCTTTGTTCTCAATGAACATTTATGTTGCTGATTAAGGGTAGCTACAAGGACATGAGCTTCTAGTCCATAATTTCATTAGTGGACTGTACCTGCAGTAGTGGATGCATTAATTTACTTTCCCTAAGATTCTGTTTTTCATGCTCTGTACTGAGACCAATTATTCAACTGTGATTCAAGCACAACACAGTGAGAGATGAGGCAAATTAAAAGCAGTGATGGAGCAATTTTCTGGAATAAGAACATTTACAATTCCAGGGGGCCTGAAGAATGTGACAGCTGAAGGGGAATGGTAGGACAGAAATCTTTTTTTTCCCCAAAATGCACTGCAGATATTACTAAGAATTACAAGAAGCTCTTAAAATATGGATACAGGAACAAAGTATAGCCCAATTTTAAACATTTTTATGTTCCTATTATTAATTTATGTTATTTAGATGTGTGTAGCTCTGAAGTGTTTAAGTCAGTAATTTTTTTAACTATTTCCATTTACTGTACAATGCAGTTCCTTTGCTAGAGAGCCTTCTCACATCAGCTGTTTTTCAGGTGTAGAAACCCAATCCTTCTCGCACCATAAAAGGCAAAGGGCTTTTCATCTTTAGCCACGGAGGTGCAGCAGGAGTCGGGAGAGCTGTAGCAGGAGGCACCATCCCTTGTGCCGTGTTAATTGTGGGCTGCTCCTGAGCAGGAGAGCATCCTCAGCACCACCCTGCACATTTGTGTGAGCTGATATTCCCATAGTGCTGCCAGCAATCCATGCTCATCCTCTGCCTTCAGCAAGAGGGGGATGTGGCTGCTAACCCCAATTTTTGCCCCTTTCCCTGCTGCTGGGGCTGGGCAGGTGGTGATGAATGCCTGTGTGACTCTCCGCAGCCTCTTGGGCTTGAAGCTCATTTTACTTTCAGACTCCTGCTCCCACCTTGCTTTTTCTTCCTTCTCATTCCCCCTTTTTTTTTTTTTTTAGTAAACTATTTCAATTTACAGCTGTGTCTATGCTTAGAATGGGTTGATCTGCGGCACTGTGAACCACTCCTAGCTCAAGGCAGAAATCAGTACCATGCAGAATGCCTGGGCTCTACACTCCAGTGTTCCCAGAGTTCCAGGACTTCTGTTCTTTATCCACGATAGCATTTGGTACTCAAGTGCTAAACAGTCAGCTGCACTACAAAGGTGTGTTGAAAGGTTTTTGCTAGACATGGATTAAAAGGTGAATTACCTCTGCTTCGTGTACCTGAAGATTAGAGTAATCCCTCATGGCATGCAAATGAAATCCACTAAACCCACAGAGTCCTGGGCACTGCTGTGAAGAACACAACTTCCCTGCTCATCACAGGAACCCTGGGTGCAACCAGAGCATGGCAAGCTTGCCTTGCTTCCTTTTCTGCTGGAATCCTCAGAAGGAGAGGTCTCACAGAGAGGGAAGGAAGCAGCATTAGATGGGGAGAATGAAAGGCAACTCTATAGCAGAATCTGGCAGAGATGAAAAGATCAACAGTTGGAAATTTGCCAGTTTTGATAATCTCTTCAGATTACTCTGCATATGCTGGCTATATTCCTTTGCAGTTTTGACAGAATAAGAAAAATAACACCAGAAAATGGTTGGAAGTTAGATTAAAAATAATGGGAATCCTTGGAACAAGGCAATACAGGGTACAATGACAAGTACCTCTGAGGCTGAGAAAAGGAATCATAATGGAAATACCACCTTCTATGTAATTTTGCTATGAGATGTACCAAAGAAGTGTTGTTAAGATCAGTGCCTGGTATTTATGGCTGGGGGTTGATTTGACATCAAGTTCTTTCATTTTGTTATTCTGCCAGTAAAGTACACATTGTGCTGCCAGAAGAGTGGCTACCCAGGCCTCACTTCAGGCACTTTTCTTGTTGGCCTGTCTTGCCTTGAACAGTGTAAAATAGCTTGTGGCCAGAAGCTCTTATCCCATTTAGTTTAAAGCATTTGTTATACAGCTAGGAAAGGAAGGTATTGATAACAGAGACTCAGAGTTTATATGAGAAAAGCACAGGAAGTTTTACCAAAAATAATTCTGCACTAACAAGGGTTGGTTTTTTTATGGCTAATGCTCATGGGTTTGTAATGTACAGATGTAATTCCTGATTTTACATGAGGCATTAAATATGGTTTGTCATCTGGCATTGCCAAACACTTCACAGATTAAAATAAATTGTCTTGGCATGGTGACCAAACTCTCTAAAAGATGTAACAGTCCCACTAGTTGCAGTAATTAATGATATGATTATTCAAAGTGTGCTTCCTATTTTGCTAAAATCTCCTAAATCTTGCAGATTTCTTGCTTTTGGTTGCTATTTTCGATTCTTATATTTACATGTTAAGAGCAGGGAATTTATTTCCTGGCAGTAATAGTCTTGTGTCTTTGTTTACTAGCTTTGAGCTATTTGTAAGTATTTCTATATCACTAATACCTTCTATTTCCAGAGACATCACTAAATACTGGAATACCAAATTAGCAGTTACAAACCTGTTAATCACTACAGTGGTGCTCACCAAGGCTTTCTTTAGCCCAGACTGTGCTGCCCCTACAGCCAGGAAGAAATTTCTATAGCAAAATTTGGAGCAGAAACCCAACATTCAAGTGCTCTGAACAATTCTGGGGAGTCGACTTGGCTACAGGGAGTCTCCAGAGACATGTTCCCTGGGCTGCAGGTATCCCTCAATTATACCCCATGATTTTTTTTCTATTTAAGAAAATAAATTCTAATAAATCAAAGCAAATGGTCATGCAAAGGAAAAAAAAAAAGAACAAAAGGAGAAAGTTGCTGATCTCATGCTTCCCTGCAGAGAAAATGAGGAAAGGGTGGAGAATCGCCCAGGCACTTTCTGATTATCCTGTGAGATAGGATGGGAACAATGAGGTGGTTGGTGTGAGCCTGAACAGAGCACTTTCTTTTTGGCACTTCAGCAAATGTTGGCAGCATTTTCTTTTTTAATGTCAACATTATGTGCACAGCTTCAAGGTAAGAGTTCCAAGTCACTCAAGTTAATTGATACATCAGGGATGCGGAACTGGAACACCATGTCCTTGATGCTACTTAAAAGAATTGCAGAACTGTATGTTGCCTTTGCAGGAGGGACTAGAAAAATCCGAATGCTCTACAAAAGGGCTGGCCAGAAATGGGGGAGTTCACTGAAGCCCTTTCCTTCAATGCCTCTCAGATAGATTGAAAAACTCTGAAATTATATCTTCTGCACTAGTTTTGAATACTGTCCTGCCTCCCAAGATGGATCTACTTGCGTCTTATGCAGAGCTGTCCTTTTGCTGGCTGTAGGAATGTTTTCATACAGAAGTAGTGAGTACTTTGTACTCTGAATTCCCAGCTGTCTGCTGGAATGTAGCCTTAAAGCTTCAAAATTTGGTGCAAGATGTTGTCAGTGCAAAGAAAGAGCCCTGTGCTCAGTGGAGAGAAGGAACAATGCTTACCAGTAGCTGCTGCTCCTGGGATGGATCACTTGCTCATAAACTCAGGCTGCAGCTGAACATCCATCTGTGATGAAGGCATTACAGATGCTCAGGCCACGTCCTCTTCACCCTTACCTTGTGCTTGTGGGCTCCTGTCCTCAGCCCTGTCCTTCCATGGCCATGCAGGTGGAGCAATACCTGAGCCACCCGTTGCCACCGGCAGCACTCGCAGGGAGCAGGGCAGAGGGAACAGGATATGGGGAGTGGATGTTCAGACAGGCACCATGTAAATATAGGGTCAAGAGAGAAGTGCCAGGGCAGCCAGCCTGGCCTCCAGCACTGCACTCCTAGATTGTGTGCCACATCTGTCAGCCTGGTGTGGCTGCTCTTGGGAATACCCAGGAGTGTGATAGGAGATATGTTTACTTGAGCAAACCAAGCCCAAGTGGTTCGACCACTACCAGTTGCTAACAGAACAAATTTATTTATCCTATAAGATACTGTCTGTCAAAACTATTTGGTGTAAAAACAGATGTTGTGTGTGTTGCAGTTGAAAGTGCCTTGACTGAGAGGAAAAGTCTCTGAGATTCCATGCTTTACAAGAACCTAGAGAGGCTCTTCAGAGCCCCCAAAACCCTGACTCTGCCCCCAGAAGTAACAGCTCTGCACAAACTTTACAAAGCCATGGTCTGCTCTGCATCACTGCAGGGCAATTCCTGCAGTTTACCTAATCCAACAAAGGCAGTCTTTGTCTTGCTACAGTCAGGTAGGGAAGACTTGTAAGACTTGTCCTAACTGTACTTTATAATCACACACTTCCTGTGCACAATGGTTACTGGGTGTAACTGTAAATAAGGATTGCTTTCATCTTCAAGTTCAAAATAATGAGGTTCCTCCATTGCTTATGTAGTGATCATGCACTGAGACACAGGGGGATGACAGCTGCCAAGGCCAGCCAAGGGTTTGGTGCTCCTGAGAGGGTGGCTTCAATTAAAGTATTTTCTATCTCACTGCTACTCTACTTTTACAGTGTAATTCACTCTTGCAAATGAAAACTGACTTCATTACAGGGTACCCACACAGTGAAATCTGTAAGATCTTTGGTGCTTGAAACCTAGAGCACTTCCTAAGTTTTGACACCAGTTTCCAGGTTTTAACATCAGTTATTGTTCTCCTGTGAACAATACCCCTGCATTCATTTCACTGGAAGATGTAGCAAAGGTGAGGAACTAATCCAGTACTACAAAGGGAAATCCAGTGACACCTTCAGCTGAAGCTCAGAAGATCCTGCCTGCCATTTATACCTGTCATTTACTTCAGTCCAGTTCTTTATTTATTAAGCTGTATGTTCTACATAGACCAATCACAATATTAGAAAGTGGAGAAAGGGTGACAGTTGCCTGTTTTATTTGTTTATAAACAACATAACTGGATGTGGCAACCTTCATAGCTCAGAGGGGAGGACATGGGCTGCAAGGGAGATGCCTTCAGAACCTCTGGAAGGCAGGCTCTGAGCACACTCTCCAAAGGTAACCATGGCTCCTTGGTCTCTGTATGCTGAGATATTCCAACATGAAGTGATTTGATTTGAAAGGTGAGTTGCAGAGTTAAGAGGGAGCTGCAATCTAGCACAGTTTGTCACTCCTTAGAAGTTACAGCTTGTCTCCAAGAGGAACAAGAGCTCCTAGGCCAAGGCCAGGATTCTCTGATCCTTCCACAAATCAGCCCTCGCTTCTTAAAGTTCCTTCTAACTTCAGTTTTAGTGAATTCAAATGCAGAAAAATCCCTTCCCCAGGGACACAGGCTTGTTCCTCTGACAATAGCTGCTCCGGTCCCTTTGCCTCTTCACGGCTCTGCTCCCACTGACCTTGGACCAGGATCACCTTCCTCCTCCAGAGTTTAGCAAAATGGGTATTTAAACAGGGAATCCTTAAGCTGTAAAGACCTTTCTGAAATGAGACAAAATTAGGATTGATATCAGCAACTGTGTATTTATACTCTGCGGTGTCTTCAAACCATAGTAAACTTTTAACCAGGTTTGTTATGAGAGGGTTTGTAGCCAAGATTAACTTAAAAACACAAAAAGAATCCATAACAATATTGTAAGAACTCTAATTTCTCTATAAATATATGCTAATAAGCTAGCTTTGAGTACTGCTTTCACAGTAATTAATTTTTAACCTTAATCTTTACTCAAAGACAGTTTATTTTTGAGAGGTATATACTAATTTTCAAAGAAATTGGTCATATATGGCAAGCAAAATTCATGCATGATGTTAACATAGGCAATGCCTTGGTATAATTTCCTTCTCCTTTTCTGGTATAGCTAACACTTTTTTTTTTGGTGGCACAAAATAATTCTATGCCACATTAGCTATATAATAATTGCTTACAGAAAATGAAACCATAGTTTTGAATGCTACATATCAGCACCAGGTGTGCATGACAATCCTAATTAGATAATATTAACTTGTCCACAAGGTGCCCTGGATTCACCAACAGTTAGTTAGATGTTCAAGCCTTAACAAATAGCATGTGACTGAATTGGTAATTTTTGAAATTTTGAATTTTAATCAGCAGCTGGACTGGAACCTATCCAGAATTAAATCCTGCTACGTTATGCTGCTGGCACCCTGGGAATCAGCACAGCTGCTGATTTCACAAAAATAAGGAATTAAATAGACCCTGTGCCAGTGCTTAGTCACCCTCAGTGAAAAAGTGATGCCTGCTGCTCAGAGGGAGCCTCCTGTATTTCAGCTTGTGCCTCTGGTCACCAAGCACTGTGCAGACCACTGGAATACTGTTTGCTCTGGCAGCAGCTGAGCCAGTGTCAAATACTGCCCCAGAGCTTACAGACTATTGGGGAAAGAAGCACATTAAAGCTTTGACACATGAATAACCTCACAGGAAATGAGTGCAGATCTCCATCTCAACCTGTGTCCCATCACTGCAGGCTGGGTTGGCCCAACAGGCACTGTCAGATCTGCTGTGGCTGCTTCTGACCTGTGTCTGCCACCTGCTGTGGTGGTGATGATGTGTTTGGACTGTATGGAGTGAAATCTTTCTAAAAACTGGTTTGGTGTGGACTGTGAGCTCACAACTCTCTTTCCTGACACTCTCATAGAGGAGTGCTTTTAGCTGTCTTATTAGTCCTTCTGCCTTCTTGCCTTATTTAGTTCAGCCAGCCAAGCTATAGAGCTGTATACAAGCTACTTCCAATTACAAATAAAGCTGAAATGAAGAGCAAGATTGCATTAAGAAATAACAAAAGACAAAGTAAAACAGCAGGCAGGAGGGAAAACATAAAGACACCTGCCTTATCTAGTGATGTCTCAGTGCAAGGGCAGGGAGGTGAGAAGTGAGAAGGCCTGGCCTGCTCATGATGGCTGCTCTGAGGCACATCAGCAGTTAGGCTTAGGAGCACAGCCAGGAAAGGTGCAAATTCAGGAAGATTTCAGGTCAAATCTATACAAGGATGATTTCTGTGGGACTGGCTCATGATGCCAACTCAGCCAAGACAGATACAGCCCCAGAGGAGCTGTAGATAGACTTCTAACGATGCATGCTGCTGCTTTCTCTGGTCAGCATTGGTTCAATTTTTCAAGCCTAAAATTCTAAGCAACAACTACTTTAATCTTAAAGCTGACTATAAGTAATCCAATACACACTATTTGTGTTATTCCTGAGGGGAACAAATGGATCACTCAAAGGCACACTAGGAAACTTTTAGAGTCTCAATGTGCTGGTTTTGGCTGGGGTAGAGATAATTTTCTTCACAGTAATCAGTCCAGGGCTGTGTTTCAGCTTTGTGCTGAGAACAGTGTTGATAACAAGGGATGCTTCTATTATTGCTGAGTGGGGCTTACACAGTGTCAAGGCCTTTTCTGCTTCTCTCAGTGTCTCACCAGGGAGGAGGTTGGGGGTGCAGGAGGAGCTGGGAGGGGACAGAGCTGGGACAGCTGACCCCTCCTGACCCAAGGGATATTCCAGGCCATACCACGTCATACTCAGTGTATAAAGCAGGGGGAAGAGGGGGAAACCTTCTGAGCAATGGTGTTTGTCTACCCAAGTCACCCTTAGGTATGATGGGGCCCTGCTGTCCTGGAGATGGCTGGCTGGCCCATGGGGAAGTAGTGAATGAATTCCTGGGTTTACTTTCCCTTGCTTGAGTGTGCAGCTTTTGTTGTACCTGTTAAATTGTCTTTACCTTGACCCAAGAGTTTTCTCCCTTTTACTTTTCCAATTCTCACCCTCATCCCACCATGAGGGGTGAGCCAGTGAGTGGCTGTGTGGGCTGAGGTGCCTGAGAGGGTTAAACCACGACACTCAGTACAGACTGTGCTGGGGGCTTTTCAGGAACCTGAAGGCAGTTCCTGTTTGCTGACCTAGCAGGCAAACTGGGTACAGGAGGATTAGTCTGTACCTCTCTGGGAAGCAATAAGAAAATGGGAACACTATCTAAGACTGGATTCAGTGGAAGTTTCTTTTGTATTATTTGCACCTATTGTAACTGCTGCCCCTCCACGTCTGAGGCTAAAGGCAGTCACTGTCTCAAGGAAGTGCCTCAAGGGTGGTGAGGGTTTGCTGAGAAGGTACCCACAAGCAGAAAGTGCTCATAGGAACAGTGCCTGAGTATCAAGTTAGTTAGTTTACTGTCAGAAGGGATGCCAAAATCTTGATACATTAGTGATTTTCTCTACACTAACACCTGAGCTGTAAAGAATTTGTAAAATCTGTGGTTTTGGTCTGTTTTAGCCACAGGCTTTTAATCTACTGCTTTCTTTACTGGGAGTAAGTAAAGTGTGCTTTAAGTAAAATGATAATCCCTGAAGACCTGAGATAACAGCATTGAAGAAAGGATTGTTGTGAACATCTCACATGTCTCATCAAACCTGTCTTCTACTGAACCCAAAAAACGCTGGTCACAGCACTGACAACTCTGCCATAAAAAAACTTGAGCTGCTTTTACAGCAGCATCTAACAAAGTGAGAGAGGGATTTAAAATGAACACCTGGCACACTGAGCATCATCTCTGGCTGAATGGTACTGAAATAATTATTTGTGTTTACTGTCCAGCACTGTCATCAGTGGAGGCCTGCTAGCACTGAGTAGGACTGAATACATAGGACTGAATTGCTTGAACAGACACTAGGAAAATGGGAATCACAGTGCAACCTAGAGAAAAAGAATGTGTGTCTACCCATGGTAAATCGTTGCAGCCCTTTAGTGGAAAATGGGTAACAGCTGCAAGTCCTGCAATACTGACAGTGCTCTTCAGCTACTGACAGTACAGGCTCCACAAGGTGAGCAACTACAGCCCACAGAAACCTCTGCAGTCACAGTTCCAAAAAGGTAAGGAAAGCACCATTCTCCTCTGCATTCAGTCTAGATTTGAGGACATGCCTTCTTAAAAAATGGCTCTAATCAGGCTCCAGCAATATTGGAGACTGCTTGCCAGTTATTACTGGCAGAAAGTCACAAGTCAGTGGTATATGATTAGGAGGGATGACTTTTCTATCCAAGTATTTGAAAATGTTTACACCAAGCAGCAGGAAAAAACCCCCAAACCAGTTATAAACCAGCAACAGGGCTTTGGTAGTTTCATCACAGTACCACTTCTATGATTTTTAGCTTCTTCACAACTTGCCCATTACTACCACTTCCTAAACACCAGCTCTAAGCAATACCTGGATTTGGATTAACACACAATTTATAAACTGGCATGGAAATTTCTCCTAGTGTCCCTGACCACCATAATAATCCCAGATCTGACAGATCTCTACATTGGGAAAGCATTACACTCTCTTTCAGTGTCTTCAGGGTGTAATTCTTCCATCAGGTATGTTAAAACAGGACAAGAAGAGAAGACTATAAAGTTTTAACAGAACTTAGAATATGGGTGGTTTTGATGTTGCACGTATCAGGAGACTATGCATATAAGGATGTGGCACACTCCACTTATAATTCAAAATGGGGAAAAAAAAAGCTAATGCTAAAATATTTGCTTTCCCTAATCTGTACTGAAAAAATAGCTCCCGTTACACTGAAGAGCTGCAGCCAAGTTCCTAGTGCTGCTCTAAACATCTCAATCAGCATTTTCTTCTCGTTGTTCTAGACCACCACCTAATGGTGAGGCTCAGGCTGGGCCCGCCCGGCTGCTGCGCGCTAGGGAACGCCACAGGCAGAGCTCACAGCCCCAGCTCAGCAGGGGACAGGCAAGATCCTGCCAGGAGCAAACCTTCCCCTCCCCTTCCCACTGACCCTTGGGACAGCTTTAACAGGCTAAGGCAGAGCTGCTCTCCTGCATCGCTGCAGCACTTTCAGCAGCAGGGCTATTCTGTAATTAATTTTTTTGCAGAACTGAACTCTGTGACCTGGATCAGTACTAACAGGCCTCACTCACTAATTGCTTAGGACATTCTTATCCTAGAGCCTCATTCCTGTAGATTACTGAAGCTTAGTACTTACTCTAAAATAACTTGCTTTATCTGTGACAGTGCAGAGCAATCTCCCAGAACAACGGTGGGCTGGCTTCTCTTCCTCGCCTCATCCTTCTCTCACGGATCAAGCAGTGCAGTCGCTGCTCCCTCGTCAGTCCAAGCTCTCTCCCATTACTGCTGAAGAAATTAGTTACTCTAAATTAGTTCCCTAATAAACAGATTCTAACTCTTTCTTCCCCCCTGTAGATTTTTAACGTATTTATTGGGAACCTTTGAAAAAAAAAATAGCACTCCTGCTTTGACTACCTTCTCTATGAAAACAAACGGTATTAGTCCTAGTTAAATGCCAATAACTGGCACACTCACTCCCCAGGACCCACTCATGGAAAACACTGGTGAAGTTCTGACTACCCCCATAGTGAGCCATGCATGCAAACAAGTAGAAAATGTTAACATAAAATACTCAATGAAAATGCAACCACCAGTGTCCCAAAGCATACAATTTTAATCTGCATCATTTTCATCAGTTTAGACTCACTTGTCTCTCAAGTAAGGGACAGTAGTTGCAGTTTTGGCTGGGCTTATCCACCCACTCCCACTCACCCTGTTCCTGCAGCAGCAATCCTTCATCCCCTACTGCTAGTATTTTGTGGGATTTCTGTACGGACTAACAAACCTGTATTAAACCACACCCTACAGAGAACCTGTATGTCTGAAATTCACTTTTCCAGTTGTTCACTCTGCCATTTGTTTACCTCCACCTGGTGGCACCTCACAGGTTAAGCTTTCAGGAAACTCTCAAATTCAGAACAGTCCAGTTTATCCAGAGTCATTACATTTTCAGGCACATTAAAAAAGGATCTAATGAATAATGGTGGCAGAAATGTCTAATGTCTGCAGGGTTTTTGTTACGTGGCAGTCCACTTTTCCTAGGTTTAGAAACTTGACTTCTATTATTTTATTTTCTTATCTTCTCAGCAATGCAATAAAGAGCCAGCCAGATGGCAGCCACATCCTTAATCTCAATTTTCCAAAGATAACAGCAACTAATCACTAGGTAAGACTAGTAATCTGGAACTCAGTGGCACTGCCCTTCACCTTACAGTTCCTTCCAGGAAAGTCCTTTCCAGTATAATTTTACTTCTTTCAGCTGCATGGTCACACTAAAAACAAGAGCAACAACTCCTGTTTTAAATGGAAGAAACAAGAAGAAAAGATGAATCTCATCTTCCAATACAACAAAAGGGCTGTAAGGAAATAAAAGGAACTGCAAGCAAACCATTTCTAAACAGATACAGAAGACTTCTGGTTTAGGTCTTAATCTGGGTCTTTAATCACTGAGAAGTATTAGTGATGGTCTAGGGCTAACAACCTCTAACCACACCCTTTTTGGATCAAGCATTAGCATGATTTTAACAGGCTTTTTGCTTGAAACCAAGATGACACAATTAATTCATCGCTCACTTCTCCCACGTTTGTCTCCTGCAGAAGACAAGGCACTTCCTTTGAACATTCCATACCCATGACACAGGCAGTAGACCAGCACCCCCTCGTACAACAGGCCACTGACTGAGCACAGCGTGAAAAAAAGACCAGAGGGACTGAAGCTCTTTGCAAGGAGGCAGGACAGTGGCAGAAACATTCAGACACTGTCCCTTAGTGCTTCACACTTGGTATATAACTTTCAAACCAGCTGTTGTGAAATAACCCTGTGAAACTGCAATCTCATTCTTATGAGGACACGTAAACCGAAACACAAGGATGAGATGCTCTCTATCAGAAAATTTCAACTTCTCTGTGGCTGATAGGATACACATAAAATAGACACTTCCTTATACTGTGGAAACCACATTTCCATCTGTGAACAGACAACCTGGAAAAAAGTCTTACGAGTAACTGCCTTCCCACTTGTGTTAGAAACCATTGACAGTTTCTACAAAAGAATCAAGAGAAGTAAGTATTTTTCTACTGTCTTTAGATTTATCATAGGTAAAAGCCTTGACTGCTGTCATCATAAAACCATTACTTCCTCTCTAAATTGTAAGGATGGCTACCTCAAAGGATCAAATCCTTAGGATAAAAATCAAGAACAATTAGAGAAATTGAAATTAAAAAAACCACAACCACAGTTTTTTGTCAACATGTAATGCCCTGGGTTTATTTTGTGAGAGTTCTGTCACAATTTTTCCAGGTGGGATTAAAAACCTTAAGGATAATGTATGCCATTGGAGTGGGCATTCAGACTTCGGTACTGACAAAGCACTAATAGTAGTCTGTTAAGTACCATTCTCTTCACAGAAGAGAGGTCATATATTTCCAAAGGAAGGCACCCGATAGTTGTGGTTCTGGCCTTGCAGCCTTCTGGAGAATCTTAAAAGGAAAAAAGCTGGCTGTTTTAGAAACTGGAATGATGATACACGTACAGCAATTACTGCATTCTTCTCCCTTATATCCTTTTTCTTAAGAACAAGTAAAGAATGAAGTCTTAAAAACAGTAATACAATAAAAAAATACAATGTCTTCAAAAAGGGCAAGACAACATAAAACTCCAGTTGTAAGGACTCCATTTGCATACTAACACTTTTTGGTGTGCAAGGAAATGGGACTAACGAGGGGAGCAGCAACATAACCTTAGTGCTTTAAGTACCAGAAACTGCCCACATGCCTGCGGACAAGCTAGGATGGGAGAATTCAGACTTCATTATTAGCTTGTTACTTATCTCACGATACTCAAACAGGAAGATCCCCATTAATACATTCCCCATTTTTAAACTGATGCCTTTTTAAAAAAATTCTGTATGTATGTCACCATTTTTCACATGATACACAGAAAACTCAGGGACCCAGAGGGGAACCAAGTTATGTTATACCATTTACAAAATACCAAGGAGTCCACAGCTACCTAACACATTTACTACAGCACAGGAACCAATGAAGGTACAGTGTACAAAAAACTGTAAACACGGCACAATAAATAGATAAAACAGCAGGTTCCGCACCATGCACATGATGTGATGACACTTTTTCATCTCTATACAATCTCACATCTCACACTCTTACTTTGTTGCAGTTTGTTTCCCTCCCTCCCCCCACCCCAAGTGCAAAGCATCACAAATGAACAGTTTTGTATTCAAGTAACATATATACAAGGGTATTACAAATATGCAGTACTGTACAGATAATTGCTGTATTGTTAATTTACAGATGTTGATTCTTTCCTATTAACAGTAAGAAAAGGAAAACCAAAGCATGAGAGATGTGCATTGCTGTCAAGTCCCCACAGCTGCCATGGAAACGCAATGTGCGGCATTCCATCATCCCTTGCATTCAAAATGCTACTGATGCATAGCACCTAAACAAGTTCCCAAGGCTGCAGTCCCACTCCTATGGAAACTACGTCACCTCCATTGCTACTGTATTGTCCGCTATATTGTTCAGTGCTGGCTTCTCCGTTTCATGGTTTTCCCTGTTGAAATAACAATAAAAAGATTAACAAGACTGGAAAAAGATAGCAAAAACTCTTCCACAAACAACTGCCCTTCAGTACTGGAGAGCTGTTAAAACGCAGTAAGGCTTTACACCGGAACATAAAAAGGCTTAGACAAGAATTCTCCTTTCCCTATTTGCTGTGTACTCAATTCCCAGCAATGATGACTGTGAACATTTGCTGTGCTGTAAAACCTATCCATAAACCACCGTGTCATGCAGGAAACCAAAAAAGGTGGCCTATGGATCAAAAGATTCAATGAAGTAATAAAAAACAGACAATAAAAAAAAGTTTCCAATGAAGTCACAAGTTACAAAATCTCAAATTATCTAAGGAAACACTGAACTGTGTTTAAGAGGTTTGTTTAACCTCTTGAAATTCATCTTTGAGCCAAATATCTTAAGTCAACAACACTTAAAACTAGCAATTAAAACCAGAAATTTAGAAATGAAAATGCTTCTTTATAGCTAAAGAATTGGACGCTTTTAAGTACAAAAAATAGAATACATAATCTGAAGTTTTCTGCAGTATTCAAATCACAGGAACACCTTTGAGCATAGCTGGACCAATGCTACCCTATGCTCATTCCTCGCAGGCTTACTTTTAAAGGACAGACTAATTTCTAACTTTAGAGTAGTTCAGCCTTCACACAGAACCTAAGAACCAACAGCTCAACTCAACAGTGAAGATTTTTTACTTGCCACAGTACTGTAACATCATAAATTTCTCTTTCAAGCTAAATTTTATTTTTCAGCTGGTGACTAGCAAAACAGCCTGGAAAACTTACCAGTGTAAAACTCTGCCTATTCTTAGATTCCTCCCCAAGTATCCCTTTTTGACCACCACTAGGCACATTAATTTAAAGCCAGATATCTAATACTGGGAAAACATAAGCAGATCTAAAACCCCTACCTTGGTACTGCATCCACAGAGGATGAAGCTGGAACCTTGGGCACCTGACAATTTGTTGCTGCAGCCAGCTTTAAGGCAGATGATGGAACAGCACTTAAAGTCCTAGGTATATGCCGTGCATTGAGCGTGGTAATAGAGTTTACAGTGGCAACTGATGAGGGTACAGTTAATCGAATGTTGTTCCCAATCAGAACCTGAGTTGTTGCAGAATTGGCAGCAGTTACTTGGTGACTCAGTGCACTGTGGGAACTTGAAGTCTGCGTTATACTTGAAGGCTGTAACAAGGCTGAACCTGCTGTTGATGATGAACTTGTATGGACAAGTGCTGTAGGTGTAGTACTACTGAGGTGTAAGCCCTTGTACACTCCTGCAACAGAAACATAAATTGGTTAGCTCACTTTTCAGAAAACACTCAACTCCAAACAGACACATCTTCACAGCAAAAAATCAAATTCTGTCAAACAGTTGCATACCTGAGGCCTGAAGAATGCCATTCACCCCAATTCCAAGCACCACATCATCCTTCATTTTGAATCCCATCAGCTGTTCTGATGTAACCAAAGCTGAAGCAGCAAATTGAGCACTAACAGAATCCAGTGTCTTGGAAACAAAACCCTAAAAAGAACAATGGTGGCAAATATATGTGATTGGTGCTTCCAAACTTTCAGTACTCTCCCCATTTTAAAGCTACACAAAATCTAGTAAAACAAACATCAATACATCGCAACTGTGGACCAGTCATTCTCTCAGATCAAATCATCAGCATTTGGTAAAGCTAGTTAAAATCTCAACTGTGATTTTCTGTTTTACCATGCACTTTTAGCTCTGTTAGAACAACCAAGATGATATTCCCCACAACTATTTAAAACACAAAGAAGTTGATTTCTGAAGTTGTGTAACAACACTGTTTCACAGATCAACCTGTTCTCATGAAACTCCAAACCCAATTCAGAGACTTGGAGGTTCAGACTGCAAACAAATTCTAAACCTTTTCACGTGTCTGTCACTACTGTGATCTCCCTACACATTTATGAGTATTAGACACTTTCACAGCTGTATGGAAGACATGAATGAGTTAGCTTTAATTGACTAAAATTCTGCTCTGAAAATCCTCCAGTGACAAGAGGATAATGACATGGCTGGAGATTTCTGCAATTCATATTTCTAAGGCTTTGAAAATTTCATTAACTGACTGACCCTTTATTTTTTTTTTTTGTTAAGAGGGAGCAGAGGCAACGCCTGCCACACTCACCTGCAGTGTCCCTTCTAAACACTTTACAGAATGGCTATGATGTAGATTCAGGCGAAAGCCACTTTCCTGTTGGTTAGTTTCAAGGTTCTATGGCAACAGTTGACAATTAGAGATGAACCCTGGTGGGAAACAATGAGGGATAAATCATAGCACAGACAAATCCCTCACCTGTGATGTGTTGGCAGAGGAATTACTATTTGCTTGCTGTTGATGAATTTGTGCAAGCTGCTGTTTCTGCATTAGTGCCAGTTGCTGTTGATGTTGCTGGTATTGTTCGGCTGTAAATGCTGAACAAAATATAAAACAAGAAAATACTATATCAAAATATGTAGGAATTGTGTATATAAATGCATTTACTTTATAAACCTAACCCTCCCCCCCGAAAATTACTAGAGAAGTTCCTAAGAGCCTTAATACAACTTTATGTCAAGAGATCTGACATCCTCCAAATTTTTTTGTCCAAACGACACCTTCTCTTTTTGTTTGTTTAGTATACAGGCTTTAACTGAATTCAGCTCAAGATACTAAGAGGGGGACAAAGGAACCAAAATGCAATCAACCCCACCAAAAACTCTTTAAAAACAGATTTAAAAGAATGATTAGGTAGAAATGGCATCACTGTTTTCACCTTGTGAAACTACAGTATCTGCATTATTAGTGAAATAAGTTCATATGCCAAACTCGACAACTGCAATGCACCCCTCACTGACAGCATTCGGAAGGCAGGAAGGGCCTAAGATTTATGTTTCAACCAAAACCATTACGTTGGGCATGCTCACAAACTGTGCAGGCTATTGCTGTACAGTACCTTTTTTGTTTGTAACTACACATGTACAAGTAACTCCATCAATACCAAATTTCAGAGAACCACATCTTTCTCTCAAAAATCTTTGAAAGGTGACTCAGCAGTCAGTGCATCAGAAGTCGGGCAGAATTTTATCCATTTAACCCACAGGTATAAAACTGATGAAGCATTATTTGTACAGATTGACAATGGGATGCCCAATGGTGCACAGAATCACTATTTGATTGACTAACTTCAGTGCAAGCATTTTTTTAGTTTGTTTCCAAAATAAAACGAAGTCTCAGTTTTCAATTTACAAACTGAATCAAGATTAGAGTGTGAATGCCCTTGCAAAGGATACATCTTTCAGATTTTCCTTCAATTTTATATCGAGATTGTACAGATGTTCCCAAATATGGGCTGTAAATAGTACTCGTACTTCAAGAATGCACTGGAAGTCATGCTTTTGGGAAAGTTCACTACTGCTTGGCAACAAATCACTACCACACTTAAATCCTGTTCACAAATTGAACTTTTTAATAATCTTTTGTTAATCTACTCCTTCAGGCCTGCTTGCCTGAAGAAAACACATTTGCATCAAAACCATAATAATATCCTGCTTCTGGATAGAACAGGATTCTGAAGACCAATTATACCTCATGTATAAACTTGAATAACAAGTCAGTATAAATAACTGCAATATTTGGAAACATCAGAGCAAACACTGCTGAGCATGCATTTTCCTGGTGTATTTGTCCTTTTTTGGTGTGCAAATATTGTTCAAACTACTTCTAGTACATATTAGAAACTGCACTGAAATTATTACCAGCGCTTTCCTATTTGAACACTTGAAGCTATGAACTCTTACTCAGCTGTTACTTTCTTCATAAGCAACATCTTTGAGCAAGTAAGGATGCAGCACTTATTCATACTGCCATAAGCAACAAATTACTTCGAAATACTTCTACAGTTAAGTATCACAGCAATATTTAAAAAATATTCCTAGGGGTATAGCTTAAAACTAGTAACCTCACTCATAAATGTCCTTACTGAAAAAACCCAAACCAAACAAACTAGAATTCATTCACCAAATACTCGAGGAAATGACTGTTTAATTGATATAAAAAATAAAATTTACAACTCCTTTAGATTTTCAAGCTTATACCCAACACAAGTTAGAGCAAGAAAGCTTTAGCACACAAAGATTAACAGGTAGAAAGCTGAGCAACAGTAACAGAGAGAGAAAAACAGATATACTGTTCTGGTACTGAGAGATATATAATTTATTTTTTTTAAACCCTAAAATTTGAGATCAATATACCTTTAGCCAACATAGTGCCAATGATACTGAAGGTTCCATTTATTTACTTATGGTATGATTTATCAGGGTGTCCTGTTGTCCCTTCCAACCCAGAGGATTCTATAAACAAAGTATTTTATTCTGTAGTATAGCACTGTAAATACATTGCTTATGAATAGATTGCTTAAGTGGTGTAAATGAAGACAACACACAGAATGACAAAGAAGAAAAAGGGCAAAAAAGGTTATGTTGTACCATCTTTAACTATGATTAAAACTTCCACCATCATAATCACTTTACTTGTGCCTATTTAAGTGAAATTAGTAGTTCATTTCAGTTTTCAAGTCCTAAGTATATTTAAGATTCCAGCTACAAAACAGAGCTGAGGTAAACGCAGCAGGTAAACCTGTGTTGGTTTAACCATCTCCAAAAAACTGCTTTCTTTTGCAACAGCAGCAAATGAAGCTTGTGGAGATGAGCTGTGATTGTTTAGGAAAGCCTGTGCTAAATAATGGCTGAGAGTGCTCTCTCTTCTTTCCAGAAGTGACATTTAGAAAAGCTGTATTTTTGAAATTGTTCATCAGTTCATTTCTTTTTAAGCAGCCTGGGACTCCTGGAGCTGTATGCTTCTCATCGCTCTGGAAAGCTGTAGAGCTGTCAAAGGAAACAAGTGACAGAAGAACCCCACTACCACCATCACCCTCATCTATATTCCAATTGCTCCTCCTCCACTTAAAAATAGTACCTGGAAAATACACTCAAGAACAACTAATTTCAGTTTTGGTCAAACACTCAATGTTTTTGCTGCTTCCCTTATTAAAAGTCTAACAAACATTTCAAAATACTATTTACAACACTACCAGGGGTTTACTGTGAAATTCTGAATCAGCTGCATCCAGGTTAGAAAGGCAATACTTCTCAGAAAGGGCTGCTGCAAGCTACAACCTCCTAAAATAAACTGATTGATATTCCTTTTCCATTCCATGGACAGAGATGCTAACGTACCAGAACAGGTTATAGACTGCTATTACATAAGCTAGGTCTTCCCTCTCCATGCTAAAGAACTACCTTCACTACCTTGAAGGTTTTAATGAGAACATTACTACTACTGTGAACTATCCAAATCAAACTTTCTTCTGAAGACGTGCAAACTAGGGCAACATTACTTTATTCCTCCTGTTAAAAGCCATCATGTACTTTGTTAACGCTACCCGTGGGTTTCTTCCCCTCCTGCTCTCAGGCTACAGTCCACATTACATTTCAGTTGAAAAAATAAGCATATTGATTGTGAGATATAAGTTGTGTCTGAAAGCTGCCATTCCTATACGTGTAAAACCTAATTCGTATGTACTTTACATGAAAGTACTTTCACCTATTTAACCTTACATATTCATTTCCTGTGGCACCCAACTGTGACTGGAATTGGGGAAATCATATATATGCTCAGCACAGTGAAGTCACAGGTGTACTGACTGCCTCTGCATCTGCAGGCACAATCCTGTGCTTCTTGAGCTTGTTCTTGAAGACCAAGTCTAAGTTCAGCTGTCTTTTTTTCAAAGAATCAATTCAAACAGAATGTGTTGCTGCATAAAAACATAGCTCCTATTAATGTGTCATGTGGCTTGCAGAGAATACCTTCTGCTTGCCTGCAATGTAGCATTCATGCAGCTGGATGGGTGCCAAACTCAGCATCTTGCTAACATCAGTTCATCTAAAAAAAAAAAAAAAAAAACCCACAACGTCCCTAAAAACCTTTCAGATATTTTATTCTTTCTTCTTGTTTTTGTTATGAAAAAGAGAAAGGACACAGCTGAAAACCTTTCATGTGTGTCAAAAGAAAAGTGGTACATGTACAAGAAGTAGCAAAAATGAAGGTTTGTCATACACTGCTCTTTATCTGCATGGAAAAAATGAGCAGGCAAGCAGCAAGCCCAGACCTTTTCTGAACACTTAAATCAATAACCACATTTCTGGTAACTCAGGAGAGTATTGCTACACAACACTACAGAGAGTTAGAGATTCCTGACATTACTGGAGACCTTCAAGGCTTTAAATAACATTAGTAAAGCAACAGAAAGCCAAACAACAGTTTGACGTTTAAAAAAGGGACAAAACTTAACACTCAATGGTTAAAATGACACACGAGATTTTAAGACAGGACCTTGCTTCAGCAGCCCCAAACAAGGATGCAGTGCTTACAGACTTTTCTCAAACAGCATGCTCAGACCTCAGCGGTCATGGTTCCATCACACAGTAATGACTGTTTCACAGTACAGGATTTACCAAATTAAACAGTGACAAAACACCCAGTTTCATTCACTACACAGAATCATTACCCTTTACAGTGATGGGTAAAGGGGGAAATCTCAATCACCACTACTAATACAAAATAAGTAAGAATATTACCATTTCAGAATATCTCAACTGTCTTTTACAGCTAACGGCTGTATCTTGCCACAAAACATCAACATACTTTCCAAGATACTTGACTTTTAAATTAATCTAGCCCAACTCCTTTTCTAATCTCAAACATGAGGAACCTTTAAGCACAACTCTGCCTGAAATTATTCACATATCAAGATGGTTATCAGAAGATGGGCAGCTCTTTACCAAGAGACTTGACTACACAAAAGCTTCTTGTATTTCTGCAGCACACTGTATCAAGTGGTAACATTTCAGTTGAGACAACCTTCAGATTTAAAGTCAGTACATGATGTTATGCTGTTATCCTGTTCGTTTAACAGCTTGGGATAACACACACACAAATACTCTGCAAGTGTATTGGTGCTATACTTTGGCAGCAAGGAAATGTTTTCTGGCTTACAGACTGGAAAAAGGAATGGAAGGTAGAAGAAAAAACTTCAGGAGTTTTGAGCTATGAGTACAGGGAACGAAACCCTGTATATTACTGACACCGACTGATAGGATAAATGATAGCTCAACATCTTAGTGACAGCTACAAATCTTGTTTTATTAAAAACTGAGCTATTGCACACTGCACTATGAATGTGTTCTCCTACATTCACTTATGCGAGTATTTGTACTCTTTGGGATAACTATGTATCTATTTTTTTCAAATTAAGCCACTGAATACCATTTTTCAACTGCATGATTCTGTTTACGTATCAACCAAATTCTATGGGATTGTGATATTCAACATGTATTGCTTTTTGGAGCACAGAGTAACAGTGATACTGTCAATGGACTTTTCAGAGACCCATAGTTTGCAGCAGTTTTATACTGCAATATAAATATTCTAACAGTGCTCACTGATTGTACCCCAAAATTTAACATGTACTAGCCTTACAATGCTGTAGCTTACATTTAGCTTCTCTGAAAAATCAAGTCCTTCCCAGAAGTGGCCAAAACCAGTGACAAGTGAGTGTCTGTGGGGGGACTGGCTGCACAGTCTGTATGAACAGATGGGTCTTTGTACGATAAACAGCCACAGCTTCCCCTCCCAACTATGCTGCAAGTTTTACTGTGAGGCACTCACTTGTTACTCTTCTTCCCTCAAGCAGGAAAATAGACTTTTTAAAAAGTTGACCACAATAACCTGTTTCCTAAAAAAACCCAGGCAGCATAAGCAGAATATCCATGTGTAAGCTCCTGGTCCCTCTACTGGCATTCCTTTCCATTTCCAGAATGGAAGATGCTCACTAGATTTGCCAGGCAAACTGAGCAAGCTTTGTGGAGTAAACAGTCACCTAGCTAGGTACACTTTTTCTTTAATAAAGTTCTAAAAAAATTTTAATACTGAAAGACTCTAACAGTGTAATTAAACCTTTTGATAAGGGTTTCAGTCCTGTTAAACATCTTAAGAATTAGATATGTAAATTACAGTAGGTTAAAAGCTGTTTCATAACAAGTTAATTATGTTCTCAAGAGTAGAAATGATATTTCAGTGGGAAAAACATTAAGACTACATTAGGTCCAAAGAACTTCTCTAATCCATTTATGGAATACTAGATTCCATGATCCTTTCAGTGGAGGTGATAAACACTAAAAAGGCAGTTTTGATCAGGTAATAGAAGAAAGTTCACTTAACTAAAGCTTCTAAACTTTTTCAGAAATTCAGTAAGCTACAGAACTGCTAAAGTGTGAGGAAAGATGATCTGTCATGTTACAATGTCTTCTTAAGGGAAATACATGAGAGCATCACATCCCTGCTGTAGTTAGTGGTTACTAACGCCAAAGTGCATGCAAAGCAAACATCAATCTCAACGCTAAGTAATCCAGAACATCACATTTTTAAACCTCTATCTTATGAGAGATGTTATCTGGCTTACACTGTCTGGTTAAAGATTTTCTGCTGTATAGCAAGTTCTCACCAGTGAATTCAGAAGATTGGAAAGACTTAGAGCCATCAGTGTGATTTAGTATTTCATGCACCAGGCCCAAAGATGTTTCACTTTCTGAAAAAAGTTCAAGATTGGTTTTACTTAAACATGGTATTATTACATACTATGAGAACACAAATCATTATGCCCTTGATTATTACTGCAATAGCTTTTTATTTCAGCCCAACAGAACTTAAGCATGAAACTCCTACCATAAGAACTATAGAGATCACAAACTAGATATAAGATCTATAGATGCACTCCCTACTTGGCCCACAGATGGGCCAAGACCATTAAATTCCAATGACAGGAAGTGGCCATTATGAATTTCAGTATTTTTCATCACCAAGCTTATTCTGTAATGTCAAAGAAGCATTTCAAAAAAGCAAAAACAGCAACACAGAGCAGTGTTGAGACTATTACAGATAGAAGCATTAAAAAAAACATTTAAACACAGCCAGTGATGGCATGAAAGCCACGGACAAGTCCTTCTACACTGCTACAACGAACTGCCACAAGGATTAAGGAGCTTCCTCCTGTTGCTTCCTGGGAAAAGGTTGTCTAAAATCTGGCATCGGGTATAACACCTTAATGACAACACGAAAAAACAGTACAGAATTACAGAGTGGTTTGGGTTGGAAGGGACCTTAAAGATCATCTAGTTCTAAACCTCGTGCCATGGGGAAGGGCACCTTCCCCTAGAGCAGGTTCAAAGTCCCATCCAACCTGGCCTTGAACATTTCCAGGGATGGGGCTTCTACAACTTCTCTGGGCAATCTGTGCCAGTGCCTCACCATCCTCACAGTAAAAAATTTCTTCCT
This sequence comes from Rhabdornis inornatus, assembly GCA_013397075.1. NCBI lineage: Eukaryota > Metazoa > Chordata > Aves > Passeriformes > Rhabdornithidae > Rhabdornis > Rhabdornis inornatus. The sequence goes on along the minus strand of VWZS01000915.1, from coordinate 1,350,598 downwards.
AATTTCTTCTAATATAGACCCATTCTGTTTTAATCAATTCCCCCTTGTCCTGTCACTACGTGCTCTTATAAAAAGTCCCTCTCCATCTTTCTTGTAGGCTCCTTTCAGACACTGGAAGGTCCCAACTAGGTCACCCCAAAGCCATCTCTTCTCCAGGCTGAAGAAGTACTAATCCATCAACCAACATTGCATATTTGGGAAATGGAAGCACAGCTCACTACCCTGGCAAGATTCTTAAGCATGCAAAACTGCTTTCAAAAAGAAGATTAAGAGGTCCAAAAAAAAGCATGCAAGTTTACCAGGGAAAATACTATTTCTATTGAATTCCCACAGTAGAAGTTACTGAACATCAATGTACAATTTGCATCACATCACCTAAATGTCTTGTTTACTAGAACATGCAAGGCATTTGATTATATTCTGGATACCCACAGCTTTTCATATATAGTAATGTCCACAATCCCAAACACAAAACCTAACAATTTTCAGTAAGGCTTCTTCTTAAAGAGTGATTTCTCAACTCAGTTGAGCGGGCTCCAGTTAACCACCAGACTCTTTAGCCCTGCCAGCTTTTACATACTGTTTTCAAAGTGATCCAGCTGCTCGGTGATGAAAGCAGAAAGGGACACCTGCTCTTAGTAGAGCCTGGGAATCAGTGCTCCAATATTTCACTAGTGATAGGTATCTCTGCTCTGCTTCCTAAACACAAGGCTGAAATGGAATGATACACGTGTGCAGCTTTAAGTGTCTCTAACTTGTTTACGAGATCTAAGCATTCAAAGACGTGAATGCAACATATTTAATAGAAAGCCTCCAGCAGAGAGCACAGTCTTTAAGGTGATGCAGGTCAAAGACTGCTCTTGCTTGGCAGAGCCAAATCAATCAACAAGGGACACAAACACTTTATCTCCGTCTCTGAAGATTATGACAGAGAAACCTGACATTGCCAGCAATACATAATCCTTTACCGAAGTAATTCTGCTGCTGAACAAGTTAGTTCTCCACAAAAATAATGCTTTAATATTCTTGCTTCCTTTTTAGTGGTGTTCTGAATAACACGTGTTAAGACCTTTTAATCAGCTCTTCTTGCAAGAGGGCAAAGGCTACTTTTTCATAATCCTTCAGTAAGATCAGAAGGAATCACCCTCTACACAAGTGATGCTACCTGGCCACTCGTTCCTGCTGCCAAAGTCTAGCCTACAGCACACCACAAGTGTTCAGGCAACTTCTAAGGGATTTTAAGACACCCCTTCTCTATTTACTAAGAAAATCTCAAAGCAACAACTTTGCACAGATCTTTAATACTGAGCACTCTGAAAGCTAGAATCAGAATAAACTGCATTTCTTCAGGATCAAAGGCACTTCAAATTGTTTATAAAATGCCCAGCTCTGGGAAAACCTTCCTATGATTTTCAGGATGAAAATCAATGCTCCCTATAGCCAGAGAATGGTATGTAACAGCACATCTTTTGTAACATATCCTCTCATTAACAGAAGACCTGAGATACCATCTCAACTTCATGGCCCTGCTGGCCATGTACAACAGACCCGAGAAAAGCATTTTCCGCAACAGTTGTTCTGTGTCAGCAGCACGTCTGCATCATGCAAGACAGAAAACACTCAAGACTTTCTTAGTAGGGAAACAAAAAAACCCCATGTGATGGCACACAAACATGGCAACATGACCACCTCTGCTGGCCACTACAGAATCCCAGAATGAACATCTTAAAAGTAAGCAATATGGTTTGACCACAAGTCACAGTAGCAGTGAAAGGGTAACATGACTATAAAAATATAAATGTATTAGTAAGTGTTTTCTGACAAAAGACCAATTACCACTTCAAAAACCTAAAAGGCAAAGAGAAACAAACCTAAAATATCCACACCCACAACAAATTCCCAGTCTCAAAAACAACTAAGAAAAAGGAACAGGGAAACCCTACAGGGTTGTGAAGCTGCAACAGTAACTACTACAAAAACGTCAGTACATCTGTTAGATACCTGAGGTTCTTTACAGTACTTGCTACAGAAAGAACAAAGACAGAACTCAGCAGCTGCAGCCCCCACTGACAGGCACCTTTGAAGAAGTCAAGACTTATACACGAGACATGCGAACACCCTGTGATCTGTACAGACAATGTATCTCACAGAATCCTTTTAGAAAATAAGGAAAAAAACCCACTAAAACCACACTGGTACCAGGATGGAGCAGACTGTGCTCCTTACAAGCACCCACGCCTGAACAGGTGATCAGCAGTACACCACATACACACAGACTCATACACACTCCAATACCACAAGAATCACAATTAAGATTATAAATAATTATATGGATACAATCTACCTGGTTATGTTAGTAACAAGTGACTATCCAAAAACTCTGGTAACAAATTTAAAGTGTATCTATGAATTCAGACAGCTACATTTTTTTATTGAAATTTAATTTCTGTATCAAATCCTAGCAAAATTATGAAACTAAATCCCACATTAGTATTTTGAAAAGCTTGGAATACTTAAATATTTTTTACAGATACTAAATCATCTCCACAGAATTCCAAGCATAAATGAATGTAGTATACCAGGTACTTAGACTGGTATGTACTACTTTCCCACAGGCTTCAATATATAACCACACCATTAAAACCTTCTACGGAACTCATTAACATAAATAATTGCATTTAATTCCTAAATTATGTAGATAAATATCCTTACCATGTATTTCAGGGAAAACATACTATAAAAGGATGTGTGCGTGTTTATTTATACAGACACACACACAGACATGAGCTTTGAACTCCATCAGCCAATTTTTCAAGTCTACATGATTTTCAAACGTAAAGCACTGCCCACTAATACTTTGCAGTGTATTTACAGTCTATCCAACACACAGTTTTGTTTTCACACTCATCATCTGGCTACCATTTATCAGAGTTCAGCCTGGCCACCAGGCAGAGAACACCCTCATTCAGTTCTGGGCTTGGTTTACTGATCTGAACCAGTGAAAGAGCAGAATTTAAATACCAAAAGCCACACTAAGATCACAAACCAGAAGAACCATCAGTTTCATCCCTAGTACATTTCCAGCAAGAAGAACCATGAAAAAAGAAAGCAGCATGGGGGCAAGGACCTACTCTAGGACAGTACAAAGAGGAAGCATGAAATAAAGCAGCAAACAAAGCTGCTCACTAGCTCTACAAATGCAAGGAGAAAGAATTTTCAGGAAAAAAACTCAAAACATGATACAGGAGGGAAGGCACATAATATAGTGGTAAACAGAAGACTATAGTTATCTGATACCAGAATAACAGTCCTTAAAGCAAATCACCGAAACAACCCACAACTTGCTTAGTTTATTAGGTATATGCATCTCTGCTCATCAGTCTCCTACATTATCCAGGTTTTCTGATTGATTTCCAAAGCCATAATTCAAAATGGCAAGGAAAATATGATTCTAGAGACTCCTTACAAAACCTTGGTGAACACTTAAGGTTTTTTTTCTATAAAAAATTTTGTCACTTTAACCTATTAAAAAAATGACATTTACAGTAAATGACTCATGAATTTTTATGTGTTGGTAAATTTCATTCTAACCATGTAAATACCAGTCTTCCAGTGAGAAGCAAGAGTGATGCTATCCAATAGTGTTTCAATTAAAAACCACTACCACATCACATTTTTTCAGAGTCAGATCCTCAAATCTGTAATTAGGTTCTATAAGATGTAATCTGCCACTTGCTGACAAAATGTAGAGGTGATAGTCCAAGAGTTTTGCTAAGCACAAGCAGATGCATCAGTGAGGGTGGGCTGGGTACTTCTTGGCTGGGAAATGGCGTTTAAGTTCATTTAAGTTCAAGTAAGAATTAATAGCATGCTGGGATTTTAAATGCAAACATTTTACCTAAACATTTCCCATCACTGTCACACCTTGTACTAGAAAAAAATTGGTACATAATATTTATATCAACGTTTCAATTAATGTATTTTTAATTTCAAAAAATCCAATATTCAGTCAACTTAAACCCTACACAATACTGTTTTTTCAACTTTTATATTTTTAAAATTGTAATTACATACCACTGTAGCATTTGTATAAATCTCAGATGCAGCACACTACTCTTAGCAATAAATGCACGTAAATTCAATGTAGCAAAAAAAAAAAAAAAGATACATTTGAAGATGGGCTGTTGCCATCAAAACAGACCACAGTGTAAAGTATGGATGACCTAAAGATATTCTGGATTTTCTGATGTAACTTTAAAACTTCTATAAGCAAGTTTGTTAAAATAAACATACCAATATGTGCTGAACCACTGCTACTTTTACTTTGTATAGAGGTACTGCATGTCTGGGTCCCGGGTTGTGCTGTGCCTGTTCGATTTAAACCCCTGTACAATTTCCTACAGGAGAGTTCATCATTGTCACTGTCATGTAGGGATGGTGTCCGAGGCCTAAAATGCCGCCATCTACATGATTTGATATTGACTAGTATCTGACTGAGGTCTTTTGAGAAAGATTTGTCCGAGGTATTTGTTTCTGAGGTATTGGCAAATTGACTGATTGAAGAGTGTTGTGATGAGGAAAACCTTTCCAAGTCCAGATGATGAAATGCATTATCGTAGTCCGAATGCGCTCTGTCTAGTAGCACCCTAAAACCAGGAGAACAAAGCACAATTAAACACGGGCAAGAAAATATCAAGAAAGTCAGTTTGACACACGTGCTCGTGGATGACAAAGGGATAAAAAAAGCTACACAAAAGCGTTCTAGAACAAGCCAACACACACATAGGCACTCCCCTGACATGATACATGACCGTCTATTATTCCTCAGTAAGTAGTACATTTAAGTATATTCTAGCTTTCATTGTCTGAAGAAGAGCTGAGGTACAACGTCACATATATATTAAAAGACACTTCAACAACGCAGAATTAAAACAAAAAGACCTAGAGAATAACACTGCTAAGTAAAAAGTGATTCATACATCCTCCTGAAGTAATTTTCAAAGCCTTACTCCCAAATATACTGACTATACCTACAACCATTCCAAAGCAGTAGGGATGCAACACATTAACTTCCAAATCCCCTTGCAAAAATCCCAGTAAGAGCCATCAGATCTAGTTCTTAGCAAGCCATGATGGCTTACTAATATGTGAAGAGGTGCTAATTATAAATTTGAAAGGCAAGTCACATCCTTTTAATAAAAATTTAATACAAATGTACTATTTTCTTAAACACATCACATACTTATACACTCAACCATTTATAAATTGTTTTCAGTAAAGATTCTTACAAGCAAAATGCCTGAACTAAGAAATTATTTTATATTTTTCACAATGTTTTGAAATTTAAGTTATCATTTCTAAGCACCTCTCCCAAAATCACCAAATATTGTCTAAACTCTGAAAAGCACTTTTTGCAAAATACAATTTTTGCTATCTTGAAATGCTACTATTTGAGGATAACTATGCAAACAATTTAAGAACAAACCACAACTGAAGATATACACGCATCTTCATGTCAAAAAATGGGAATGTAAGCAATAAAACCCCCCAGAACAATTTAAGAAAACATTACTAAAACTAAACATTACTAGCTTCCACTAGCACAAAACAAAAATGGAGACAATTAGCCAGCTAATCTTCCTGTGATGTCTCTATTTTCTTATTTTTTTGGTTTTCGGGATTTTTTAGACTTTGTTCTACTTTGCATCTTACTGGTTTAATTTTATTTTTAAAACCAGCCAACAATTACACAGCACTTACCTTCCACCACGGCCAACCCGTCTTCGTGCAAACCCAATACACCTCTGGGGTACAGTCAGGGTGGTTAAGCAGTATCTGTAACGCACATCTCCTAATCTTCCCTCCTTAGGGCTACTCCACGGCCAGTTGCCAGGTTGGTCTAAATGAGGCTTAAAATAATTTTAAGCAATTAAACACAAGATGTTTGCACACAATGACACTCTTTCTTACAATGCACAAGGAAATTCTACTTACAGCATAGTACTGACAGCCTGCTTTCCTACGGAAGGCAAAAGGACCGTCGGGATCATTTTCTTCCTCAGCCTCCGAAGAACCAGACAAAACCTTCAAAGAGGGGATGAGGAGAGAGTGGTGTATGAGGAGATGTATTAGAAAACTCCTGAGTTTTACCTCTGCTCTTTCCCAAAGAGCAGCACAGAACACTAGAGGTCCTACCTGGGAAAGGGGTTCATCATCTGAGCTAGGAAAATCATACTGATTTAAATCTTTAGCATTAAAGACTGGCAGTGCAGCAGGACTTGTCTGTTGAGAAGTAGCAGCAGCAGACGAAGGTAAGACTTTTGGCTTCTTCTCGTACTTTCTTTTGGGTCTAATAACATCAGGTTTATCTTGCTGCAAGAAAAATAAAAGCAGTGTAAAATCACCCGCCGAAGAAAATTACACTAAAACAGGAGTTTAAGTAAACTCCCATGTAAGCAAACTTAAGACATGAACTCATCTCTCTACCATGTTCACAGCAAAACATGAAGTCATTTCAGAGTGTCTGTATTTCATTTCCAGTAACTGAAACACTGAACAGACAACATGGAATCAAGCAGTGTTTGCTCAATCTGTGCTAGGTAACTCACTAGCAGTTAAGGTAACAGTACTGCTTTGGAGAAGGAGACCAAAATATATATCATGATCTCCATGAGACACCTTTTTTATTTCCTAGCATTTTTAACTGACAGCAGTGTCAGGGTATTACTACATACCAAGCAATGCCCTGAAGGCAAAAACAGACTTCTCAAAGATATCTAAAATCTTGCAGAAGTCTCTAAAAATTAAACGTGTTTCCCCATATTATGCAAAGTCAAGTTTAAGAGTATTTCCCACATTTCCAAGCTGTGAGACACTGCACTGATCCAGTATCACTGATAAGCAAGTACACACTAGTAATCACAAGGACAATGCTTTACTACCAGTGGAAGAATTCACTGCTTCAAGCTACCTTGTCAAATTCAGAACAGCCTCTGGATATTCCTCAGTTACAAGTTGCTTTGGTTTAAAATTCAAATTATACCTCAGCATTTATCCTGTGTTACCTGACCTATTTAACATGCTCAGTTGTTCGCACTGTAGCTATGGTTTGTATGACACAAAATTAAAGCCTGCAGGGAGAAAAGTACTTGTCAGCTGTCTAAATCAAGTAATATTATTTGATATTTTACTTAAATATGAAACCAAAGATATACAGCAGGGGAAGAATTATCAATGGATCATATTTTAGAAACAAAACAAACCCCAACCCTCCATATTAAATTAACTGCATAGCTTAGAATAATACTTGGCATCCACATAATTAGTTCTATCTTTGTGCAATGTCTAATGATAATAAATACAGTTTTGTTCAGGACATCCTAACTTCATGGACAGTAGTGAAGAAAAATGTTTCCATCCTCCTGAATAAAAACACAATTGCATGTGTCCTTTTATCTGTAGTTTGTCTGTACTTCCCTTATTTCTGTCTTGAGGAATGCTGGTAAGCTGTTATCCTTGAAACTTCAACAGAACAAAGCTATTTTATTTTACTTGCAGCTTTGCTACCCTATTGCCAGTTCCAAAAAGCTTCCTCCCTCCTCCAATCCTAAAATGGTGTATTTTGTATACTTCACAGCACGAACAGCAACTCTGTTATTGACATTGCTTACTTTCACTTTATATTCTTTCAGTTCCATAGCTTCTTGGTGTTTAAAAGAACTGCTGTTAGTCACAGGAATGATGGGAATAGCATAGGTGGGTTTAAGCGGCTGTCGCTGTGCCATGACTTCAGACATGATCTCTCCACTGTAGTCACCCAAATTATACCTGAAATCAGAATAAATTTTATTTGTCGGAATACAATGTCCATCTGGTAAAAAATTGAGAAACACAAATTAATGCTTGCAACTAGGGGTAAAGGGATATCCAGTACATCAGCAAGAAGCACAAAAAGTATTATTCCAGAGAAGGAGACTAATAACATAAAAAATCCACTGCAATGAATAATGCTGACAGATAAAAAAGGACAGCTACTCTGTAAAGCATCTCCAAAAGGTAATACAGTAAAGAAAAGAAGGAGAGGGTTACCCACCCCCTTCCTTGGGGACCGGTACAATTTAAAGAATTTATCACATTTATCACTCAGGAAGTTTTTAAAACAGTGAAGCACAATGAGTTATTAATGAATCCTCCTCTTGTGTTAGGGAGTATTTTCACTAAGTAGAACCATGAAACATTACATTTCAATGTAGTTTCATGTTACAAATGCTGAGTTGAAGTGCAGTTCTCTACTCTGAAGGAGGTATTAGAGTCTTTCCTCTATTCAATGGCTTATTTTCTTTAAAAAGCAACTGGAGAAATAATCATGATTTCTCTCCCCTCTGTTTCCACTGAAAATGCTCAGGGCTTAAAAACAGTGCCCTGGTAGAGCCAGTTCAGCTCATCTCCCTAAAAACCTAGACTAAAAAGCCAGTTCTGAAGTTTTAAGGTACTACCTTGGAACATTTGCTTTCAAAAATGGATACTTAGGCTAGAAAAGTTCAGATTGTAAGTATCAACCTCAAGGACAACTCCACACTGCAATTGTGATCCTCAGTCAACTGGTAAAGTGACACTCAGAGCATTTGGCCCACAGCACAGATAATCAACAGGAGGGCAAAAGAAGCACTAGCTGGACATGACTCTCATATTTAACACTGTATGAAATGCTTGTTTTCCTCAAGAGGGTATTAGATCAAGCTTTTTTAGCACAGAATAGAGATCATAAAGTCAAAGAAGAATGGTAATGATTGAAACTGGCCTTAAAAATAGCTGGAATTTCTTTAATCTTCATACTTAGCACACAATTTCAAATTACTTTGCTTGAAACTAGAATCTCTCTTCTAGTATAATATACAGAGTAAATACATATATTAAGAGTACCTACACACATAATAAAACAATATAACTTAGTATGACAATAACCCTCCCATAATAAGCAACTTCCTAACACTTTATAGGCAAATATGTACATGCTATCCTATAAATGTGCAACAGAGTCTGAACTTATTTTAAAAATCTCCCACTGTTCAAATATTTGCAGCAATCCAAATAAAAAGTAGTTTCCAAAGCTTTCTGCAGCAAATTTTCAATAAACATTACCTCTTTTCCATAATTTCCAGTGTTAAATGCAGCAACTCTCTCTTGCTTTTTTCCCTCCTTTTTATCATCTCCAGGATGGTTACTGCACGACTCAGGTCTCGACGCAGCTTCAGCATCTTCTCATAAGAAGCTTCATCATTTTTTCGATTCTGTAGATACACAAAGTATGTGTTTCCCCACATCATTTAAGTTAAACAATCTGAAGTAAATTCTAAATATTTAGGTATATTTAAAAAAAAAAAAGACAAGTCACATGCTAAACCAGAAACAAGCATGTGCATGTTATCAATGATACACAGCTTGCCAACACCCTAAGTAGGTTTAAGATTAAATTTAGTGAAAAAGTGAATATAAACTTTCATTTAATAGCGGGACTAAAGCTGTTTTATGTTTTTTGCCCTTGCAAATGAAAAAGAAAACATTCAATTTTTTATTATGTTGCAGTACTTTGCAAATTGTTCCCTTATATAACCAACTTTTTCAAAGGGGCAGAATGAAAAGAAAGAAAAGCTGAGGGAGGCACTGATATACTTACTTTTCGTGTCTGCATCTTTTCTGTTCGTCTTCTAAAAGCAACATAAGGGTCATTTGTGCTGGAGCCATCTCGTTTTTCCTGCTTCACTGCTGGGATAAGTGAAGGACCTCGACAATTTTTCCTCTTTTTAATCCAGTACTCATACACTTCTCTGATCAATTCATCATCTTCCTTCAGCAACAGCTTGGCCTCTTGCAGGCTGACTGGCTAAATGTAAAACCCAGCATGTCACTTTCATAGAGTAATACATAGAGCATGTATTTCAAATTCTTTATCCAAAGTACCATTGTACCTGCTGGCCGCTGCCCTTTTCTAGTCTGTCTATCATCTCCTCAAATTGCAAAGGAGAGATGTCCATTCTTTTCTTCAACTTATTCACAAAGATCTCATCTTCCGAATCCAAGTCATAATCTGGCTGCTCAGCATCCAAACTAAAAGCTAAATGATACAGTGAAAGTTAGTTAGTTTTACCACAAAAAAGTCCTGTTCTAATAGCATCTAGAGCACACACCACACTTCCCAAGAGAAAACCAAAATTATTTGACTGTTGTACTACTAATGCTACTTCCACACGGATGTAAATATCAAGGTTTTTTTCTCGAAAAAAAAAATTACCCTGTTAAAAATTAGGCATAAAAGTTGACATCTATTTGTTATAGTTTTGTTAACCAATGAAAACTTACTAGTGGTCAAACCAGTTAACAGCTTACTGCCTCACTGCTTCAGTAAGACATTTTTAGACTCATTAAAATCTTCAATGCTGCTAAGTTTTGTGTATTGTATGATCAGCAGTTCAGATTTCAGCCCAAACACACATTACAAGTACTCCTAGCAAAGCATGTGCAGACTGTATTACAACGACCTTAACATATTCTCATCAATTATTTTTGTGATTTAGGTGAGTCAGACTACACTGGCGCAGCATGATTCATGTAGCAAAGCATCTTTAAATACAAGTAACGTCTTGCAGAATGCAAACAGCTGTTTTCCACAGTATCCTACGAAAATGCATCATTCTGCACTTGAAACACGACTCCCATGCCTCACTCAAATTGCTGTGGTTGGTAAGAGACAAATTTCTTTCTAAGTCTACATGTGAAAACACGTATCTATTTTTAATAAACAGTAGAATACAGTGCAGCTTAAAATTCACAATTCCAGCTGTTAGAACAGCTAGATAAGGAAAATAAGAAAAGAACGATCTTAATATCAGCATGAAAGACTGCTAGTAGGAAGGAAGAGCTTTTTTACAATGAGGGTGGTAAAACATTAGAACAGGTTGCCCAGAAAACTGGTGGATGCCCATACCTGGCAACATTCACAGTCAGGTTGGCCCAGGCTCTGAGCAACTTGACAAAGCTGAACCCCCCTCATTGCAGTGAGTTTGCACCTAAATGATCATTAAAGATCCCTTCCAACCCACATTATTCTACAATTCAAATATTTTAAGCCATTACTGAGGCTCAGAATGACATAGAAGTCTAGCATTTAACCAAGTTAATTAGGCATGAGATATGTTTACATAGCACAGATACTTCTTCTTAAATTCTGCTTATTACACCATGCACCAGAATTCTTCAACAGACTGTATTTTCATAATTTTTTCCAAAGTTATCTGAAGTAATGTGGTGCTCACATGAAGGGTCATATCCATAGCAAATAGCTGCTATCTTCCAACAAAAACAAAACCACAACAAATTCGCAAGTCATCAGTGATATCAAACCCCATCTGCTTTTAGATATAGAATACTTGCACTAGGCATAGGCAAATACTTTTACTGCTATTGCCATTTCTGGTTTGCTTCCCAATCCACTCTACTGCCATTTTATCCTGGTGATGCTTCAGGGAAAGACATTCTGTTTCTTAGCGATGCATTATGTATTTTCCTCTTTAATTACATCTGTCTCTGTGCTTGCTAACAAATCTCAATTTCCATTCAAACTGTTACTACAGAACAAAAATTAAATGTACTTCTTCAGCAAGTAGTATTTTTCAACATGTTGAAAAAATTAATTCTCAGAAGTCAGTCTTGATGGGAGCTCAACAGACATTTATGAATAATGTCTTAACTACTAACAAAATTAAATTCTCACAGAATCACTAAGTTGAAAGAAACTTTCAAGATCATTGAGTCCAACCCATTCCCTAACACCTCAATTAAACCACGGCACTGAATACCACATCAATTTTTTAAACACACTCAAGGATGGTGACTCTACTACCTCCCCAGGCAGACAATTCCAGTACTTTATCACTATTTCTGTAAAAAAATTTTTCCTAATATCCAACCTATATTTCCCTTGGCACAGCTTAAGACTGTGTCCTCTTGTTCTGTCAGTTGCTGCCTGGAGAAAGCAGACTCAATGTAGAGTTACTTTACTTACGCTGTATGTGAATCAGCTGCTTTGGCATTTTAAATTCTCCAGGATATATAGATTCATAGTATGCAATATTACTTTCTGCTTCTGGAACTGGTATAACCATGTTATCCCTCTTCTCTCCATAGACTTGTTGTGCTGAGATAGCCCGCTGCAAATGATGTTCCTATAAACAAAAAAGTGAAAAGAAAACCTGAGAATATATTTTCAGAGCTCAGCCTAGCTCAGGCTGAAGGAGGTCTATTTCTCTACAAATGCCCTCACTACAGAGCCCTGAGCAGGGCTGCCCAGGCCAGAGGGTTCCCCGGCAGGTGGCGCTGGGCCCTTGCACACTCCCCTCTCCTTCCCAACTCCTCCGGCCGTGCCGGCGTTAACACAAACCCGTACTCACCTGTTTCTGGAGACACAAACTTGATCAGACATACAGATTATAACAAGTAGTTGCAGACAGATAATGACTCCAGTACTATTTTGTACTTGCCTTGGCCATTTATTGCCAGTCAGAAATGTCAGAAAACCAGAGAGGAGGCCTTGCCATCATTGCCAACAAACACCAACGATTTTAACCCAGAGAATGATGCCTGAAGACGTTCTCATTTATTGCAATGCTTCCCATTATCCTCCCAATCCATCAAAAAACAGTAAAAATACAACCCGCTCTGCCCATAGTTCTGTGAAGACAGTGTAGTATCAGCAGGGTTCATAGAGTTACTAACAGAAACCCACACAGCTAGATGTGTGCATGTCTTTAAGTGGTTTCCTAACAATACAATAAGGTATTTTTTTCCTTATTAGCAGCACTGGCTTCTTAAGTTTCTATTCTGTTCCTCCCCAGCTGCTCAGTAAACCAGTGCTACAATAGTTATGCCAATACATCTCAGTGAGATGCTATAAATCAGACTACTGAAATACTCGAAAGCAGGAACTGCAGCAAAAGGGTAGCAGTGATAGTTGGTTTTAACATTGAATGTACAATGTTCATCCATATGATCTTACTATATCTTTGGCTGACTTCAGTTTAATTACTTCGGTACAGTAAGGGCAATTAAGATCTTCTGCCTAAACTTAAAAAATATAAATAATCAAGAAGATAATAAAACAGGCTTTATTATCAACTGCGAAGTTCATGAAGCCTGAAATTCAACTGTGTTCTAACATATAATTCTGCTAAAAGAATTCGAGCCTATCTTCACACAAGCTGCAGACATCATTTCACATCTATCCCCTGGTAAAAAAGCTTCTTCACAGAAAGAGACTAATCATGAGAATAAGGCATAGCAGAGTTGCAAGTAGAACTCACTGCACTGGTTTAGACCTGCAGCATTTTTTAAGTCCAGAAACACATTACCTAGGAGGTGGGGTATGGACAAAGTAACTTATTTTCTAGCTTTTACTGAATTACTGCTGTCAGACACCTCAATATTTTGTAAACTGTAATAATTCTTCAGGATTATGCAGCTACAACTTGTTGCCTAACAGGGAACTAAGCTTTATCTTCATATAGCCCAGTAGGATTCTGCATCAAATACGTAATAATAGCCAGTGTTCTTTTAGTTAAGCAAACACTTACTGGTTTTATAATAATATTAAGGTTCCTGGTGTATTTATCCCAGCTTGTGTTTCTAAACACCAAAAAAATGTTTTATTTCAGAAAAGAAAAGGACATCATACACTAAATTAAGATTCCAATTTCTCTGAGCCACCTCTGATATGGACACAACTAGTAAGTACCAGTAGCCTATACTTCTTTACTAACAGGTTTAAGCTTTCTGTATTTAAAGAAATCTTAACATCATTCTTAAAACAGAAGCACAAATAAGGGTTTTGCCTTTCATCCCAGTTACATAAATACTCAATACGTGAACAGTCTTAGCAGAGTCACATATTACGAAAAGCAATGGGATAAAATTTCCCCCACTGAAGAAAGTTAACCTGCTGTTCATATTGATTTCAATTCACCTCAAGAGACACTCCACTAAACAGAAGAAACTCAGCAGACAAGGCAACTTCTCCTTATACCTCCATGCATTAAGGTTTTCATTTATTAGGACAAACCCACAAGAGCAACTTTGCTCCCAACTTCAGTATCTGAGCCGGTGGCTCAGCACATCTCTCTCTATCCTGGTAATTGAGGTGGGTTGAGTGCCGGCCCAACACCACTGCACTCACTAGACTTATCTATTAATTTTCTGCTGTGAGATAAGGATTAGAAGGGCAAAAGCAGGCTCAAAACTTTAAAGAGTGTATCAAAAACTTTATTAGCAGAACTAAAAGAAGAATAATAAGAATCAGATTAAATCTTCAAAACACTCCCCCCCTCAAATCTTCTTCCCTTTCCCAAGGACAATATAAAGAGAAAAAATTTGGCATTTTCAGTCAGTTTACCACTTTTAAAATCATCTTTCTTGTTCACTTAGGGAGAGGAATCTCTCCTGCCACACCATGGAGACTTTTCAACAAGGAACAGTTCCCCCATTTTTTAAATTTTAACAAACAGCAGCCACCCAGAAATCTACAATCATGAAGTCTCTCCCATGGTCTGGCAGTCTTCCCACAACTACCACCATGGGTCATCTCAGCTTATTGGGGTGCAATTTCAAGGGTGAGCTGCTCTAGTATAGAAACAAAAGTCCTCTTCTTCTATCTCTGGGAACAAAGGTTTTCTTCCATCCCTGGGGCAAGGTTTCTCATTTCTCTCTGCTCAAGCTTTGCATTGGATCACAGATAATTCAACATCTGCTTGCTTCAACACTGGTGCTTCTGCTCACGGCTGTGCTTAGAAATACTACATCCCCCCAATGCATTCCATGAGTTACAGGGGAAAAAAAGCTGATGTATAATTATATCTTCACCATAGCCTTACAAAAGAATTTCAGCCCCAGACTAAGGAATCTCTTCATTCTCCTCCCATCTAGGGATTTGACTCCTCCTTCACTGATCTTGGTGTCTCTGTGTTGTTTTGTTTCCTCCCCTCTTCTCTCACCTGAGAGAGGATTGATGTCTACAAGTTTCATCTGTGCACTGAAAAAGTAACTATCTCACCCGATACAGCTGAGCCACGCTGCATAGAGGGGCCTGGCCCAGCCAGCATCCAGTTACCTGTTCAAAAACCGGAACCAAGGTTCCTGGGGTCTGTTAGTTTTTTAATGTGATTTCACAGAGGTGTGTTTGGCTTTAAGTGGTTTAACAGGTGTCAATATTCAAAACTAGCCAGCTGATTGGTTCTGTTGGGCCCAGAGGAAGCTGTTGGCAGTCCTCACAGAGAATCACTTCCATAACTGATGGATTTTCTCTTTAACTAAAAACCAAGCTATGTTAAACCATGACAGTAACACATATATATCAGGTGCAATTGTTAACTTGGAAAGCAGTAATTTTTAACAAGAAAGCATTTTAAATATCCACTACTAACACACTACAGCTTACAGTTTCTAGTCTTCAGTCATTCTCCACTGTGATTGCACAGGTGATTACTCCCACCAAGATGCAACACCACTTTCATTTGAATCCATAGCTTTCCATTTAAAAATGCAGTGGTTTCCTCAATTTGTCAGAATGATTTTAAATTCAAATCCTAATCAAACTTTCTGGCTGCTCTTCATGTTACAGGAAGATTTGTATGTAGATACTGTAGTCCCAGCCATTCCAGAAAACACCACCTGGCATTTAAAGACAGACCACCTAGGAAATTCAACAAATGTTTTTATTTTGTCCGTCCATCTATTTCTGGATACAGTTTTCCAAGCAGATTTATTTCTACTACACAACTGCTTCCATTCACTGCACAGCAGAGCAGTATCAAAAAGCCTTTTTTACACCACTATCCATTAGGTCCTGTGCCCTGCCACAAAAAGAAGCTCAACTGGGTTAACTGGGGTTTGTTCTTGAAAACCTCTTTTTAGGTATTCATAGAGATTAGTATCTTCCAGGTCATCACCAGGGCCAAATAATTTACACTATCCATATTCTTCCAGGAATTGTGGGTACGATAACTTATTTGTAACCCTCTAGCTTCCACCTTTTCAACAGTCTGTTGACTGTTATGAGGTTTTGGGTTGGGATTCTTGAAGGGATTTTATGTTTTGGGGTAGTTTTTTACTTAAGAAAAAAAGCACAATTTAGTGCCTTTTCTCTTTTTCCTCAAACTTTACCTGCCCCTCTGAAGTTCTCAAATAGCTGTAAACTTATTCCAGACTGTTTCTTTTAAATTCCTGGCATGAATTTTAGATGGGCTAGTCAAGTTCAAAGGCTGTAATTTGTCATGTTAGAATGAAACTTACCTAACAGCCACTACCACAAGGTTCATTCTCCATACTACCACAGCCTTATGTCAGACTGAGTCTATGATGACAGCTGAGGGAACCAAACCCACAAAAAGCCAGTGTCCTGTTATTTCCCCTGAAAACAAGTAGTCGTCTGAAAAATTGGCTCCCTGAACTGCCAGGGTGTGTGTACGCAAAGCAGTGGGGAAATGCAGAAGAGAGAAAGATGATTCCCTTTGGCAGCAGTTAGCCATTACACTGGCTTAACTGCTTCACTAAATTTAAGAAGTCTTTTTAAAATGAACACCAAGGACAAAAAACCCCCACTCAGACCCAAACATTTCAACTGCCTCAGGATCAAGTACAATCAAGAAAAACTCTCATACTACAACATTCACAGAATATTCTCATTGTATTCTACACATTCATTGCTACATGTATCTCATGTTGTTCCTTCTTTCAAGATATACCTTTCATGTAAATACGAACTGTTTACATATTGTATGTCCCTATTAATGAGTTTCCACTTTCAGTGTAGTCACATTTCTTTCTTAATGTACCCTTCTGATCGAAACAACATGGAAATACCTGCACTTGTTTCACAAAAACACTCAGCCTGAACTGTTTAGCACCGCGGCAGGCTGCTTCAAAATTTTCTCCCTTTCTATCCCAAGCTTGCTTCCCTTGGATCTTGCCATACCATTTCACAACATGTACTTATTGATGGTAGTTTATTCTCCCTGAAACTGCTTTGCACTTTTACATTTAACTATTTTCAACCTATTAGTTGTGCTTATATCCAGAAAACCTTTCATTTTCAGTTGCTTTCTCTGCCTGACATAGAACGCTATTGTAATTACAACTTTAGAAGTGCTGTAATGCTAATTTGATCCAGTCATTTCAGAACAATGGTACTGTTCCTTAAACTTAATTCCTTTTACATTTTATTAATGCTCAGCCAAGTTTACATTAAAAAAATTGAAGAGTTCATACAAGAAAAATCCTAAAAATCTGCTCACTCTTCCCAGCCCCCAAGTTAGTTTCCCTTCAAGTTAGCATCCTATACTGGTTCACCATGTGGGCTGACAATCCCAACAAAAAAGGGATGCAGCGGGAGCACTCAGTTCAGAGACAGAGGGGTGTCTCAGGAAAGGAGCAGCTTCATCACTTTTTGTAACACTCAGCCAGAAACATGAATGCAGGCACTGATCTCTTTTCTCTGGTGACAAGTGACAGGACCTGAGGGAACAGCTAGATGCTGTGTCAAGAGAGGTTTAGCTTGGATATTAGAAAAAGGTTCTTCACCCAGAACAGGCTCCCTAGGGAAGTGGTCACAGCACCACCCTGACAGAGCTCAAGAACTGCTTGGACAACTCTTGGGCACGTGGTGTTGACCGTTGGGCTTGTACTGTGAAGGGTCAGGAGTTGGACTTGATAACCCCTGTGGGTCCCTTCCAACTCAGGATATTCCATAATTCTACGAACTGCACCTTATTCTCCTGCACTATATTCCTGCCCAGAAAATTATTCGGACAGTTAAGCCAATACTTACCAGATTAAAATGTTAATTGTTTAAATAACCAAAAGCTTGATAACCACTTTTCTCCCTTAGTTTTCCTCTAATTAAGAGAGTCTACAGGAAAAGTGCACCAAAATAGCAACTCTCTTTCTGACTATGCAGAATGTAATAAAGCATGATGCCATTTCATAAGCAAAATTATGCATTGGCACAGTTTGTCATTCTGCAGTCTTCCTTCCTGTTAATTTTAGGATTTTGAGTTTGTCCCTTGTATCCACTCTTACTGCACACTAGTATCACCACACATGCTCCAAAACAAAGAGTGAAAGGACAATCTAAAGCAAGTTGACAGCAACAAAGGCACAAGGGAAATCAAAACACAGTAGAGCAGCTCTCATTACAGCCTGAAGGAACTGGAACTTGTGGTCAGTGCTGCTTTGCAGTGGGGCAGTAGGACCTCTCTCAAATGATAATGCAAGCATATAGGCTAATTCTTTGTCACAAGTTCAGTATTTGCATGTTTAATGCATTTCTAGCACAGTACATTCAAAAAAGCCTGAATTATAATAATTAGAACACAAAATAAAGGATTCTGTGATTGTGGCTCAACCTGACTACCAGCAGGCACCACTGCCTGCAAGCCGAAACACAGCAACTGAGAGCATTCTGGTAATTCTTAAATTTTTGAAAATCCCAGTCATGCTACCAGTTAGTTACAGTTTTCTAAAAGAAAACTAGCACTTACAAAGAGCACAGACGCTTCTTTGACAAAATATCTACTCTGCAGTACACTCTGGAGACCATATTCCAAGCAAGACAACCACAGCACAAGGCATTAAAAAACGAAGTGACATTACCCATCATTATAGTTGAACAAACCAAAGGGACAGAATGCAAAATTGTCCTTTTAAAAAGGAAACTGAAAAAATGTAAATGCAGTAGCAATGAGTGCATCTTCTCAAGAAATAAAGGAAAAATCCAGGTTTTTTTGTAATTTGATTGTTTGTTTCCTCAAATAATTTCTCCAGTTATTTCAGAGCTCTTAGAAATAACAATTTAAGCACATTTCCTTATGGAAATTACCAAAAGAGGCAGCTCTCAAGTCCAGTGTGCAGAACAGAAAGTCTCCCAATACTCCAAGCCTACCCTAAGCAAGGGAGTGGTGTCTTTGCTGGGGGAAGCAAAAGGTGGGGTAGACAAGTAGAAAGATTTTAAAAGTACTGGTACTTCTAAAAGTGCACAGGACTGAGCTCAAGCATGTACAGATCAGAATCACATCTTTGCCTCTGAAACAAAACCTATACAAAAACTACAACTGATCGTGTCATTACTGGGAACTAAGGCAAACCACTGCCCATCTACTGGTCTCTGCAGAACTGTTGATTTACATCAGTATGACTGAGCAAAAGCCTCTCACATCCATCCCTGACAGATGTGCTTTCCCAAGGCTACCACTTCGCAGCACTCGTAATGTTTAAGGTCTAAGAACTGAAAGGGATACCAGTTTCCATAAACAGTTGTCAAGAAGCATTAGGTTCACAACAGTTACACTGAAAGAGATTACAGCTGACACACAATCAAGGCCATACGAACTCCTAGACCTATCTTTTAGTACACATTTTACCTCCTAGCAGCTTATGGTCCAAAAAAATCCTCTAAACACAAAAAAACCCAACAAAATCGCAGCTCATCTGAAACACAAACATTACCCTATAAGTAAGATCAAATAAGAAAACATTAGAAACTGAAAAAAAAGCAAAACAGAAGTTGTTCATCATGTCATCAAGAGGTGGTAAACTGGTACATGAACAACCTGATTCCAGGCTTATAAGGTAAAGATTTTTGGCTGATAAATACGGAGATGATGAAAGTTCTCACATCAGCAATAGTTACTGGTAGAAGGGCAGTGGAGGAAAACACAGCAAAGTTGCCCAGAGACTGCTGCAGACCAAGACCTTTCAGGTTAACTCACTCCAAAACATACAGTAGGGATTGCTGAAGCACACAAGTCACTCTCCATCCTCCACCTCTGCTTGTTCAGGATACATATCAGGTCTCTCAGCCACATAAGGATCTCAGTAACCTGCATGATCAGGGAAGACAGGTTCTT
The DNA here is from genome assembly GCA_013397075.1 of Rhabdornis inornatus. Classification (NCBI taxonomy): domain Eukaryota; kingdom Metazoa; phylum Chordata; class Aves; order Passeriformes; family Rhabdornithidae; genus Rhabdornis; species Rhabdornis inornatus. The sequence continues at coordinate 1,330,652 of VWZS01000915.1, read as the reverse complement.
GGAAGCGTGATGGTCAAGCTACACTAGAGAAAATTTGTCTACAGATTCAATCCAATAAATCTGCCCACAAAGAAGACAAAGGAATAAAACACCTGAACTGGCTCATTCTCTTCACCTTCTCCTCATGTTACCACATTTTAGCTGTCCTGTAACTTACCAATCAGACAATTTATATCCAAGATTAGGAGCAACCTGAAAAGTAGTATCAGAGAATTACATGCAAAACAAAGAGGACTATTTTTTAATGCCATGCCTTATTCCACACTCACAATTCCTTCTCCCTCCCTAGAACCAGTTCAGGCACTGGAAATATGTTTCTGTGAGACTCAGAGGCAGTTAAATGCTGCCATAATAGAAAAAGCTCACCCAGAGACAGGCAAGCACCAGCAATGCTGCAAGAGAATGCACAGAATGCACAGCCAGAACACAGAAGCCATCTCGGATCAATGCAAATTGTTCAGAGATACTTCCTTTGCACTACTCTTACCTTCAGGGCAGAAAGTGGCTCTAGTGGCTTCTAGTATGACTGAAAGCAAAAATGCTCAGTTGTTCCTGAACAGCAGCTCCACATGTTATTACAGAAGCACTTAGCACAGTGACATACCACGAACTTCTGCCTTTAGCTCCTCACACGCATATGCAGTCACACCTAACTACTTCCAAAACAACAAAGACATTCCGACAAGTTTAATACAGCACTTCTTTCCAAACAACTGCTGCTGAAAAGTTCCAAACCTGACTGAAGTCATACTGATGAGGGCAACCCGAGTTGCAATGCACATAAGTCTTCAGTGGGTATTCTGGCACAAGATCAGACGCTCAGATACACTGATCCTTGACCGAGACCCAGAACCCAACTCCTGAATAACAGCTGATAGATCTGGCCTTTGATAATGGCAAGGCAATAGTTTTGTCGGTAAGCATAACTGCAGCTCTGACCCTCTTGAACTCAAGTACATGAATGCCATGTAAGTGTTAGCATTAGTTTAAATCTGGTCACAAGAAGTACATATGATCAAAACAAAACAGAAATGGTGGGTGAGCAAAACATCCTTCCTTGCTCTACCTATGATGGGTCCTAAGGAAGACAGCAGATCACTTCTGCCCCTCATCTGGCCCACAAGCAGTTGTAGCCCTCCTTGTACTACAACCCTCAGTATATATGGACATACAGTGAACACCTTGGATCAACTGAGGCTGCCTGCAGATTCACCCAAACCACATGGCTTCAGATCTTCCCTTCTGAAGCTCTTCTGCCAAGATCTCTTAATGGTCTGAATCATTCTAGGCAGTAAAGAAAATGTTTTCTTGTTGTTATAGCAGAGCCTGTCCCATCATGGAGGAAAACTATGGAGGTCACTTCTGTTTATCAGCTGATATCAGTCTCTTGAGTAGTCAGTTAAGAAGGATTCTACAGTAATCACTGTAATAATTAGACCTTGCTAAAAATGCCAACTTAAAATAGTTGCATTGGTTTAAATAGCAATTACTCAGTGAAAATGGGATCTCATTTTTTTCTAAAAATGCATGAGTGAGTAATTAACAAAGTACCAAAACATCCTCGGTAATTATTAGACTTTCTCTAGAACACTGGTCAGAAATGAGATCAGCTACACCATCATGAGCATTGTAGTAGACTACTTTTCCCATATTCAAATCAGACATTTCTAAGAGCATGGAAGGAGTCTGTCCTTTCATTGGAAGAAATCTTGCCTCTGTATTTGTGGACTCCGAGTAGCAAATTACTTACAACTTAAAGGAATTTTTCACCTGCTATTCTTGATAAGTCAATGGTGGTAGACAGGTGGAGAAATCAATTTCGCACTGTAAATTACTGTGCAAAACAGACAGGCAGAGATGAAGAAATGAATGAGACTGGCTCAAAACACGCCAGAGAGGACAAGATACATAACCTAGGAACCAGGAAAATTCAAGTATTGAACACATACATTAATTATTCCATATAGTTCACAAACATAATTTAACAACTCTATCATTCCAGGCACAGGTCCCATTCAGATCACTGAAAAACACTTGTCTACCTGCTAAATTGCCACTGGACAACATATATTCAGAAGCACAGGCCTTGGTATCAATTTGAAATATTTCACTTAGGAACTGCACAAAATCAAAACCGGCAGAAGGCAGTAAACCATCTCCTCAGTGTTGGTAATGGCCACGCCCATCCACTCGTCGTAATCCCTTTGGCTCTCATGAACTCCTCAGCCTAGGCAGCCTTTTAACCCACAGACCACAGAGCGAAGGGAAGTTACTCTTAAGCAAGTCTTCTTCTCCTGAGCTAAATCAGTTCACAGGTGACACAAAAACCAGAACAAACTCTAGGAAAACACTGGAACTGCCTCTCCCCACTACAAACATTTAAACCAGCTCAGCTCATTGCGAACAATTTTGCCACACCAGACTTAATTGCAAACTTGCCCAGGAGCCCTGTCCTTACCTCAGCCTGCTGTTCCAGCTGTATGCTCATTTGAGACTGCAATGAATGAAAACTATTTCAGTCATCTCTAGTAAACAAATAAATTTTCCCTTAAATAAAGCATCCTAAAGACTACATTAGGATGCTTTTAATGTACCAAGTAAATATATGTCCAGGGCATGAGCTCCACACTGAAATCAGACTGTAACACAAAGTGAACTGAGATTTTATACAGCTCACAAGAATATAGCTTTCAGGATACAGTCTACAACTGAATGAGAACAGCTCTTGTAATTTACCTTTCCTTTTCAAAGTTTTTAGCTATTAATGCCATTTAGAACAGCCTGAATAAAGCTTTAGAGCAAAATTATTCTCCCCTCATATGGAATACGGAAGTGGAACTCCAAGATTATTTCCTTAGTTGACTAATAATTGTATCAAGTTCCCAAACTAAAAGATACCACTGCATTTATCTTGCTACTTGCTTAAAACATTTCTGTGCATTAGCAATACTTTGTAACTCAGATAATTTTTCGTGGCAAAAGCTTACACCTGGATTCCAACATTTTTATTAGTCACAGAAACTTGATACTGCTGTTAAGGTTGCTCAGCACTGATATAAGAGCAGTGCCATCTGAATAACAAGCAACAAGGTAACCCAACTTTGCTGCAAAAAAGTTTCTATTCTGTTCCACTATTCTTCCATGTGCAGATAGACAAAGGGTTGTGCCTTCCAACACAGACATGAACCTCAACTGTTCCAGTTTTAAATCACCACCTAATACTATACATACCACCAGGTGAAGTTAAAGGCTAAGCTAAGAATTCACATTTCAACAGACAGCAGAATCACAAAGAAGTCAGCTCAGCTGAGTGAAATTTACATTTCTAAGTTTTTTACATAAACTATGAAAAACGGTATGCCTATCACTGCTTCCATAGGCTTTGTTCTACAGCCAAGGTTTTCAAATGACCCGCGTTAAACCAATCCTCTCCTCCCTTTGCAGTTCAGACACATCTCAATCTGGATCCACCAATCAACCTGGCAGCAGTACACAGTACAATCAAGACAAGAAAGACAAAAGAACAAAGCTATGAGGTCTGAGCAGCACCCCTGTTGCTCCAGCATTAAATCTACCAAAGGCTCAGAAACACTCCCTTTCACAGGCCACACACCACAAACTGCAAAAATCAAGTTTCCCAGATCTACATACGATCAAAGAGCCTGAAGAAAAAACAAGTCTAAGAACAGGATCTAGCTGGTTTGGGGTTTTTCTTAGAAGTATTAAAAACAGATCTTGAAAACTTTACCCACCTAGAGCTACTAAGAATTTCCCCTCAGAATTTGCAGTAAGTCTCTAAAACTCAACATTACCTACAGCTTAACTGTTGTATCTCTGAACACCAAATTGCACAACTACCCAAGGACTTCACATAAACAAATGTCCAATCTGGTTGACTGGGGCAGCCTAAATGCCAGGCATCATTAGTAAGCAAACTCTTCACAGAATGCAGAAACATTTTTGGACACTAACTGCAAGACAAGTGTGCATTTTATCAGAGTACCACTTTGACTGATGTTGCAACTCAGTACCCTGAATGTATTGGAAATGGTAAATCCCTCACCCCTGGAATGTCATGTAGTTTGACCCTTCTCCCCCCTGGTCTGCTTATCTGGCAGAGATCCAGTTTCTCCCGCCCCCTTCCCAGACCCTAGAAAAGACCTCTGTGCCCTGACCTCGCCCTCTTTCCGCTCCTGGGACCTCACAAGGAATAAACCTCGGATTCTCCTCAGGGGAGGGAAGAGCCTCTTTTGGATATCTTTTATTCTGTCCATGCGGGGGATACAGGCTTTCTCTTAGTATCTGAGCTAGTCGGGGGCTAGGGGAGAGTCTCTATTCCACCCGCAGCCTAGCACCATCTCAAAAAGGAGCCCATTGGCATCATCATCAAGGGGAGTAAAAAGGCACAAAACCCAGAGCAATACTTCCACAGCTGTTCTCTCTGAGCCACAAGGTATCAGAAGCTGGGAGTCTCATTTTAGTCTTTGTGTTTAGCAGTCCAGTAATTTCTTTCATCTATGAGCTTTTTAGGCCACTATGCTCTATTCAACTTTAACATTAAAGAGGCTTGAATGAAACTCAATACATTTGCAACTTTGTATTTTGTTAATTTACCTTTCCCTTCAACCAAAAATAGTAGTTAAAAAACAAACTAACAAAAAAAAAACCCAAAAAAACACCCCAAAACAGTGAGTGAAAAGCGTTTACACAGGATCTCTAACACACACAAAACTAAACTAGCTGTACCTCCCCTAAAACTGCTTCATTTACAAAACGCCTGTCAAGTTTAACTATCTCTTCTGTAAAGTACAGTTTCATTACCTCAAGCAGTCATTCACATTAAAAAGTATTACAGTTTGATTGGGGTTTTTACTGAACATTATACAGTAATATAGGGACAGAAAAACATAAAAACCACTAACAACAAAAACCAAGTATCAACATTTTTCAAGTTCATTCATTCATAAGTTGAGGCTCAGCACCACATGTCAGATATGCAAAAAGAAATCTGCCTTAAAATCTAAACAATCTAAGCACCTTTGAAGAAGTCATACGTGCATTCCACATAAAAAGCTCCTCTGTAACAGCTGCACTAAAAAATTCAAAGTGAAGAAGCTTCCAGAGCATTGTCTTAAACCATCAAGCTTATTTACGATTTCAAAAATAAACAAACAAACCTTTTAAATATTAACCACTTCAGTGCTATGGGGAAGAAAAAGCAGAAAAAGCATACAGTGCACCATAGCCATGAGTAAAAGCTAATCTGTTAAATCAGCCCTTTTGCAGACTTCATAATATCTTCACTTAAATACTTTAGTCCTCTGTATATCACACAATGGAAATAAATTGCTATTTAGTGCTGAGTGGAAATGAGAGCTGCATAAGCACACATAGGATGGCAAAGTACACCTAACCTTGTCTTTGAATAACTGTCACTGCCAATGGTATCAAAGTTCCTACCTCACACCTCTCCAAATTCCAATTCTTGTTACAAGAAAAAAAAAAAAAGCATTGAGTTTGTAACTTAGTAAAAGGAGCTTTTTAACGTACCAAGACAACAAGGTATCAAGAGAGCTGATAAAGACCTTTGAGATAATTTAAGTAACACGTCACCAAGTACAAATGCCAGGAGAGACATAATTAAGTTTCACTGCATAAGGCATCCAGTAAAGAAGAAACTTGCTTAGTAATTACTTAGAATTGCTCCAGCCAATTAGTCAAAGTATACTCATGAAAATGCAAGTAAAACCTACCCATACTTTTCAACTAAATGCTCTTAAGCTTCTGTATTCACAACACCAACAGTTCAGCATTTCAGGTCCAATGCCACAAAGGTGGGAAAGTGCTTCTGCAACAGTGACAAGTGCAATACTGAATAACTTAAAACAGACTTTCTAATCAATCTATGTATTTCCTGCTAGAGATGTCAGTCTTCAGTTTGCAAATCTGCACGTTTAGACACTTTGCTTGACTTAGAATACACATTGCTACATTTCAATACAAAGATGCTACCTAGAGCAGAGGCCTCTATGAGGCTGAAAAGCTTAAACAAAATACCAGCTTAAAAGTCTTCTGATCAGCAATGTACATTTTGCATTACAAACTCCTATGAGTCAGACAACAGCTATTCACTGTGCTTTGTAATCATCAAGTTTATTTAGATTGCCTTTAAAAATGCAGGACAGACTAGCATTTCAAATTCATGACCTTCTATCTGCAATTATGATCAAACCTGTTTTCAAGGTATAAACACCCAGCAACAAAGTCAGATAATATATAGGACGGTAGGAAGGAAAGAACATAAGTGAATGGGAAAGGTTTCCTCTAAGGACAAGCATTTCCTCAATACCTGTAAGCTCACTGCATTTTAAGTGACATTGCTATTCTCTCCATGCACCCAGTGACAGTTAAGTGTCTGAGTGGGACAAAACATGACTGCCCAATGTCATGTACAAGGAGAGTCAGCCAAATCCCATTGTTCCAGCCCCAACACAGAGGTGCCTGCTTTTCCACTGCATGTGCAGCTGCTCAACGGGCCACACCTGGCTGCAGGGTAATCAAGTTACAACGGTATGAATATCCATAATTTGATGTGTCTACAAGATATATGAATGTATCGACAAACTACTAAGCATATTAAGCACCACAGACACTTCAGAGACTGCTTTGTGCCCTTTTGAAACACTGAGTCTGAGAATACAGCCCATGTATCAGCAGAGAAGCACAGTCAAAGGACTCTAGAAATACCCTTATGCCACAAATGCTACCTGTCTCTCTCACCACTTGGTGCCATGCAAATTACTGCAGGCTGTGCGGTATTTGTACTCGTCATTAATTCATCACATCCCTTCTGTGCACGGACTATTTTAGCTCCATTACCATCAATCAGTATATTTATAAAGAATTATTTAGCACATTGTGTTTTGGAAAATATCAACTTGACGCTGCATAGATGCCCAGAGAATAAAATTCAGAGTTGCCTAAGGTTATGCTTTTGAATTATCAACTGCAGGTTCAGTTTCATACCGCTTACCACATGAAATGGCTTGATTTGGCTTAAAGTAACTTCAAGCCAAAGTAAACTGGGGTTCCCCCAATCCCTGGAAATGATACTGTTGCCAAAAGCTGAGTCAGGACCTCAAATTCCAATTCCACCAGTGCAGACAGTGCTGCTGAAGTGGTGGTCTTACTTCCTTCAAACTCTCAGCAATAAGCCTTAGGCAATGTCAATGTGCAATTCATATTTAACAAACGTTCAAGGGCAAAGTGTTGAAACAAATCAGAGTTAACTTATCAGCCAGTATTTAACCCCATGAACTTCTGAAGAGATACTACACCACAGCCCAAATTGTGCACACTCACTCTCCTTGGTAAAGGTGGGAATAAACCACAAAAACATCCAACCAGTATAAACACAGATGTGAACTCTATGTACACATCCGACCACAGTGCAAAACGATTAGGGGTAAGACACTCTCTCCAGCAAAATGATCCCTAAATCTTTCCCTTCCCTCTGCTAACTAAAACAAGTGCTTCTCATACAGTGTTCACCTGAAGTACAGGTCGAGTAAGAAGTCACACTTATTTTGCTGAGAGAGAGGACAATGATTTTCCTGAGAAAAAGCAGCACACTGGAAAATATTCAAACTATTATTTTCCAGAAAATCACACCAGTGAAATCACAACTTAATACAAGCCAAAATAAAACGTCAGATACCTCTCTACTTTAGTTTTTAAAATTACTGAGTTAAACCAACTTCTGGATACAACATTTAAAAATAAACAGGTTACTAAATCACACACGGGGACCTATTTTACCTGATGAAATTAATGAATAGTTAACAGATCAATTACTTGGTTTCACAAGTTTGTTTTTTTTTTAAACAGGCTCTCATTTAGCAACGAGACTGAACAGTTTTCTTATTGCTTCAGGGTGGCTTCAGAATTTGATCTCATCCTGCCACACAATACCAAAACTGTTACCCTCTGATGAGACTTGTTCCACAACCTACCCATGACAGCAATTCTTGAAAGTTAAAGCTAGTAGATATTTGTTACTTTCCTCAGTAACAGAAACTTATTAGGATCACTTCAGAGCTTCTCTTTCTTCCCCAGCTTCCCCAGTAAGGTTTTGTCTTTATTTCTAAGACATTCTGCAGCCCATATCCCAATCACTTAAAGACAGCTAAAGCCCTCAAAGAAAACATTTCACAGCTACCAGCACAAGATCCCTCTGTAGTAAAGTACAGATGCTGTGGAAAATCAGGCCAGACATAAGGGTTTAAGCATTAACTGCAACAAACCGCTTTTTTTCTTTTCTAGTCCAAGATGTGCCAATTTTTTTCCCAATATTCTAAACTTCTTCTCAAGACAAGAGTCCTCAAAGGAAATAATTCTTCTTCAGAGAAAGGCTGAGAGCATGAACATGCAACAGAAATTTTTGTTAATCATTCTTATCCTACAGCTCTGGTAAAGATTTATTAGACAGAGGTGCTTTATAAATATGCATGTTTCACTGATTTCTCACACACACTTCTTTCTTACAGAACAAACCTTACATTACTGACAAGAAAAAGGAAGCTGTTTTACTTCAGTTTTCGTAGCTCAAGTTCCTCCACCTCATACACACAGCAAGAGGATAAATTTTTGCCTATTGACTTGAAGTACTATGAAAAATACTAGCTCCCCAAGAGGGACTGTATTAAACTACCTTTAATCCTAATACTTGAACAGTCTCATTTTGTACTTGGCCTACTTCAAGGCCACAGCATCTTCATCAGAAAACAAAGCAAGTACATCGATATTAATAATAACTTCCTTCTAACTGAACAAGATAAAGAGCAAGAGAAGGGCAAGCAAGGTCATCCATCATCTTTGGCAAAGAACACATGAAAGCAAAAAGACATCCCCGAGAACAGGAAAGAGTGTGCAAGTGCATCTCTAAGTTTCTGAAAGATCCAACACTTCCATATAAGTAACCTGCTTAAAGGATTCCGTACATAATACAAAACATTCTGGAGGACTCAGATTCATAGGCTCTTACCTGTAGCCTTACTCACAAACTTTTCAATAGAACCACCCTGTTGTCTTGAATTCAGCTTTTTTACCGGATAGATCTAGGTTACTGAAATATAAGTATTGTAAGTCACACCACAATATTGCAAAATCTTATTCTGAATCCAGTTCCTATTTTCTGTCACTTTTCAGAATTATTTTTTTTATTTAAGTACTGAGAAAAAACAAGTACTAAAAAGGCACATAGGACATGTCCTGCTGATATACTAATACAAGACTGGGGATGGGGGTATAGCCTCACCTTACACTGAAAAGCTTCAATTCTTAAGCAAAAATCAGGGCACAGGAAATCAGAAATTCCATTTTATCATCAGTGTTTAAAGAAACTTAAGAAGGAGAACAAAACTAGAGAAGTTAGAAATACAAGTGTAAGGGGCATTTCAAATTAAATCCTGGGAAATGCCTGAAAGAAAAGATGCTACATACTATAGACAGAGTAATATGGGGAATGATAATGGCACATAGAATAAAAGAAAAAAGAAAAACATCAAGTAATGTAAAGTATTTCTGGGGAGAAAGGCATTTTCAGTGAGACTAATTACAGATCAACAGAGTTTGGAAAAGCAACGGGCACCCTTTCTTCCCCTTCCTAAACATCTTCAATTCACAATCATTACACTTTGACAACAACACACCTGGCACAAAATCCTCGCATTTTGAAAAGGAAAATCTGGAAAAAGAAGCCTATGCAGAATTCATCCTTGCATGCTAAAACCTTCCTAACAGCCATGTTCAGAACACAACCAACAAAAAACCTGGCAACTACAGCTCTTAAAATCGTGACAGAAAGCAAACAGTAGCACTATATGTGTATATAGGGCAGCCTTTACTACCAATCTCTCTCCTCAAATGTAAGCTTCGTAGCCTGCCTGGAAGATTTATAAGATCTGTGATTTCTGTTTACAACTTGGAAGGAACCTTGAAGTCTTGAAATTGATATGAAGTACAAACTCAAACGGATGTTAGAAAGCAATCCTCTCTAAATACACCCTCTTGAAAGCTTCAAATCCAAAAAGCATTAATTTCTTAATTCCTGATTAAACATAAAGGAAACAAATCTTTAAGTATGGTACTTAAGAGGATCATTTCCTCTCTCACTCAAACTATCTACCTGTGCTTGAAGAAACTGACAGAGCAGAAAGTTTTCAAACTTTTATTCCAGCCTCAATTGATGCAATTCACCTTCACATATATGCTTACTCAGAACATGGTTAGTCTTTGAAAGCACATAAAGCTGAAAACACAGAAATACACATACACATAAGTGGATGGGAGAGCAGAGCACACTCACTGAATAGGAAGAGTACATCTACAGACAAAAGCAGCAGCCAGCAAAATCTTCTGCCTGGTACATCAGTCATTTGATGTGTTCCTTGATACTAAAGCTAGTGTTTCCTCCTACAAGTACAATGTGGAAAACCAGTAGAAAAAGAACAAGTAACTTATTACATAGACCTACAGCCTGCCAACTAAAATATTCTGTTCTAGCAGAGCAGATGCCCACACAAACACATACTTGGTTCTATAAAAAATAATGCATTGACTTAGAGGTATTCAGAACTTAGACTAAATACCCTCAACAAATTGATAAATAATTGCATATACATTTCTGAGGAATATAATAATATAATTAGGGCACAATTATTGTGATGGTTCAAGCAAAGTGGTCTACTCAATGAAGAGATTAGCAGATTTAAGGGCTTGCTACATTGCATATTCTTCCTATGTGAAACAAATTAATACTAGGCAGGTTCCCATGAATAACTAAATGTTACTGGAATAAATACAGAACATTAGCTATTAAAACAAAAAGAAAACTAAGGACACATTAGCATGCTTCTCAAACATTGAGCTTACTGAACTATCATCCTTACCATTATCCATATTCTTCTGCATACAATCAATATCCAATCTTTTGCTGAAATACATTATATGATGGATCAAAGCTGAGAGAAGACTCAGGAAGATAACATTTTGGGGCTCCTCTTAAGGCCAGCTGTGAAAATTCCCAGAAAGTAAAGCCTTTCCATACAAGTCTGGCTTTAAAATTATTTACAGTTTACCCTGACAAACTCCTCTCCTCCAAATCCCTGCCAGTTGTATTACTTCTTGTACTCTAAAGAATACTGCTAACAAAGTTGTATTTGTGGGCATCCTCCTCTCCCTGGCTTAATATAAACAATTTGAGACACATTTTAAACTCTTCCAACATGCTCACTGCAAGTAAGTGAGTACTACTACATCTAACCTTTATAACCTCAATTGCAAACATGGACAATTAGTCTCATTTCAGTTAACTCTGCTATGCAGAGAGCCACTGCTGTTACACAACTTCTGTGTCCAATTATTGGGATGTCCACAGCAGGCTAAAAATAAGCCAAGATTGCACACATCAAATGGATTCTAAAACAAGCAGTCTACATACAGTTTTCCTGGAACAGCTTTCTTAAGATGACTACACTGCTTTTGTATACATATGTAACTCAGAACAGAATCACAGAATACCCAGAGTTGGAAGAGACCCACAGGGATCATCAAGTCCAACTCCCGGCTCTGCCCAGAACAATTCCAACTTGCACCATGTGCCTGAGAACACTGTCCAGATGCTGCTTGAACTGTCAGGTTTGGTGCTGTGACCAGCTCCCCACTGTTCCAGTGCCTAACAGTGCTCCGAATGAAGAAGTTTTTGCTAATATCCACCCTAAACTTGACACAGCTTCATGCCATTAAGATTATTGAAAATGTCTTACTTTTCCTGCTTTCAAAAGGAAGAACCTCTTTCAATATTAGAATTATAGACAATAATCAAACTGAAGTCTGCCAATTCATATCCTCCTTAATTTCAAAACAATCTGGACCTCCTGAAGAAGCCTCTGACATGCATAACCAACTCCTACTATTTTCCGAACGTTCAAGTATTTTCAACGTTACTTTAGAGCACAACATACACACCTTTACCATTATCACATGGTTAACTGACAGCATATACAGAACATCACCTTATCAACCACTTTCATGGCAGTTCCCTGCTCACAACTTCAATTTAGTGCCTGACTTCCCTATGGTGTAACAGCAGGACACAGATATGATTCCTCAACTTTTACACAGAACTGTCAGCTTCCAGGAATAACCTATACGTCTTCTTCATAGATGAAGGCCCATCCCAGTAAGAAACCAGAAGCAAAATTTACTGAATGTCATTCCAGACTCAAATAAATTGCACCAACCTGTAACAAAACTCTATGCTACCACGATCCCTCTGACTTTAAAGGGAACACTGCTGCTACAGGTGGGTTTCACATCCCAGGATTAACAACATTTTTCATGTAGTTGGAGGTAGTGCATAAATTGCTCACTATAGAAGCTACTCCTCATGGTCTGCCAGATTTCCTAGCTTGCATGAATGCTCAGGTGCACAGAATAACTTAAATAACATCAAACAGAAAACCTTGATGTCACTGAAGATGGAACATGCAGGAAGCCATCACTATTACTCTTACACTTGAAATTTGGCCCCACTTGTTATGAGCTGCCACACTTTTTCTCTCAAAATTCTCTAAGCATTTCAAACCTTCTTCACACAGGTATATCTGAAGTAAATGACTAAGCTCAGTACCAAACTAAACAGTAAAGTGAAGGTCATGACATGAGCTCACAGAAATCTCTTACAGCTACAAATTGAGGTGTCTGTAGACTGTTACTGTAGACAAAACTTCAAAAAGCCCTTGCTTCTGTGTTCCCCTCCTATCAAACATGCAGGTTGTTAGAAATTTAATCTATGAGTTCAGTGTATTTAAAATTGTGCACTAAAAAACGGTTAGACTGGCACACAAAACTAATGCCTTTGCTATGAGTGAGCAGAAAAGATGCATAAAGGGGACCACAACAAACAAAAAAATAATACTCTTCCAGTTTACAGGACTCATGAATCAAATATTATGCAAAAAGAGGTGCCTCTACTGTCCCCATTTACTTCAAAATCCTTTAATGTTTCAGTTGTCCTTTTCTAAAAAGAGACCACTAAAGGAGTTCAGCTGTTCTGAAAATTCAGGACTTCTACAGCTGGAAATGGAGGTACAGATTCTCTCCTAACACTGCATCAAAGGAAAAAAAAAACCAAGCCCAGACTGGAAACTAATGATTCAGTTACATTACCTGCTATGATTTTACATTCACATAGCTCTGATGGCACCAACCAACAAGATTCTAAAATACTCAACATCGATGAACTGAGCATCAGCAAGGCAGTGGTTATTTTTAGAGTACTTAAGGCACCATGCACACAATTAGAAATACACACTTTTATGAATGCACTCACAGAATGCAGTTTAAGCTGACCAGAATGTAATAAACAAAAAAAGACTGGAGAACTTTTAGTGAAATTTCCATATATAAGTTAATATTGTTCATACACTAACACTACACCTCAGCTACATGCTTACTTCACATATTTTGAATTCATTAGGGCTTAGACAGTAACATATTGGTGCCTTTTTGTACATTCCTTACCAACTTTTTCCCCTTGATAAGCTAAAAACAGCTGTTTCAGGAGCAAGTGACCTCTGATATTGTAGCCTCCCAATGCCTGCAGTATGGATTTGGAAGGAGAAAGTAATTTTTCTGTGCAGATATGGCTTGGCAGAGACATATGCTGGCAGCAGCCAAGGCAGTTTCATGGAAAGGATGTGATCCTTTAGCCTATCCAAATCGGTAAATTAAAATTTACCACCACATAGTGCTTTGTTAAATTAAGACACATCCTATTAGAGAATATGTTTGAAGTGTTCTGAAGCATTTGGATAAACATTGGCTTATCTTCACCAGGTCTTCTACAGCATTTAGCAAACACTCATAGTCATGCAAAAGGGGGAAATTACATCTAATAATGAAATTTTAACAAATAAGCTTTTCTTAAACATCCTCAAAGCTAGATCAGGAAAGACAATATAACTGTGGATTTAAATAGACCAAAAGCACAGTTTAAATTATTTCAACAGTTTGCTCAAACACTAGGTAACAGAGTATGACAGTATCCAGAAATTATAATCACACATACAAAATTAATCCCACCCGCTGTGCAAGCTGTCAGTTACACCATGACACATATACAATGGGAAACAGTAAGAACTGAATGAACAGCTGTACAGATTGTAATTTTGGACTCTGGGTGCTTAATTCTTCTATCTGTAACTAGTAACATGAAATAAAATTAGAAATCAAGCTTTAAATTTAAATTGTGATCCACAAGAAAACAACTCCACACAGTGCATCACTGTCAGAAATCTAGTAGGAAAAGCAAGCAGCTACTCCAGAGCTAAGGTGAGGACAAGAATTCATCACCAAACCAGGATCCCAGCCGGAAGAGGGAGTAAGGAATAATTCAGTAAAACAACAGCACTCTCTCTCCTGCCTCAACACCAAATGCCAGAGACACTAGCATTCACAAAACTTTACCCGAAGGAAAAAAGTGCATTTAACCTATACAAACTTGAACACACAAAAGACAAAAATCAAAACCTTAGCAGACCATAGTACTATCAGAATTTACATGAGAATAACAAACTCACTCAAAGAAAAAGTCAAACAATCCCCCTCCACAAACCCATAATTCCCACAACCCTAGGGCTGTTATTAACTCTGGAAATGTCACCAACATAGACAAATTTTTCTATTAGGTAATTAATTTCTCAGATCTAAGGGACTTAATTAAAAGTATCTCTGCTCATGCTAATCTTTGCTAGGGCACTGCTTCAACTAAGAAATTTTAACTTATCAACATTTTTAAAATGCCTTATAATGTTGACATGTTGTCCTTCAAACACATGGCTTTGTTCCTTTTTTGAAACTTCCTTAAAAAACTGAAAACTCAGCCAACTATACTCATAGTCATTTTCCATAAGGAGGTATTTTTTAAATTATCCACAAAGTCTCAACACTCCTTCCCCCCTTCTCCCCAAATTTCTATTTTTTAAGAGAATCTAGAGGCTACGAATGTAGAGCGTGTTCTTTCTACTTTCCTTTCAAAAAATGCAAGGAAAACAAGTGTAGTTTCCCTTGGTTTGGTTGGAGGCTATCAAAACTAGCCTGCCTGTAAAGCTAGGCATGCTTTCTAAAATGTCACTGAACATGTTCAAAAAGCTTCAGTCTGCCATATTTTTTCACTTTTTATCTTGCTTAACTAAAGTTACCTCTGCTCTGCTTTATCAGCTGACTCCTTTCAGTCTAGAATCCGAATTTCTAGTTAAAATAAAAAGCAACACCCTCCTCAGAAACAAAAAACCACAGGACACACAAAGCAACACGTTTTAAAAAGTCCTTTATAAGAAGATAAACAAATCTACTTCACCTACTTGTTTATTCACAGTTATCAATGGACTTGATAGCCAAATCTGCTTTACTGTATTATTAACAGTGGTATGTTGTCTGGTTCTCAAAATTACAGCATTGAGGATCTGTTTTGCTTAAAACCAGCATTTTGAAATAATATAGGGGATGTTTAGTATCACATAAGATTCATCACACTTCGAAGGGTTTTTCTAGACGTATATGCCTCATGACACTTTTTTGTTTCTTAGTTGTAACAACAGACTTGGCAACAGCCACAATGTGTCTATCTCAGAAGCCTGGCAGCGAAAGCAATTGTCAGAACCCAGGATCAGTTGGTAACCTCCAGCACCACTGTCTGCATGTCAAAAAGGGTTTTTACTAGCCCTTTACCTCCAAACAAAACCACTAACTGAAGCCATGGCTTGAAGCAAGGCAGACTCTACTTGTAACAGAATTAACACCACTTAAGGCCCTTAGCAGTCACTTCCTTTAAAAGGGTTACTATATCCCTGGATCAAGTGCATATTTTACAACTTCCATAGACTCAGCAAGGTCGTTTTTCCTCCAGAAGACTCTCAGGGAGTATCACTTCTTGAACTGAAGTTTCTAGTTGTAATAAACAAGATGCACTATTTTTGCTATTTGCTTCTTTGTAGGAACAGGATGGGAGAAAGATAAGATGAAAGGGAAGCAAAATAAGATTCTTTTTGGTGCATCAAAACAGTAATTTGTCATTTAAATATCTTGTGACTTGATGCCTGAATATTAAATCTCTTTGATTGCATTTTTCCCTAGGGAAAGTTATTTAGTCAAGAGGAAAACTCTTAGCTCCAAATATCTGTTCATTTAAAATTACATTTATGCAAAACTCAAACCAATGTTGGAATTTTATTTATAAAAAGTTATAAATGCTAATTCACACTAGTTGAAGACACCTCTCCTCCAGAATCTTATGGACACTTTGCCATCTGTTTGTAATAAAAACACCTACCATTTTAGTAAGCATTAGGGAAAAGAATCCTGCAACTCAAGTCTTCAGCTACATAATACAAACTACCAACTTCCCAAAATCCTGCATGGCCTGAAGTCTGGGAAACAGAACACAAGAGGGTATTAAATCTATGAGGTTTGCCACAACTTAAGTCATAGAACTGGGCTCTCCATTGTCAACACTAATATAAACTGAAGAGAAAGCTTTTTAGGGCAACAAGAGGGAAGGAAGGCAATTTAGCAAGTTTGCAAAAACAATAAGGAACAAGAGCTTAACAGCAACTATTTTATGCAACAAGGTCCAAAAAAGATTCAGAAAGACACCTGTGCTTACTGATGGCAAACAAATTTCTTTTGGGGGTGTGTGTCTGTGTGTGTATATACATATTCAAAACAAATTCAGGAGCAAACTGCAGCTGTGGGAAGTTCTACTTACTCCTAGAGCTAACCCTCAAAGCTAAATTTAGGAAACAAAACCATCACATTAACCACAAAAACAAGTCTTATAATTAATGTTGAAAATCTTTTCCTTGCCCGTGACTACTTTTACTCAGCTAGGACATATATGTCTGGGTTTAGGGAGACTATACAGACAGCCCATGTAATTTTCTAGACTGAAAACTTGTAACTGCCAGGCAAACAGTAAAAGAGACAGCAACCTGACATTTCTACATAAATAAATGCATGCATGCACTCTCATTCTCTTGAGCTGAGAGACAAATTCAGCAAGCGTCATTGCAAACAACAAAATCTAAAATTCTGGTACAAGAGGAAATTAAAATGCTTTCTCTCATATTCAGAATCTACAGGTATCAATTCAGAATATATCTACTGTGCCCAAAAGAAATAAGCATCTGAAGCACTGCTGCCCACCACTTAACTACTCCTCAATACCATGTTAAAGTTTTAAGCATCTTCACAAAAAGAAATACCACCAAAATAACCTGATAAAACCCAACCTACCAATTAGAAAAATAAAAAACAAAAAACCCACAGTAACACTACACTTCACAATATACATTTTAGCAGATGTGTAAAGAAACCTGTGACTTGCAGAAGACTTGGAAATACCGAATTATAGGAAAATGGTAGGGAGTTATGCCAAAAAAAGCCTCAGAAGCGGTTACTCTACGGACAACAACATGCAAAGTGCATTACTCTCTAGAAACCTTTATGCCAAAACACATCTCAAAAATTCACTGAACCCATTAACTAACAGCAATAGTGCCACAAAGAGGAAACTCCATTTAAAGATGATACCTGTCTTAAAACAAACTTAACTCCAACTTTGCCACATCTAGAACTACAAACAGAAATTTTACAGACTGTCACCTTCAAAGGAAAATGGAAGTCTAACAACTAGAAAAACTCAGGGCTATGAAACTGCCACAGAATCACTGAATATTCTCAGCTGGAAAGGACCCACGAGGATCGAGTCTAACTCTTAAGTGAATGGTCCATACAGGGACAGAACTCACAACCTTGGCATTATCAGAATGCTGCTCTAACCAACCGAGCTAGTGTCACCTTTGTTCTTAGCACCAAATTTCAAAACTTGCTTACATAACTGTATTTCTACAGTACTTCCCTATTTGCGGTGCTTAATGCACAGATGGAGAAAACTGATTATACTGCGGAAATAATTAAAGATTTACAACACTGCAAATAACGCACTTCAGAGCAGAGTCTTCAACAGTAACAGTTACCGAGTGTTTTACCTTCAGCAAGAACAGCTACTGATTGTTTTACCTATCTTGGAAAGTGCTGAGTGAATGATTAAATGACCCTGAAGTTCAAAATGGTTTAAAGTTTCATCCTCCACTGAGACAGCAAAACCGAGCAGGAAGTGATAGACTTTTAGCCTCCAACAGGGATTTCGTTACTCTGAGTAGCGTTTCAGAACTGACTTTCGCGGGGACCATCACAACTTTACTTACACCGCGCCCGTCTGAAGGCACTTGCAGGGCTCCTAGATAAACCTAAACACGAACCCTTCCACTTCCTATCTCTGGCAGCGGAAAAGGCACGGGCCCCGCCGGGCCCCGCTCCCCTGAGGGCGGCCGGGCCCGCGCGCGCTCCCGGCGNGGGTGGGGGGGGGGTCTCACGTACCGACTCCTCTTCCTTCTCCATGCCCGTGGGCATCTGCGGCACGGCCCGGTTAATGGAGGCATATTCGGCCAAGTCAGGCAGGTCCTCGCAGCGGAAGACGGGCAGCGGCTTGGACGCGTCCAGCGCCCGGGCCCGGAACGACAGTTTGCTCATGTTAGGCGGCGATGGCGGCTCCGGCTGGGAAGGGGGGGGCGACA